>JAPSGF010000039.1:2819719-3185853 GCA_035772895.1 Perdix hodgsoniae
AAAAAAAGAAAAAAAGAAAAAAAGAAAAAAAGAAAAAAAGAAAAAAGAAGAAAAAAAGAAAAAAAGAAAAAAAGAAAAAAGAAAAAAAGAAAAAAAGAAAAAAAGAAAAAAAGAGAGAGATGAAGTATAGACACCAAAACTATAGTACACAAAAAGGTCAGTCCTGAAGAAGGAAGTTTGTTGTGAATATAGCAATGTTAATGGAACAATAAAATAACTCTTCATAATGTACCATTTGGCAAGACGAGGTGACAGCAGAACATATATTCAAGGGAAGACAGCAAGATTAACGGATACAGTCACAGCAAAGGAGAATAAAGGAAAAGGTCAGAACAAAATAGGATTCTGAGTCAGGCCACTTGCAAGGGCAACTCATTTTCAATTCTAGTGGATATTTTTAAAGATAAGATTGAAATACTGAGTACCCAACTGCCAGTGTAGCACTTCCCTCTTCTGCATGGAACCACATGGCCATGTCATGATCTGCAGCACTATCTACACTGCAAGTTGGAGCCTCAGCAGTGGGAATGTAAAACAGAAGGAAGCTAAGGAATCTCCACAAAATCACCAAGTTCATGGTAAGAACAACATAAGATCTAGCACTTGTTTCATTATGACAGGGCCTTGCTCATATTCCGATAGAGGAAAACTTCCACCAACAGTTCCCAAAATCACAGAACGGCCAGGGTTGGAAGGGACCTCAAGGATCATGAATCTCCAACCTCCCTGCCACATGCAGGGCCACCAACCTCCCCATTTAATGCTAGACCAGTTTATCAGTTTTTCCTCAGAGAGCATGACATCCTCATCTTAATTCCTTCCACTATCAGATTAGTAAATTTAAACTAATTGGAGTGGAAAAGTGTCAGATTCATCTAATCACAGAGAAGCATTCAAATGCCTTTCCACAGTGTTCACCTTGCAACTCTTTCACCTAGAAAACCTATGTACAGTGAAACTCATGCTCTGACAGAGACATCAGAACCAAGACAGCGTCTCACAGGTAATCAAAGACATCACTGCAGTGACGCACGTGTTTCTTCTCCCTATATTGACATCACTGCAGTGATGCACGTGTGTTTCTTCTCCCTATATTGACATCACTGCAGTGATGCACATGTGTTTCTTCTGCCTATATTGACATCACTGCAGTGATGCATGTGTGTTTCTTCTCCCTATATTTGAACTACCACTGCATCTCTGTTAGATTTGTTATTACCATTAGCTGGTGGGAATCAGAAAGTGGATTGGAATGCCATCCTCTCTGGCTAACACATAGGAAGAATTGCCAATAAATGTGTTAGTAAGCCAATACAGAGAATAGGTGAAAGAACAGTTAGGGAAATGGGAATTAAATTCTGATGTAAAAAAGGAATGAAATTTTGAAGATAAAAAATGAGAATGGTTAATTAAATTCTTCATCCCCAGGGTTCACCAATTCTTTCTTCCACTGGTTCATGCTCACCCAGAGATACTTTCCTGATTTTTTTTTCTAGTTTCATTGTATCATTTGATTTCAACTAAGGAGACTAAACTTCAAACAATACTGATTAAAGTGTATTTTCTTTCCACTGCAATTTCTTCGATAACAGCACCAGAAAAATCACCACCATTCTGAGCAGTAGGCAGTTTTTATAAAAAGCGTCCTCTGAGAGTCAAATAGCAAATCCACTGAATTTGAACACAGTTCCACAGCTTAAAAAAAAAAAAAAAAAAAAAAAGCCTATTTGTCTTCCTGCCTTCCTGTGGGTATACAGCTATTTGTAGGTATATCCACTTCATGAATAAACAAAATATTACTGAATGGAACCCAGAGAGAGGGTCAGGTTGAAGAAACCAGGGGAATAAAGTGTAATATTGTTATAGACATGCTAAAGGTCATAATCATATTTTTCAGTTTTTTATTCCTAATATTCATATGGGATATCTACGATGTATATTCCACTCTCTCAACTGTATGATTCAGAAAGCCGTGAGATGATAGAATGTGCCTTCAATAAAGAGGTAAAACTTCAACACATTTCTCCCTCTTACACACAAACACTAAATATTTTATATAATTGCTTATGTCAGGGCAAAATAAATGTTACCATAGGCACATGCATCAGACTTGTTTTCAAAGACATGGCTCTCGAGACGCAATTTCTATTCTAATGCAAAACAAAAACTGTTGAAAACCTGACATTATTACACAATGAATTCAGTATCTGATGATCTCAAAAGATCAAGTAAATCATCATAAGGAAGGAAAAGATATTACAATGAAGATAAAAGGAATAATTTGTGAGCTGTGGATATATCAGTACCAGGTTTATACTATGATTTCAAAGGACAGGAAAATAAAACAAGGAAATCTCAACCACAACAAAAAGACAGTAAAAAATGAAATGAGACAAAATGTGCAGTTTGTTATGTACCAAATAATGGAATCTATTTGCCAGCTGTAAGGCACTGTAGTCATTAATTATTTGCCAAAATTTCAAGCTGGATTCACAGAATGAGCAAGCAAAAAAATCCTCTTCTGCATTCTGAGATGCAACTGTTTAAGTTCGAACTATTACAGAAACAGAACGTTCTCATCTTATTCTAGATTTCACACATATAAGAAAATGATCCCCTGAATATTCTCCGAATCTGCTTATTAGAAGTCCCAGAAAAATAACCCAGCATTTGGAGTTCATTTATAGTCAATACTATGAATTATTATACCTGATGATTATCATAATTCATATCATTCAATCATAATTCAATAATGATTATGATAATTCATAATATAATGAATGAGTTATTGTAATTTTGGGGAGGTGACAAAGTGTTTTTACAAGGTATTTTCACAGAGAAAAGATAAATATGATAAAGGTACCACAATAAAAAAAGATGGCATATACTAGATAGCATTACATCGTCTGAGGGGACTGGAAGAGAAGCAACCACTCACAGATGCACTATCTGCAGTTTAAAAAGGTTTGAGATTCATTTAATATTTTCCTTATAGTAGTGAATTCATGAAGTCTTTCCCCACAAAGAGTATTTTTTATAAAGCCCAGGTGAAGACTTCCTGCAGAAGTTATTTCTACTCTGAATGCACCTACTGTCCTTCACTGTTCACTATTCTACTAAAATCCTAACAAAATTGAGCATCATTTGTAGAGCCTACCATTGTTCTGTTCAGTAAAGACCTAAGATAAGGATTAGAAGTTTGGACAGATGGAAAGCATCATAATTTATCTTTTACTACATTATGAAACTAGTTTAAAAAAAGAACATGAATAAAATAAGAACATAAATGAAAACAAAGGAAAAAAAAGCAGGTGTTCATGTCTGTGTATTCAAGAAGAAAACAGTATTCAGTGATTTGCTGTGACTATGTTCTGATGATAGCTAAAGCAGTGCAACTGTTTCTTCCTCTGAACAATCAGACTGAAGCAATCATAGCAGAAGCTAGGTCTGTGAACTTAGTTGTGCTCCTCAGGGATCCACAGGTCATGCATGTCCGCCTAAACAGATTAAGTCAGAACCATATTTGCTGCATGCTTTTCACAGAAAGCGATATTAGGGGATTAGCTTAATATTTCACTGTTGGCAACAAAGTCAATAGGTCTGTATTTCTACATCTATTATAGTAACGTTTATTACAGAAGCAACAGAAACTTAAGTAATCTGAATTGCCAATAGAAGATGAAAAAAAATCCTCCTTACAACCTATAAGAGCTTCTTCATCTTCTTGTGGCATGGCACCATCATCTTTTTTTTTTTTCCTTTCTGTAATAATGAAACTTTGCAAATAAAACCTTCAGCTTTCTTTGCTAAATTCTCACTGAGATAAAGGAAATATATGAACCTGAAACTCATAGAGCTGACCAGTGCAGAAGGGCGTCTGAGTATATAGACAGTTTAGAGGTTGCAAATACTGATCCACACAGCTTGACCAACATTAACTGCCTTCTGGAAGCAACATAAGATGCCCTGTGAAGTCTTTATACAAGCCACTTCCATTTTTCTAGCAACTAATCTCTTCAAAATATGGATATTGTGGATCTTTTCAGAAAATATGTTAACTTATCTTTACAAACTATTTTTTAACTATTTCTCTTCAGTCTGCAGGGGCTGTCAAGCTCCAACAAAAGCAGTAATTCCTGCTTACAAGTACATGGCACATTACCACAGCATATTGATAAACCAGATATACTTCAGACACGTCTCAAACACAGAGACATCTGAGATAATTCCCTACTGAAAATTGACTGTAGCTCAGTTTAATGAAGTTCAAAGATGAGATACATTTTAAAAGTAATACCAATTACTAATTGAGTAGTTATGCTTAACAGAATTCATAACTGCTACTACAATTCTGTTTGAGCTGTTGTTTGTAAAATTTTTGGCAACAGAACTGAAAACAAATGCATCCTTCACCTTTTTACACTGTAGAGTAAAATTAAGATTAACTTCATTGAAAGCAGAAGATTGAGGTATGCATCACAAAAAAGCACGCTCCCTGTCACATAGTTTAACTCTTGCAAAAGCAAGCAGATTTCAAAATACTGCCTCAGAATTTGTTACATCCACTACATCTCACTAATTGAAAAGGTAACTTATTTCTAACAAACCAGTAATCAATCTGAGAAAGAAAAATTACAAAGGCTGTTTCATCAATCATATGGAAAAGAAAAATATAACAGGAAGGAAAAATATGTGATTCTGTGATATGCTAAAAATGCCAGAAATCAGTCTTAGTTATAGAGCAGAATCAAGATAAATACCAAAAATGTAAGTATATTTGCTGGAGTCAATGAGAAGCTTTGTAGAACAGTGAATATTTTCATCTGTGATGAAATGGAAAGCACAACAACAAAGCAGAGCAGTAAGATCACAGGCCACAGTGAGTAAGGATCCCCTTGGATACAACAGAAATAAGGAGAAAAAAAGCCGCTTACCTCCAGAAAACCTGTAAGGTCCCGAGCTGGAGAGGGATCTCCAAAAGAATTGCTTTTGCTTCCATTGCCAATCCCTAAATGAAGACTAGGAAGAGGTGGATTCTGGCTACACCCATTCTGGTCACTCAGATGCATTGCATGTACTTGAGCTCCCCTGGATTGGCCTGGCCTTCCTAACAGGTACTCAATCACTGGTTCATGTCCTGACTTAGCACTTCCACTGCACTACCGTTAC
The DNA here is from genome assembly GCA_035772895.1 of Perdix hodgsoniae. Lineage (NCBI taxonomy): Eukaryota > Metazoa > Chordata > Aves > Galliformes > Phasianidae > Perdix > Perdix hodgsoniae. Next base: position 2,824,889 of record JAPSGF010000039.1, read on the forward strand.
ACACACTTTCCTATAGATTTCATTGATGGGTATATCATTCAGTATGACCTCTTTTCAACTTTAAATTAATCTGATTCTGGTAGATATTTTCCTCACTGACATTCCATTAGTTAATCACATAAAGACAAAAGTCACAAAAGTCCCTCCATCTCAGTTAAAGATCTATAGTTATATCTATTTTCTCTGCCCCTCCTACGTACAGTTTTTTTTTTATAATACAACCATTCTTATAAAATCTCAAATAAGCAGGGTTAGTTTGTCTTCTGACAGCTCGAATGAACACTGCCATGTCAGCTAGATTGGCCCTACTCTTTAGTTATTTATTTTTGAAGCACCAGTTAGGCCACTGAAAAACTCCACTGTCATTGGGTCAGTGTCATTAGGTAAGCAACCTCTCTTTTTGTCTTTCTTTAACTGAATTTTAAACATGCCTCTGTTTCTGGGAAATCTCTACCAAAATAAATTCCATATATGAAATCACATACATACACTTCTATGATCTACAAAAACACCATTCGCTCAATGTATCAGAAATATCTAATTAAGACAGAAAGTATTAATATCATTCTCCAGCTTGATGTTGAATAAGCGCACTTCACAGGTACTGTTCAAACAGCAAGCCCATCATTCACTTTGTGATTTCCTGCATTTCACAGAACAGTAGTTATGAAATACTAATTTGAATATTTAATTATGTTCCTCATATAGACACGTGATACTGTGATACCATAAGCTTTTTTAATGATGATTTTCAAAATTATTAATTAGGGATAGATGTTGCAAAATACTTCATAACCTCAGCCCTCTCTGAATTGAATGGAAAGAAGCAGTCCAGCACCTTGCAGAAAGGAGCCTAAGGCAACAATTCCTTTGCTAAATTAAATATTCAAAAAGATAATTACTAGCAGAGGAGATGAAACAGATTAGACTATGCTATCTGTAAGAGAAATGAAATGAAGACTCTGCCTAGTCATGACGTGTACAATTCCTACTCAGTCACAGGATTTTGAAGAGCTCTCATTTGGCTAATAAGAAAAACAACAACAACAAAAACAAACAAACAAAAAAACAGCCAAGCTGGTAAGCATAAATAAAAATCTGCATGAATATAATTTGATGTACTATAAACTCAGTGTAAGTTTCTAAGTTTCTTCCTCCCTGGTTTATTAGTTGCTTTTGGGGCTGTATGCTTTATAAGATTTAAAAAAAAAAAGAAAAACAAAACAAAAAAAAATCATTTAGGTTATTCAGTCTAATTTCTGTGTCATATTAGACATAATTTCATACAATTATCAATAACTTGTACCAGATAAAGGCAGTTTTTACCACAAAGACAGCCAGTCTTGGTTAAAATATATTAGGACTGTATAAATATCCAGTACATTCCCTGTTGTTCATTCTACAGCTAAAATCAGTCTCCTTAGCTGAAACATATTTTTATATCAAGCTTGAAAGTATTTTTTCCTTAAATTTTAGTGTTTGTTCTGATGTTTGGAGCAGCTCCCCTGCACCTTTTCTCTCTGCATACGTCCTCACCCAGCATAACTCAGCCAAATTTAAATATTTCTTATGACTTAAGCAGACAAAGTATCAGATTTCCCTTCAGGGAATACTTTCTATATCTTTCTAATAGAACTTCAAATTTACCTCTGTATTCACTCCAGGTTTTTGGTGTTTGTTTGTTTAATCCATTTTAATGTTTGGAAATAAGAACTCAATAAATTTTTCCATCATGAAGGATATATACGGAAGTAAGGCCTGTTCCTTCATTTACCTTCTCTCCAACAATGTTCAGATGGGTGTTTTGGCACTAAAGCACATGGGAGAGCTCATAGAGAACTGTTTTCTCCTTCTTTATTCATAGATTCTTTCAGTCACAGTGCCGTGCTACTTGCATAGATAGATATAAAACCAAAGTATCTTTCAGTGGGATCTAGTTTAAGAGCTCCAGATTGATGTTTATGTTAAGAAGCAAAGTACAATAGAAATATTTAGCCATACTGATAACTGCTTCTCCTTCCTATCTTCATCAAAGCTCTTTGTGTCTTCCACTATCCTGTCATTACTGTTTTCTTGTGCTTCTTTTCTACTGTTAAGGATATCTCCACTTATAATGAGAGAATACAACCAAGACATTAATGAATGAGGGTTGCATAGCTTTTCTCTTACACCATGCAAAGAAGAGCACATGCAGTTCCAGATGGTGCTAACAGCAAAGAACATCAGACTATAGCTTTCTCATTCCTTCTACCCACTCCAGTAAATAGATACTCATTTTAACATTTGGTAAACAGTAAATTATTTCCTTCATATGAAAATATGCAGCTGAGGAAAGGGATAGATTCAGAGAGTCTCATGTGATCACACGCATAGCCTGATGAGAGACTAAACAAAACACTGCTGAATACCCAGAGTAGGTTAGTTATGTTAGGAAATTCTAACACTTTACACCATAAACATCATTTGTGCATTTTAGCAGGTATGAGAGAATTAACGCCACATAAATAAGATGTCATGATCCTCATCGAGCCATTTGGGCAGAATTATTGAGAAAGAAAAGACCATAGATTTTTATTGACGCAGAACAGATTTCTTATAACCTAACTCACTTTTAATGAATGAATATGTATTCTGGAATGGAGATATTTCAGTAGTTTCCCTTGGGCTTTAATTTTATTGCCTAAATGTTCTTACAAGTTTAAAGTCCAAATGAGCATCCCAGTGTAGTTATTCTGCCCATGATATAAAATAGTATCGTAAGGCAGAAATTTGCTTTATTTGTAAAGTTCTTCCAGTAAATCAATTTTATTATAAAGGAAAATGATATTACAGGTTTATTGCCAATAGCACTGATGATTCAAAATGCTATTCTGCCTGTTTCTACCTTATTCTGTAGAACAGCACACTACAACTCCTTTGTACCTCAGATTGGTCTGTCCTTGAAAGGGTGACACTGATGCTTACCATCTCTTCCTTTGTACATCAGATTGGTCTGCCCTTGAAAGGGTGACACTGATGCTTACCATCTCTTTCAGATCTGTTATTGAAATCCCACCTGTAAGAACCCAGAGCATTGCTACATCCTAGTGGGATTAAGTCTGTCAGACAATGAAACTCTATCTATTATTTCAAAAATGAACCTGGCTTGGACAATAAGATTTCTGTGTTCAAGAGTGACACTACAAAAATTCAAAGCTCAAAACAGGATTTACCAAACATATGAATCTGCTTACTTTGCTCCACTCACATGCTTAAGTGTCTGATGAAACAGGACAAATGTTAAAATTTATTTCCAATACAGGATATGAGACAAAAAGAATGTTCACATCCATATGGTGATTTTTGCTTTTTTGTGTGTATACAACTAAGCTTCCTCACTACTCCATTTCCATTGAAGTACATACAGATGTTTTCTTTCTCTCCATCATCTCTTCCAATGTTTACTGTTAGAATTCTTCCACCACTGAGCTTGATCCTGAAACTTCAATTTAAGTGTCAAGCAAGTTATAGCCCTTTCATTAAAGAGATAATGAGCACCTGAGCCAGGGATGTTGGACAATGTTATGTCTGTTAAAGCTGAGAATAAAGTCTAGATTCTCATTATCACAGACAAATGTCTTACAGTGGTCTGGATTCATGGTAGTAGTGAGCGGTTAACACATAACAGGTCTTAACCAATCTTAAGTAGGGAGTGTGTTACTCAGTGTGCTTGTATCCTGACACAGCTGCTAAGAAGCAAAAGTAGGCATTTGATAATCAGTCCTTGAAATTACTCAGGATAAAAGAAAAATAAACTGCATTTTCTCTTTTTGCTGAGTATTATTGTCTACACTTCCTCCCTAGCTTTATAATTCTAACCTATTAGAGAATCATCTCTAATTGGAAGGGTTGGAAAACACCTTCAGGATGATTAAGTTCAACCATCACCCTGACCTACTGAGTCCCATCACTAATCTCTGTCCCTTAATGCCACATCTACAGACTCTTAAATATCTTCAGAGATGGGGACTCCACTACCTCTTTGAGTAGCCCATTTCAGTTCTTAACCACACTCTCCATGATGAAATTCTAATATTCAATCCAGACTTCCCATGGAACAACTTAAAAACATTTCCTCACATCCAATCACTTGCGTCTAAGAAAAGAGATCAACAATCTCCTTGCAGTAATGTCCTTTCAAGGTAGTCATAGAGAACCACTTGGGCCCATTGCTGGTTCATGTTCAGCCAGCTGTTGACCAGAATCCCCAGGTCCTTTCCTACTGGGAAACTTTCTCATCTTTTGTCATATTTTCCATATTCTGATATCAAATAAAGGCTAGCAATTCTCTTTAATCCTCCTGTTGCTGATGATGTAGTTATAAAGATATTTTTGTCTTCTACTGCACTAATCAATGCTTTTGCCCTGCTAACTTTCCTCAGCTTGACAACGGCTCTATAGTCCTCCTGAGTGGCCTATCTCTTCTTTCAGAGTTCTTAAGACTTGGGACAGCCTGCACCTGTGCCTTTAAGATTTAACTCCTTGAGAAGGCCTAGCCTTTCCAGACACCTTTGCCATTCAGAACCACCTCCCAAGGACTCTCAGGTCTCTAAACAGGACAAAGTTTGCACAGCAGAAATCCAAGACAGTAATTACAGTAACTGCCTTCTTTATTTCACCGAGGATCAAAAAGTCATTTAGTCATTGCTGCACCCAAAGCAGTCTCCAACCACAGAATCACAGAATGGCCAGGGTTGGAAGGGACCTCAAGGATCATGAATCTCCAGCCCCCCTGCCACATGCAGGGCCACCAGCCTCCCTATTTAATGCTAGACCAGGCTGCCCAGGGCCCCATCCAATCCGGCCTTGAATACCTCCAGGGATGGGGCATCCACAACCTCTCTGGGCAGCCTGTTCCAGCACCTCACCACTCAGTCTGTAAAGAACTTCCCCCTGACATCCAATCTAAATCTACCCTCCTTCAACTTACAACCATTTCCCCTTGTCCTGCAGTCATCTACCTTTTCAAAGATGTTATCTCAGCAGGCAGCTCCATGCCCTCAGAGCTCCCTCATGTAACAGCTCTCCCACCACCATCTCTGGCAGCCAGCTGTGGACTCCTCTGCAGTGCTGCTGCACCTCTTAATGTGACACATCAGTGCTTGGGGTGGAAATGCTGCGAAATCTCAGAGCATTTCAGAGCTGGCTGCTCCAGTGACTTGTTGGTAGATTTTGAAGTTACTCATAGAATAGTCAAGGTTGGAAAAGACCTCTAAGGTTATCTAATCTAACCACTGACCCACCACAATGCCGCTGACCACATCCCTCCATGCCACATCTGCAGTTTGGGAACGCCTCCAGGTACAGTGGCTCTACCACTCCCTAGGCAGCCTGTGCCAGTGCAATCATCCCATTACCCACAGGTACTTCCCAGGTCATAAACAGATCAACAAACTGACAGAAATTTATCCTCCATACACTCTTGGAATTTCCTAGACTGCTGTACTGTATTTCCAGTAGACATCTGGGAAGTTGAAGCCCCCCATGAGAATAAAGAGCAGTGACCATGAGAAAAAGGGCTAGCTACTGCAAGATATTCAGACACCATTTAAGTTACAGTTTTATATGTATTAAAACATCTACGCAGAATTAATCACAGAATATGCAATCTTCTATTCTTTTTGGAGCTCGTAGAAATGTTCCTAATTATACAGATTTGTATTTCTGGACTAACATAGTAATCATCAAACTACATGATCACATAAAGCATTCAGCCATATTAGACTTTCAGCCCCTGGGAACGTGCCCAGCATTTTGCTCTTTTGAGAAGGAACTAAGTCTGCCATCCTTACGGCTTGAAGATAACAAAACCTCACAAAGACACTTTCTAGAAGCTCTTCAATCTGATTGCTAAAAATAATTAGCCCAGATTTTTTGTTTTGTCTCCTGTTAGTTTTTCCCTGGAAATGGCCAGTTTTCACTTTCACATCAGAGCTGGAAAAGGATGTCAGCTTCTAAATTTACACTAAAAATTGAGATATTCTTTCTTCGTGATCAACTGCAGGATAAAGGTCACAGCAGTTTACACAATATACATCTACAGAAAGTGAAAATCACACTCATGAGCAGGATTCCTAAAAGGCTACTGGTTGACAATATAGGAAATCCATATTATTGAGATTCTTGCAGATCACATACTATTTTTAGTGCCAGTCATGCTTCTGCATCCCTGTCTCAAAGCAATATTCAACAACATACCACTATTTCAATGAATCAGGGGTTGGACAATACAAGTTGTTAAAAATAATCTACAGAATGAATAGGAATCTTTGTTCTTTAATTATTTTTTCTTTTCAGTTCTTTAAAGAGAAGTTCTGTTTCTGCCTTCCGGAAACTCCATTAGAATTCTGGTTCTTTTGTATTTTTGCTAACATTCTTGTATCTAGTAACTTCACTAGAACGTTTATTCATGACTGGAGAAGAAAAATAGTCCATAGTCTCATTTTAAAGAGGAAAATAAGATGATGACTGATCTTAGATTGTGCAGTAGGCCTGTGGCAGAGCCAGAAACAGAACCCACATTTCCAGAGCCACAGAGCAATTCTTCATATTGGCTCTTAGAATACGCTACAGTAGGGAGATGCTTAAAGGTAAAGGAAAATGATTTTGAAACCCTAATACAGAATGGGGAGAAAAAACAAACAAACACGCAGCAGGAGTTAAACATCTAAAGCAGCAAGAGCCTTCAGAGAAAGCTGACAGCAAATCACACACAAGCAGGCAAAAATACATCAGACAGACAGTCTATGGTTTCGTACTGCAACGTCAATAAGAAGGTCCTTATCTTATTATTGTGTATCTTTTGAAACCACAGATAGGGAAAAAAATGAGACTGTGAACAGAAAACACCAGTTTTTATAGGAGAAATTCAGCAACACACAGCAGAAATGAGTGCTAATCTGAAATCTAGATACGTGGAAATGTTAATATAACTAAGAATGTTTAAAATTAAGCACAACTATCTAAATATACAATAAACATACAATGAAAAATTTTCAAGGTGATGAAGAGGAAAATGTATTTAGGAGTAAATGGATTAAAGATGAGGAACTTTCAAGTTTTCATGTCAGAAACTGATTTCTAGTACTCGTTTTAGGTAGAGTAAGTCTCCCTCAGGAAGGAGTTGCAGTGTTTGAGTATTTTATGTGGAATATTAATTTTAAAATCTTGTTTCAAAGCAACCCAGCAAATATACTCTATTTTTGCTACCCCCTTAGGGTTATGAATGCAACAATACCTTTTATTTCTTTCTGCACAATATATCCTGTAGATATACCAATGACATTTTTTCCTTTTCACTGCATAAGGCTATTCAATTAGAGCAAACAATCTTTTATATCATTGAAGGGCTACAAAATAATATGAATGTGAAACAAAAACAAACCTGCCAGAGTGACATTTTCCTTCTCTGCACAGCCCGTTTGTAGGTCATCTCAAGTTGCTAAAGTGCCATGGAGATACAGTAGCACTTTTTTGTTGTAAGACCACTAGCTTTTGGCAAGGGAGAGTTGCAGACATAACACTGTTTCTGAGTTATCACAGAGCTTTCAGCTTGGCTAAGAATCTGTGTTATCAAGTGGGCTAGTAGCTCAACAGCAGAGAAACCATACCAGTTAAATGCTTCACTCTGCATTTCTGGTCTTATTTGCAAGTAAATGGTATATTTCCTCAAAAAGTAAAAAATATTACAAGATAAATGATACCCTTTAGCACGTATTTCAGGCACTCAAGTATATTTTTTAAAAGTATGGCTCCATTTTCTTAGTAATCTTGCAATAAACATGCTATTGTATGGGTCTCTAGTTTACTCACCTATTTGTAGCCCAGCTGCATAGCTTGTATATTATTATAAGAGGTAATACAATTGCTCTAATTGAAACACTGGCTCACAGCAACTTTAAACTCTGGAGACACAATGGTTCTACTGAGACTTAGCCGAGATACACTCTGGAGTATTTATACAGAGATCACGTGCACAATTTGAGCATCTCCTGTGGAACGAGTTGGAGAAGAGAAGAAAGCCACACAGCACATTATATAACATTCCCTGATGAACTGCAACACTGTCATTTTACTGCCACTGTAACAAAAGTATTTTTCTTTGTGAAAATAAATCACAGTTTTAAAAAGGAATCCAGTGGATTTTAATATGACACCAAATTTTCCATTTTGAAATCTCAAGATGGATTAGTGGATTAGCTGTGTGCTTTAATTATTTCTATACTCAGTGAGGCTGAGGGTTCACAAAATTATTATTCAAAATAAGAAAAATTTCCATTCCCTTACAGCATCAAGAGATCCTGTGGACTACCTTCTCGAGTCTTAATCAAATCAGTTTTGGAGAATAGGATTAGCTTGGTTAAAAGGAGAGACTTAGTATTCAAATAAATGAATTAAACAGAACCCTAAGTAGACTCACTACCACAGTAGAGGCATTTTTTCATATCCCCTATTATTTCCATTTGTCTATCAAGACACAATGCCAAATCAATCTAATATTCCTTTGGAAAGTTTTCCAGTGAATTTCATTCTGGTCATTAAATTAAAGGACAGATTTGTGCCCTCATACTTATGTAATAAAAGATTAATAACAATTTCACTCCAGAATTACAGACTAATTTTAAAACCATGATCTATTTAAAATGTTCCCTTAATTATCACTTATTCAATATATCTGTTGAAATAAAAAATCATTACAACAATTATTTTTGGTATTTCATTACTCAAATTCTGTTATTCAAAAGAGTCATGAGACAGAAGGTTAATTATCTAAAATGGTCCATTACAAAAACATCTTCAACTCTTGGTAGCTCTGTCTGTCAGTGACCACTGTAATGTTTGCCTCAGTTCAGATTCCATAGGAGGCAAGTGTTACTACCGCAAAAATAACGCTACAATTCTTTTCTCTTTCCCTCTGCACTTGTTGTCTTCAGAGAGGATGAGTATTAAAAGGATAAAAGCACCAAGCTTTTAAACTTCCTCAGGTTAGATGTAAGACGTGAGAAATTACCAGTATAACATTAAAGGAAGCAATTCATTTGATTCAACCTTTATTTTTCTTTAGAATATTCTTGACTACTGATTCTGCTATTTATTTTTTAGGAACCCAGAAGGTAGTTTTAAAGAAGATATTTAAGTACTGGCATGAATAAGGAATAACTAAAAACCTAGGTAATAAACCATACAATCAATTATGTAGTCTACTATAAACCAAAACGTAGATTTACACATGTAACTGTGAACCACAGTGATAATAACCAGGCAGCCTCCAAGACTCTCAGTCAAAAGAAATCTTTTTTGTGTTGTTTTTTTTTCTTTTCAATATATTTATGTTATTCATGAAAAAGAGAAAAAATTATTCTGATACATGAACAGTCCACTTAATCATACATACACTTGAATCCTGGGGCAGAAGCAAATCTTCTCTTTTCCAGGGTTTGAGTATTATAATGGAGGGGTAAATAGCCTTTCTGTTGCAAACCAGAAAGAGGACTTTATTTGTGGAAGCAGTAATTTATATCCTAATGTGAACAGATTCAGAACCAGCTGCTGAGCAGCAGCTGCCCCCATCCCAGCCAATTCACCTTAGTTTTATGGGGCTTTTTTTTTTTTTTCCTTTTTTTTTGAGGATGTCATATGGGATGGAATATCCCTACAGTGAGTTTAAGTCAGCTGCTCTGATTGTCCCTTCCCAGCTTGTGCCCCACAGTTCCGTGCTGGAAGGACAGCATGAGAAGCTGAAAACCTGAAACTTACTTCTCCGTACAGCACTGCTCAGTAACCACTAAAATATCAGTGTGTTATCAGCATTGCTTTTCTTCTGAAGCCAAAATATAGGATCATATGTGACAGTGAAAAAAACAAACCAACTGAAACTAGGACATTCTATAAGATATTTAGTAGTAGGGGACAAGAAATAACTATACATAACATTTCTGGAATATGAGGCAGAGTACTTCTATTCTATTTAAACTAACAGTTCTTGTACCTCTGGATATCTGATATCTTTTCTTCCTCCATGCCTAGTGGAATTGAGTTAGGTGGGAAATCATCAGTGAGCCATCTAGTTAAAGGCCCTTGTCCTGAATCATTGTTAAAAAGCATGGATGGTATTTGGAAAGAGTAACATAACATTCCTCACTGCATTTTAAATTCATTTTCCATTTAAAAAAAAAAAAAAACTCAACTTTGTGATTAAGAAGCTGCTTCTTGTCATATTTTTGAGCACTAGCTGAAACCAAGCACTCTAATAGCTCTAAGAATCAGAAAAGAGGAACCTGCATTTATGACCTGCAACCAGATGGAAGAAATGGGCTGCGAAACAAGGCTGGCCTGCATGACTACATAGAATGCTAATTGCAGTATTTTATGGCAGTTCCCAAACTGACTATGCAATTTGCACGTGAACCTTTAAAGCGTGCCTGCCAAGAGATATTGTTTTACATGAACACAGCAATCAGAGAAGCAGGGAACACCAGTTTTACTCAAGTGAAAGGTTAGGGAAGGAAAGGGAAGAAGGCAGTCAGTGGACCTGATAGGTGACAGGTGCCCTGACAGGTTAAATTGTCACTCACTAAGCTGATGACCAGTTCATGGTTGATTCATGCTCTTTTCCGTTTTATTGCTGTTGCTGAATCTACTAGTGATTTTTTTTTCTTCACACATTCTGTAGCGACTTCCCTTCAGGTGCAACCACTCGGTAGCATATTTAACATATCATAAAGCTCTTAGATTCTTTCTAAGCCACACAGCAGGAATCTAGCTGCATCACAGGGGAAGACAGTAGAATTTTTGCCTCCTCCTAGAAAATTCTCTCACCACACACTGTTACAGTGTTCCTCAATAAATGCATTTGCTCTTCCTTAATAGGAAGAATCCTCTTTCTGAGTGACATATTCATACACAACTGATTTCACATTTTGATTACTTTTCCCTCTTTACTTCTTCTCAGTACAGTAGCTTATGTTGTCTTAATGAGACTTTCAACGGCTTAAAACAAGTCCCAAACTGAATACGCTCTGACAGGACTCTCCCAATTTCCATGTAGAAATTTGCTGTTAAAAACAAAAATAAAAATGTAATTTTAAAAAGGCCAAAAGAAGTACAGAACCAAAAGGGGAATTCCCAGTAATAATGACCGCGTTTAACTATTTTTCTGAAAAATAAATCAGAGGATTAAGACATGAAAAAGGTACTTGGTGTACAACTAGACCTCTTCCCCTTTGCGTCTCAGAAGATAGCAGATTAATACATGCCTTTGAGCCACTGCTGATGAACTGCTCTGAAACACTTTTGGATACGAAATCCCCAGAGAAGATTGCAGTTCCTGTTCAATGACTGGAGGCATCATGCTGGAAGCAAGCAAACAGTCTGCAATTCACAGCAGAAATTAATCCACCTGGTAAAATTCCATGCAACCACATTCTTCTGAAAATTAAGGCTGTTTCAGATATATTTTTTTTTTTTTCAGAATTCTGCGCCTTCTCGTTGTAAAGGAATAATGCTGATTTCTGAGAAAAATGAACAACATTTGAAACAGCTGTAACCATCTATTCAGCACTGACAAATTAAATTAAAGGGGAGCTGAAACAGGCAGAGGTAGATGGCTTTCTAACCATTCTGTATGCAATTCTTTCAGAATGCTCAAATACCAATATGTTTTATAATTGACTGCTGATATGGTCTCTAAAACTCCTGCAGTGTTCAGGGAATATTTGTGCAAGAGAAACTGGAAGCAAGAACAAAATCTTGGCAAGGTCCAGCGCAGGCCTTCTAAGCAACAGAAAGCAAAGAGCTTCCTGTGAGCATCCACAGCAGCCCACAGGGCTTCCTCATGACAAGAACCGAGTACACAGAGCAGACTGCTGGGATCCACTTCGTATTTCTGCATCCAAAATCTGCTGTGCTATTGTTTCTTTCTTTGAAGGCAGAAGGGTACAAATTTAAACATGTTATCACAGGGATTCCTGACCACAAAAGCTGTAGTCTATGTCCTGAAACCGATTTCTCATTGATTAGATGTAGATACAAAATTCCAATTTAAGTATATAATTACATTGTAACCACTAGGAGAAATAGTGGATGTGTGCATCACCAGAAATGATGGAAGGTGACCTTTATAGTTCCCTAAACTTCAAAAGGTGCTAAGTTTAGCACAGAGGCATGATTTCTGTTGAAAGAACAAGTTAGTTAAAGAGACTGACGTTCAGCAGATACCTGTGTTCAACCACTACAGAGACTGTGGTTGCCACAGATTTCTCTGAATGTAAAACTAGGGTAGATACAGCATCAAAACATAGAGCTGTAGATACAAGATCTACTGTCATCATTCAACATGATGAAGTCAAATATTCAGTGTTCTCTATTTTTTGGAAGGATGCACTAAAACACATTTTGGTACTTCAAGTAAAAAGCAGAAAGATTTTTGCAGGAGGGGAGGAGGGGGAAGATCCCGCCAAATACTCCATCACTACCCAGTGCGGGGACCCAGACTCAACTCCATGAGAGTGAAAAGCTACTTTTATTGTGCAGATAGCTCACTTACAAAGTACATGAGTTATTTATGTCCCTTTGTCCACTTGTCCTTTTCTCATTGGTAAAGCCTTGCAGTTAGACAATAGTGCATCCCACCCAAGCATACACCTTGTTTTTCTGATTCCACCCGAAAACAGCTCTGCTTAAGTTGTTTGCTACTTAGCTCAAGGTCAGCTTGTTGCTTACCTATTATTCCATTGCTATGTACTAAGAGCTGCCATGCCCCTGCTTGTACAATACTTTCAGGGAGCCATAGCCCTGCTCCCTGAGCCATTCTGCAACAGATTTTAATTTATTATTTTGAAAATAACTGTGCCTTCATTATATTTGCCATGTAAGGATAAAATTTCTACAACCACTTTCAGCTATTCAAAGCCATATTCTAGATCTCAAAATACAGGTTAACAGGCCATAGCCTAGTCACAGGATTTACATTCTCCTGTCTAAAATTCATTATAGGAATACATAAACAAAGAGACATACACATGTATTTATTATATATACACATGTATGAATACACATACAGGGTTCTTTTAATAATATATGTAATAATATACTTGAATTTCTGTGCAGCAAGTTACTAGTTTTGAGGTTCTGTGGTTTGAACTTGGCTGTAGGATTTTTTGTTTTCCTTTGTTTTCATTAAAGATGGATTCTCTTTTCAGTTACACTGCAGAGATTTCTGTTCATACCCAATTTACATAGCTATAGTTTTGTAGTAGAGAATATTTTAACATCACTACTAAGCAAGTATATTTTAAATGGGATGTACCCGAGAAAATTTACAAATTCTCTAGTACCTAGTAAGCTGAACAACTGAAGTTGACAAAAAATAGCACCTGTTTTTTTTAAATGAAAGTACAAAGACACATTTCCTTAAAACCTATTACATTTTCTTCCTGAAAAAAAAAAAAAAAACTCAGATACTTAGAAGATTGGTCCTACCAAAACAGAGGCAGAGAGGAAACGTGATTGTACAATGCACTGAAGTATCCACATAAGAACAGAGAATCATAGCATTATAGAATCACTAAGGTTGGAAAAGACATCTAAGATGATCCAGCCAAACTGTCCACCTATCACCAATACTCCCCACTAAACCATGTCCCTCAGTACTACATCCAAACATTTCCTGAACACCTCCAGGATTGGCAACTCCACCACTTCCCTAGGCAACATTTTTTAGTGCCCGAGCATCAGTACTGTTTTTGTATATGCATTTATACATTGTATATATATTTATATGTAGTTTTTCTTTCTGTTTGACAAGAGCAGAGATAGCTATAACTCCTTGTCATCAGCTTTGAATGATATTAAAATCTGTAGGCTTAAATAACTGTAAACTAAAACTTCCCCCAAAACTAAGTTAGCTGAAACACATTTTAAGGAATGAAAAAAAAAACAAAACCAACCCCAACAAAACAAAACTACATTCAGATGAGAATCAGGTCAGCCAGAGATTCCATAGAAGCTGCGTGAAGTAGGATTCTCAGACTGGGTGCAGCTACCCCTCAAGTCTAATTGATACAGTCCTAGCTTGTACTTCCCTTCTTTGCAACATGTTCACATTTGTTCCACAACATCCTCACCTTCATTGTACAGCAGTGTCAGCCTCTCTATCTTTCCATCCACAGAGCTGTGGAAACAATTTGTTGCTCATTTTACCCATTCTGTTGATGTTCCCCTTTGGTTTTGAATCTAAGCCGTTGACTAAATGTAAGAACACTAATCTATTCTCCGCTTTGCAAAATGCTCAGATACTGGAGAAATTCAAGTCGAAGAGGTGAAAGCCTTGATGTGGCTTTGGTTTTATTTATTAGATGAAGATGTGCTGAGCATTCCACTCTCATCTTCTGACCACATTGCTGCAGGACATTTCATTTATATTAGTGCAGCATCTTCAGTGAATGCCCAGCGTCACATTCCTGACTGACCCTTAGGAAATACAGTAAAAGCATTTATAAATATAATTCCATATAAAATGAGGCTTTAATTCTAAGTTGGAAAATTATAGTGAAAGCAAAAGAAAAGAATATTACTGAAGTACATCTAGAAAACATTTCTCTCTAATGACAGATTTTCCTGGGCTGACATAAATACTGATTTGACTGCAGTTCATTTAAAGCAGTATTTTTTTTTTAATTGAAGTGAAAGAACCTAATAGTAATAATAATGAAATAATTTGCAGTGGCACTTGCTTTCCATTATAAACCCCAGAATTCTAGGCACTTGCACGAGATTGGCCACGATAATAAAATTTCCCTGTAACAGGCTAAACGGAGGATGCCAGATGAAAGTTTATTGTAACCAGATCGTTCTTTTGTAATGCTTCAGGGAAGAACACTTCCTTACTGCATGGCACCCTACAGTTGACAGCTTCTAGGAAACGGGTCATGAAACTTCAGACCAGTCTGCTGTAGGGATGCAATTCCACTCACAACAGTTTTCCTGATTTATAGTGTCCACCTCTGTTCAGCTTTCCTTTCCTTGCCAACCAGAGGTGAGGGAAAGATCTCACTGATTACATCTAAGCATTTCTGGCAGTAACTTCCCCTTCTAAGTACATTTAATTCACTCACAAGCTTTTTACATATAGATGATGGTCCTGTACGTATATTATCCAATGAGTCGTCAAGAAATCCACATCAACTAGATATCTAGTACTACTAATCTAGTAAACAGTTCGAAAAAGCTTTAACAAAGAGGTTGCGCTCACAGTGACCCAGAGTGAAAATTGAATTCAGGCCTATTCCTTTCAATTCAGAGTCCTCTTACCTCTGCATTGCATTAACTAGAAACAATGGCAAAAGAGGTTCAAAAACTAAATTATTCCTAAGAATACCAAATAAATTGTATCACAGATCAGATAAACTATGACATTTAGAATTCAACTGCATTCCACATATCCCTAGATTACAATAACTCTTAAATGAAAATAGTTGCTTTACATTATTTCCTGGCATTTTTATTAAAAATGATTTCACAACTTAGTATCATTATTCCTGATTTAAAAATAGAAGTGTAGAATGATCTAAACCTTTTTAAATTATTCATCTTAATTTAAGCATTTTGACAGTAGCTTCAGTGTAGTCATCCATTCAGACTTTTTGCTTGGATTATGCCATTTTCTAAAAGATTAGAAATATTTAAAATCCAATATTATCACATGCAGCAACCACTAGAAAGCTAAAATACCAAGATAATTAGAATGGCAGAATGGGATTCTGTTTCCAATGGCAAGTTCTAGAGTACAGTATCTGTCTGCTGTCTCCTGACTCAAATTCGCATCTGTTTCTTCCATGCTTATTTCATAGCTATATTTCTCCAAAGGCCCATTATGTAAGTAACAATGATTCCAGTTGCATGGATTTGTAAGAATAAAAATCAGTGTGTGGCAGTATGGAAGAAGTTAACCTGGATCTTAAGTATTTACAGCATGATGATAAACTTTTGTCCACAGCCAGGACTGGATTTCAAACACCAACATCCAGCATTTTTTTTAAGAAGTATTTTAATTAGTTTGTTACTAGACAGAATCTGTTCCTTCTATGTTATTCAGGACTCAATCACAGGTGTTGTATCAGGCTAAGATTTAGAAGGTATAAAATGGTAAATTTAGAATAAAACTGATGAAAAGAGAACTAAAAGAGAAAATGAGCTGTTTCATCCCAGCTGTGCAACATGACACACTGATTTGAGATACATGGGTTCTCAGTAAGTAGATCCATTTAATTGAAAAAATGCCAGGAGAGAATCCTGGAACTGAAATCTGAAACTGGAATAAACAGGAGAGAAAGAAATGGTGAGACAGAACTAAAACTGGGTTATTTTATTACTGAAATAAAATATATTTGAATGAAACATTATAAACATAAGACCATACATGGCTCTGGAGCTTAACTCCAAAAGGAATATATGATCTAAAATGTTGTTTTAGCATTAAGGCAGAAAGTTCACAGCCAATCTGAGAATTGGTTATAGCTTACAATACATATCTCTTTTCCTGATGGTCAGATTCTGGAAAAACTGAATGGATGCTAACAGCTACCACCTAATATCCATTTACTCTTTTTAAAACTATGCAATCCTGCAGGTCACTCAGTGTCTGAGAAGGTCTGATTTGTCAGAGCAAGCAGTAAAGAACAGAATTCCTGCTGTCAAATCTAAACTGGAGTCCACTCTACCAAGAAATGTGAGGCTCTTTCAAAGTTGAGCTTCCTAGCAGTAATACTTGATATCAGTTTTTGCAATAATATTATGCTAGCAGAAGTTACAGCATGATTCCTGATGCATTCATTTGTTCCTTACTCATGATAGAAAATTTCTCTAGAGCTTTCTGATGTAGCAGAAAAGACACACACTTCTTGAATTGTCATGACATAGGGAGTTGAGTTAATATTATAAAGGCACCAAAGAGAAAAAAACAATACTTAAACGCAAGCCATTCAGATGGCTACATGCTGCAATCAGGCAGAACATGAAATCACTGATGAAACATGAAGGTAGGTGTCACATTTAAGATTTTTGCCTCTTCATTACTATGGATTATTGTTACTGTCCCTTTTTAACAATTGAAAACATTAGGTTTTAGAAGGAATACAGCCTTGTTTCATTGTACATTATTTGTAACAACAGAGCTTGAAAAACCTGCTCTATTTGCCACAAAAGGTCCTTAATAAACTATCTTATAGACTTTTTTCCTCATATGTAATTAGTTAATATTAAAAACTAATTAATAATTATTTTTAGTAGCCAATAGAAAGCATTACATATAAAGCATATGGTAGTACTGTAAATTAATGTTTGTTTCACAAGTCAACAAACAGAATGAATCCTTCAAATTTAACCTTTAAAATCTATTTCAAGATGGTTCATTTTATTACTCATAGGCTGAAAAACAAATTATTCCTAGAGAAAGATGAGAATTCTGTCTTATATTTACACATTTTCAGTACAACTGCAACTCTTTTTAACTGCACATCTTCACAGATGCTAACTGTCAAACTATCAACAAACTCTGAAGACCAAATAATCTATTTATTTAGATTCAGAGATTACGTCAACTGAGACCTAAAAACATAATTAAACAGAGTCAAACTTAGTCTGTAAAGCTGAGTCTACCATAATACGTTAGGGAAAATTAAACACACACACGTGAAAAGACAAATAATTTAGATGAATACTGCTGCTAAGAAAAAGAACAGATATGCAATGAGACTTTCCTCATAATATAATCTAGTTATAGTTGGAAGTTTATCTTTCACTTACTAGAGCAAACTTACAGTTAGCCTTCTGCAGAAAGCTCATAAAGATGTATCAGAACTCAGTCTCTAAGGCTACAAACCATTAAGAATAATTTGTCACTTAACAATAAATTGAGATAAGATATCATTAAGAGGCAATCTAGTTAAAAAGAAACGCCAACATCTCAAAAAATATGACAAGTACGAGATCAAAGTTTGCAGATGACATCCTCACACACAAATCCTTTCAAATTAGAGCTCAGTGTTCATTCACAGGTCAAGAAAACAACCTAGTTCCAAGGATTTTTAGAATCAATCTGAAGAAGCTGAGAATTGCTACAATTCCCCAAAAGTTCAAAGCAACATAAAAATCATAGAATAGTTTGGGTTGGAAGGGACCCCTAAGACCACCTTGGTCCAATATCCTTGCTAATAGGCAGGGACACTTCCCTCTAGAGCAGGTTGCTCAAAGCCCCATTCAGCCTGGCCTTGAATGCTTCCAGGGGAGGGGGCATTCACAAAAGAAAAAAGAACAGTGATGAAATATGCATGTTTACATGTACATGCTTCATCTTCCACAAGAAGCAGCTGCTTCTGTCAAGTGATGTTGCTTTTGCTCAAACGAGTTTTATTTAGTACATAGAAGTGGTGTGCAGTACTGTCAGAAGACACAACTCACGTAGTTGTGTGAATGAATATTAACATCAACAGCAGATTTTTAAATATGCTTGAAGACTGTGCTTCTTTTGCTAGAATACACTGTTACTTGAGTGCACTTAACTGATTTAAATTTGGTCTGGTGTTAAGCAGGTTCTCTGTAGCACAGAGGAGGAGTGGACAGCATGTTTCTGTGCTTCTGTCTCTTTGTCTCTCACTACACTTCTTCATAACTTAACATATTTGCCTTCACATATTTGCCATGGTGTAGTTAAAATAATTTCCTTATAAATTTGTTCTCTGAATCAACTGGGTTCCTGCAGCAAGAGCTGAATTCAGCAACAAACTACGTAAGCAAGGCTTTCTTGTCTATTAAATTATCTTTGCCTCAAAGATAACTGTGCTTTGTGATATTAAGCACTCAGGCATATCCAAGTTATTTTCAGAAATAATAATAAAATGCTTAATAAAGACCCATTTGAGGTTTTCATGGAAGCGTGAATTTAATTTCATAAAAATAATTAAACTGCTCAGCTTCCTATTATTCCTGAGGTCTTCTGTGCTCAACTCACCTATCCTGGGAGTCACCTCTTTTTATTTTCATTGCAATTTAATAAGTGCTATCACTCCATGTTGTAGGAAACAATGAAGTGCAGTTGAGGACTCAAAGCCAGCCTAGGTGGGAGAGGGTGGAAAATGATTGCAGAAACACCTGGACTCACAGCAGGAAAGTCTATTTCAAGGACATGTAGAAACAATGATAGAAAATTAAGCAACTTTTAATATTCACCAGGAAAATAATGCATCTCTGATCTTGCACAGTAAGCTAATACTTTAACATCATACTAATACTTCACTCATAGTCTACTTTGTAAACTAATAAGTTATCACCAGTGTCCAGATATCATTTGATCTCTAATAATAGCTCACTCTAGAGAAATAGCAGTCTATGTATTTTGGCATTATCGAGGTGATAATGTGCTAACTGCACAAAAAATTTCAAATGCTACAGAGCGTCCAGCAGAGATGGACAAAAGAATAAAGCAGAGGAAGTTACAAACATTTCTACTTTTGTCATCTTAAAGCACAAAGCTTTAAGATGACAAAATACTGATACTGTAGGTATCAACATTTTTGGTGGTATTTAGCTCTCATCATATTCAGTGCTTAAATTTCCCTTTGAACAATTAATTATAATATAATCAAATAATCTGAATTCAATACATCAAAGTGTTGATTCCTTCCTGACTTAGAGTGGAAGGTATTTGTATAAGTTCATAATGCCATCCTGACTAAAGCAGCCAACAACTCTATTAATCCATTATTAATTATGAGATCTTGTGAAATACATTCTGACTAGATCTCTTAAGATCATCAAAAATGGTCTCAAGTTTCAAGTTAAATAAAATATTTGAAAAGATTTGGAAGTAAAGAAGGAACATAATTTTAAATTCTTTGTAGAGGTAAGCAGAAGAGAAACAGGCACAAAAGATGTGGTAGTTTTTATGCAAAGCAACTGTCAACTGAAAGCTTTTCAAGATGAATTATTTTTAAAAGCTTAAAATATTTTAAAGAAAAATCTGATAGCATTAATTTCTGCATGTATTTGTAACTGCTTATGAGACATAAATTTCTGATATTTTGGTATGAAATTATCATTCTTCAGTTTTCTTTCAATAAATAGAAAGGTGTTTTTTTTTTTTTAACATCTTACCTTCAGAATCTTACAGCAGATTTCTATTTTAATGGTCAAGTGACACGTGAAAAATCAAGCATTAACTTTTACAAAGTAATTTTTACAAATTACAAGGAAAGCATTAAATAGAAATTTGAGATTAAAAGAGGAAGAAAAGAAAAAGTGATCAGACCATAAAGCTCTTAATGGGTAAACAATACTGTGCTGAAGTAGCTGATGAAGCAAGCAGAATTTCAGAATACTTAAAATCTGCTTGTCATATAAAAATAAGAATGAGAAAAAAAATAATGATGGAAGCATTTCAATTTTGCTGGAAGTATATTTGAAGAGTATAGTTTAAAATTAAATTAGCTAAATTAACTTAGTTCAATGAAATTAACAGTCAGAGAATTAATCACTTTTTTTCAGGGATGAATATCTGCTGGTTTAGCTGCGTGAACCAACTCATCACAAGGTCAGGCAAGACACATTTTAAGTACCAAAGAAATTGCAAGTGCACACAGTCCACACACTTCCTCTGGCACTCCTATCTATCTTAGGAGCAAAGACTGACTGAATTGATTTTAGTTACACTATCTTTGTAAATGAGTTACTCAACCATTTTGCTTAAACCAGTGAAGCTCCAGCTATCATCTCAATTCTACTTCTGCTAGAGTCCTTTTGAAAATAAAATGGAATCAAAGAGAAAACATTTTGTATCACATCCTTCCATTTCCAGATATGCCAGAGGAAAGAAAAAAATAACTTACAATGTACAATTTGGTTTGTAACTATGGCAGTCGTTATCTATCTTGCAACAGTTCACACCCAAATTTGGATAAAACATTGAAGTATGTATTAGATGGAAATAAGGTCAGTCTAGCATATAGGTCCTTAAGCAATTATTCTGATTGTGACTGGCAAATCTGGAGACCCGTTTTGTTGCAGAATAAATTAGGTGCTCAGATACTCAAGCATTATGGTAACTGTAGAACTGCCCAGTGGAAACTGGAACAGCCATTTTTCTGAAAGAACCTTCTCTTGTGATTGTTCTCCCCTGCAACTCTCACACCCATATCTCCAGGGTTGAGGTGAATTTTCCATCCCAGTACATCACATCCTCTGTGGTCACACAGGGAAAACCACAAGATGACACTACATCATGTCTCTCAAGCAGAAGAATGCTTACTTCTAATAGCTGAGATACTGGTCTGTTCAGGTGAAAGAGAAGACTTACTCTTTTTCGAGCCATTAAACTAGTTTTTCCACAGCTGAGACACAGGCTTGCAGGGTAGAGAGGTTTTCTCTATCTTCTCCTTCCATCTTAGTAGGAGTTTCTTTTCTTATAACAGCCTGAAGCAAGAAAAAAAAAAGAAGAATAAAAGAGTGAAAGAGAACAAAATATTCAGGAAGGAATATACTTTCCAAAACCATCTTCCTTACATTACATAGTTCAATAGGAAAAAAATAAAAATAAAAAAAATCAAGGAACTTCCTCTCTCCTTTTATGGAAGGTTGTGATATGTTCAGACACTTCCTTGTCAAGCAACAGTTGCTGTAACAATACGCCCAGGCCTCTTTCTTAGAGAATGACAGAACTAAACCTGCATAAACTTAGTGATATGAGGATTGATGAGCAAGGACCAGTGTGTGAATGTCAAAGTACTCAGTTCAACTCACTGGGTGTGGTTTAGACATGGTACAATCAGCCATGAACATAAAAAGGCCAAATAGTAACTTGCAAATGTATGCTACTGCATCACTCAAATTGGAGGGAAGAAACAAAGGCAGATAGAAGCGAAGGGCATCTTTAACTATTCAAAGGGGTGTAGAAGTAATATTATATGTCATACAAGGAGCAACAGACAGGTTTTAAATGTAATTACATATTTCCCTACATCTGAAATTTATCTCTGGCATATAGTAGACTTCTGAGTATTGTTTAGCATCTGCATCAGCCCAGGCATATAGAGCTGCCAGCTGACAACAGCAGAATACTGATCTCTCAGCAGTTATGAGAGGAGGAGACAGCTCCTTTAAGAACTATATTTTCACCTTGGAAAAAAGTCCAATGACTCCAAGTTTGGCAGCCATACTTCCACAGGGCACCATATGTCTACCACAGAAACTTGCAGCACAATCACTTGCACTTGGTCTCTTAAACAATTCCACCTACACTGCACTGCTCTGGCACAGCTGTTTGGCTGCTGTCTCAAGGTGAGAAATGTTCTCAAATGTTCATGCTAGTGCTGCATCGGCACACCGCACAAACCAGGCTCCTCCTTCCTATGTAGAGACACAGCAGCTTATTTCACAAAAATTATATCATTTGCTACTTGTAATCTCTATGCTATTCTGCACTGAATAAAGGCTGAACGTGGATTTACCAGCAAGGAGAGGCTTTTGTTTTGCTTTCCCAACTCCTGCCCAAAGCTGGTCGTGCTCCTGTATCACAAGAGCCGTTTCAGCACTACAGCTGCACAGAGCCTCTTCTTTCCCCCCTAGGATGTGGCTGATCCGCCCTTTTAGCCAAGTATTTTCTGCTTCAGACAGACTGCAGCTCTGCTGCTAAAATATGAAATACACACTATTTCTCCTTCATAGTGCCTATGATACAATTTAATTTAATTTAACATGTTCCACGCGTGCATACTCTGAGATTACACCTGTAGCACCGCTCCCGAAGAACAACCCACATAACTCCGAAAGTTCATCTCGGAGCCGGGAGCAACGACGCCAGATTTAAAACGGAGCGTAACCGCCACCAACGGACGGTCACAAGGCGCTAACTGTGACGCATGCGCGTTGCGCACAGCTGGCAGCGCCGCGGGCGGAGCCCAGCCAGGAGCCTGCAGCACTCACAGTGCGGCTGCAGGGGGCGCAGCGAGCCTCAGCCAGCCCCTAAGCTGTGAGGGGTGCGCTGCGCCTGCTGTGTGTGGGGGGGTCTGCGGGGCTCAATGGGATTCATCCCTAGGTGAGCCTAGAGAGCGGGCCCGCGCCATTACAAGACCTCTATCAGTTACTCTTCCAACAAGGCTATTCTAACTCTGTCTGCCTTCAAGTAACCTATTCCAATGTGTTGTGTTTTTCTTTTTCTTTTCACCTCTAGTTACAATACTTTTGCATCAAACAGATTTCTGAGGCTTATGACGGTCGATAAGAACACTTCGAATTCAGCACTTTTGCAACAAGGCTGCACCCAAATTATCGTAGGTGACAGAGGCAGGAGAATTCAAATCATCGTCTCTGCCTGCATTAAACACAGCCACCATACTAAATGCACGCATGCCTCAGGAAATAAATATTTAGGCTACAGATGAGCCAAGTATCAGCACATGTATTTGAGACACATCTTGGTATCAACAACTCACATAATTAAAAATTTGTTACAGAACACCGAAGAGTTTTGCCTACAGAGATTTTCTCCAGGAAAACAAAAAGAAAATCCATCATCAGACACTGAGCCAGGGAAGGTCCCAATCTAGGCTAAAAACAAACAAACAAAACCAAACAAAAAACCCACATGCTCGTGAGAAATGGCTCTTGAAATGATTATTTCATTCAATATTTCTGCTTTCCAGAGTTTTTTTCTTAATGCCGGGGAATCAATGCCCTGATTGATTTTTCTATCATCTTTCATTTTCTTCTGTAGGCAAATGGCATTAATATTGAAATGCTTTGTAGAAATGCCTTGATCCATCAGTATGCTCCAGTGCTGTATAATGAGAGGCTTCTTTATTTCTTCCACCCTGTGAGCACTAGACACAAGTTAGAGCAAAATGGGATTATCTCCATAACTATTCCCTCCCTCCCAAATAGTTTTGTACTGCTTTTGTCCACAGTGTAACTTAAACCTGACAGTGCCTAGAAATTATGCTGAACAGTGCCCTGAAAGCTATCTCAGCAGTTAGATACCTTCATTATTGTGCATAAAAGCAAGGTAGGAAAAAGTAGAAAGTTGAAACACATCCCAGGGGAGCCTGGGGATTCCCTATGCTGAAGAAATGAGTTACTTACTGAACATCTGTTTTTAAATAATCTTTCAAAAAAAATGCACAGATTATTTAAGAGAACAGGGTTTTTTTTCATTCTTCCAAACCACACTGATGTGAATCAGAGGCGAAGGAAAGAAAAGCAAAATGCCACAAACACTAGTTCAGCCTTACACCAAGAATTTCATCTCAAGCAATACACATTAGAGCGGCTCTCTGAGCAAGATTGGTTATGTGATTGATTTCTCTGAATACCACGAGGTTGCAGACAGGCGCAGACGCTGTTGACACTGTGCCCAAATTAATGATATATTACTTTTGTGGAGCTTCTTGTGGTGAAACAAAGAAGCATCCTAACATCATGAAAATGTTAACATGCATATCAATGCTGTATGTTCCCTCTACAATAAAAGAAAAAAAATAAATTAAGAAATATGAGAATAAATAAGATTATGGTCTGATTTGCATTGAATTCATTGATTCAATTAAAATTTCCTTCAGTTATCTACATTCTTCAGAAGCAAGATATCACTGCAAAATTAAACTTTGGACAGTACATTTATAGTACACTTAGACTTCACTGTTAATGTGCACCAAAAAAAGAAAATGTGCACATGTAAATTAATTAAATTTCCCAAGTCCTATTAGCAGCAGAAAACTGCCTCATTCCACACCACATGATACCATTTATTTACAAATACTTTTACAAATAGAGAGCTCTTAGGAACCAGAGATACTTCAAATGCTTTATTTTTCATGGATCTTTATATACATACTGGTATTAAGAAACCAATCTATTGATGTCAGTATTTGAATTTTTTTTTTTCTCTGAAACAAGGATCTGAGTCTGGCTTTAGTCTACTCCTTCATGAGATTTACAGAACATGTTGGTTTTTCTCCCCAAGGTAACATTTAAGTCTATGAACTAATGACAATATTTTCACTAACTGCTTACAGTTTTCAGAATGAAAGTTCTGACAAGTTATAGAAAATTTGGTAGTTCAATAATGGCAAAATGACTGATCAGAAAGCAATTGAGTGAGTGAAAAAGGGAGTAAAGCAGCTTTTTTCAACATCTTGGCAGTATAAAACTTCCCTCTTATTAGTTGACTTAGGCACGTATCAAATTCTGACTGAATCACTGTACCTGCTGTATTTTTGCCTCATGAATAGGTATATACATTAGCAGGGGAGCAGTTCTTCCAGTATGGTGTTAATGTAAGGTGCTCTAGATTAAAGATGAGCAATAGCAATGATTATATAGCTATGAATAGGAAAAAGTGTGTATGCTGGATAGTAGTCATTTTTATTCCTTGTATACTGAGCACAAGGTGATGTGGGACATTAGGCCTCCAGAGAAAAAGATGACAGAAAATAGAAGGCAGAAATAGGTGAAGCAGCAAAAGGAAAAATGAGAAACAGAGTAGAAAAACAGATAAAAGCAGTGAGATTACTCTATACATCAAAATAATGGATCATGACAGGTATGTATATTTGCATTTTGTGGAGTGCACATTCTTCTAGTATTTGATACTCTGATAGAATCCATCTAATAATCTGGCATTGTGCCCCACTTGGGGAACCAGAGCACCTCATATCTGCTGAAAGCTATATGTACTCTCTCACAAGTACAGATGCCTTATCAGATTAAATGCTCCTTTCAATTTCCTTCCTTTTCCCTTATGCATTTTTATTCTCACTAAAAAGTCTGGATGTACAACCAAAAAGGGAGCCACACCTTTCTTTAACAGATGTTCCAATCATCTGTTAATCATGGACTATGCCTCATTCAAATCACAAAAGCATAATAAAAATGGATATAAGCATAAAAGAATAGTGGAGATAATAAACAGGATAAGTCCTTTATGACACCCCACGTGCTTCACTTTTTGACTGTCGCAAGCTGAAAGGGTCAAGTAAATAAAAATTTCTGCCCATTCAATTCTTGACCTAGCTCTACCAAACATCAATAAAAATTATTTTTTAGCTGATCAAAGAAAAATAAACAAGGAAATGTTAACGTAAGAGCAGTCCAACTTAAACTGTTCGCTATCAGTATTTTTAAAGAAGTTGGAAATGATCACTGCAGTGTTTTCTACATTCAGATCCTCTTTTTATAACACAATCACGCACTTATGCTAGAAAGTAACCTTCAACAGGTAATCAAGGTCAAGCCTTCTTCAAACTTTAGCCAGTTTAATTTACTAATCTGTTTTAACTGTTATCCAGTGCAATATTTTATTTGCAGTGCTTATCTTTACCTGCTTGTAGATGTTTTTCTTTCCCATTGTTTTTTATTTTTGGGTAAATAGAGAATGGCTTTTCAATGGATGCTTTTCTGGTTTTTAGGTCAGTCCTGATTTATGCATTGCTTGCATTAGCAAAAATAATGATATATATTTTTAATTGCTTTTCTATAATCAGTCAGTGAACTTTAACTCTACATACTGTAATTTATTCCCAGTATAAGCACATTATTTTCTTTTCTCACTTCGCTAAGCAGAAATTTTTAGAACACTTAAATCAAAGTCTGTAGTTTCAGATCAATAAAGTGAACAATTAAACATTTTGCTTCTGAATTCTCATTTAGTTGTTTGATTTTGTACTTTGTGCACAATTTGGACCTGAAAGACCAAAATACTTTAATACTCAAAAGGAGATTGTTATTGGCCATTTTTATTACTCTCTCCAGGTCCTGGGGGCATTCTCTGTGTGGAGACCTTGATATATGAGATGGTAACTCTATATAACGAGCTCTGAGTTTGCTTCCACATATTAAGAAATATTTCTGTGAAAAAAAAAATGTAATTGGAAGACAGCTGCATCCTTCTCAGAAGACAGCCTACTTTGCTGTCATGCAATATCAGCAGAGGTCAGACCAAAACAGCCCTCCTTCACACTGCTGCATTCAGATCACAGCTGCATCTAGCCTGCTCCTTGCATTGTCTGTGTACTACATACCAAGGAAATACTTTTGTGGAGTCATTTGTCTCCATAGCCTCACCTTCTCCTTCCTTCCCACAGGAATTCCAAATGAATAAAGAGTATGCATAAGGCTGTAATCAGAAAGTGAAGGATGAACACAAAAGGCAGCAGCTGCTGGCATGCTCTCAGCATGGCAAGAACACAGCAAATGGAGACAGTTGGGGTGAGACAGAGGAACCCAGAGGTCCAGAGGCCACTGGCTGTTACACGTTAGCTGTTGACTGCAAGGGATGGGGAGGGAGGTGGGGTGAAGCATTGGAGCATGCACTGGAGCCATGGCATTGTCAGCCACCACACTCCTTCTCTGACAAGGAGGAAGCTGCAACACCCCAACACTGTTGAACCCTTCTTGACCTTGAAGTGTTGTGCTTAGATGTCTTAGGCATCT
The DNA here is from genome assembly GCA_035772895.1 of Perdix hodgsoniae. Taxonomy (NCBI): domain Eukaryota; kingdom Metazoa; phylum Chordata; class Aves; order Galliformes; family Phasianidae; genus Perdix; species Perdix hodgsoniae. The sequence goes on from JAPSGF010000039.1 coordinate 2,852,402, forward strand.
GCCATTATAGACTGACGTATCTACCACTTGGGTCCAATAGTCTTCTCCAGTTAATTCTAAGTATGTATAAGTGGGATTAATAATAATCAGGTTCCATGGTTAAGGGCCCCAAAGACAGACTGAATGAAAGTCAGTAGCAAGACAAAGCAAAAAATCATCTTGCTGTACCACTCTTCCTTGAAACTTCCTTGTGTTTTCTAATCTGTTCATTAAGTGCCTAAGTCTTAAGAAGCAGCATGCTGTGCCATACAGATCACTTTGAAATAGAGATAACTTTTTCTAGTCTCAGGTGTACACAACCAAGGGAAGCCAACCTCACCTGCAAGATCCACAAAACAAGTATTATGGTTTGTGCCCTTTCCTCCATGAATGTGAATCTATATTTTCACTTGTCAATCTGTGCTTGTACGTGGAGCTAAGGCAGGATAAAGCTGAATCTCAGCGATCTGCAGATATCACACAGTAGTACTCACCTCAGAACATTGTTGTCAGGTTAAGTCCATTAATTATATTATGAGTCACACTATTACTAATCTGACAGAACTGATGTGTTTAAATTAGACAGATAGTTAAGGCATAATCCTACAGACTAGTCTCACTGCTTCCATGCATTTTCCTCAGAATGAGCAAGCAATTAACTTTCCACTTAGGTAAGAGTACTACTAATAGATATTTTCTGTGCTGGTACTTAGTGTGAATAGCATAACTACTCAAAAACAAGTTCTAACAGATGCCAAAAACAGGTGCCTGAGGAACAGCAGCAGAACAAGGCAAGCCAATATTCTATTTCTGAACAACACTTTTCCACTCAGGCACTTTCCAGCTCAGAGATGACATTTCTCATCCATGAACTTGACCAATCTCCCTATAAATCCATGTAGACTTTTAGCACCAAAACAATCTCTAATACTGACTCCACAGGTCAGACACTCTGCACAGAATTCACCTTATTTCTGTTTGAAGGCTGATCCCTTTATTTCTTTGTGTTTCTGCTTCTGATGTTAAAATCTTATTGTTTAGTCATTTCTAATATGTAGTTTTTCTATATTTCATTCCTTTCTTCTGCCCTCTATCAAAGCATATTTTCTAACATGGAAAAAAGAGTAGAATACCTTACAATATTAAAGATACAAGCATACCATAGATGTATATGGAGTCAGTCACATTACTAAAAATTCCTATTATTTCCTTTGTTTTTTTGATTAAGAGCACTGATAAGATATTGACTTGGAACCCTCTATCAGAACCTCTACATCTTGCTCCTAAGAAGGTAATGCTTAGCTCAGAGCTTGTCACTTGCTATATGAACTTTGGAACTTTTTCTATGTGAATTTACATTTGTTTCCACTGAATTTTCTCTGATGTGCCTCCTAGCAACATAGTTCTGAAACCAAGATAACTAAGTTAATATAAAAAACAATTTATAGCAGTAGCAGTGAAAATGGTGGTATCATCTTCTCTTAGATCTGAAGTGCTCATTCATGTTTTGCATTTCAGAAGCAGTAACTACCACTGAAATGGTTTGTCTAAGCTAACTATTCTTCCTGACACAAAAGTGATAAGCAATTTCCTGACTGACCTTGGTTTCCTGAGTTAATTTATCTCCGGTGACAGGAAAAGTTATGCCATGGATGCATTCCATGCAAAACATGAGACTTTCTTCATGGAACAGCGAATACTGTTCTTATACTTCAGAGCCTGTGGAATTTTTTTTTTCCATAAAGGCGCATGCTATCAGTAGAACATAAAAATAGAAATAAGAAATTTTACCTACTTTCAATTTATTTGAATGCAAATAAAGCCAGAATTTTTTTGTTGGCCTATATTCACTAAACTTGTTGAGCCAGAGAGTGTTTGAGAAACAGAAAAGCCCATAATTGGATAGTGTAGTGTTTGATGGGTTACAAATAGAAAACAAAATTAATTACAAACCACATAAGAAATGGGGATTTTGAGTTGTCTATATCCATTTTGTTGCTTATATCTGTTCTGGCAGAAATAAATAGCAGTATTGAGAAGGATCTGAGTGTTTTTACTTATCTATCCCATCAGCTAGAAATAAGTAGATTTACTGAGGTTTAAGGGACATATGAAATACTTAGTATTTTCATATTCAAGCTTTTCTCCCTAGTTCTTTGCAATAAACTCATAATACAATTGGTCTGGACCTATCTCCTTTTTAGCAAATTTTTTTTTTTTTTTTTTTTTGACATCACAGTATTTGTTCTCCTCAGTCTCAACATGGGCAGTTTGTTCCGTGACAGCTTCAATTTGAGATTTGATTTATCATTAGGTCAATAAAGACAACAAAGATGGGGGCTCTTGCCTGCCTGGGAAACTTTTCATGGATATTCCTGGAGTACATAGGAGATAAATACAGGTAATGGTAGGCTAGCAGCTAGAATTTGAGTAACAGGTAACAAAGGGCAAAATATTTTTGCACCTTGCACTACCTGTGGGGTCACGTGCAGACTGCAAAAACAACAATGTTGCTTGTTGAATGACTTATTAAAATCCAGACTGGGTTCGTGTAGTCTCAATTTTCATGAATGCGTATAGCCGCAGATTCACTAAGAGAGCATTGAGATTTGCATATTTTACAGCCTGGTCAACCCCAGTGCAGTAGTTGGAACAGCAGAACAATCCTTTTGGTCCATACTGTTGTGAACATAAACTCAAATCCTGTGCCACGAATAAGCCTGTACATAGGTACAGTAATGTATGTTCACTCTGCAACTAAACATAAAGGCCATTGACCACATTTTACTAATCCCTATCCTGTTGATATAGATTTTACATGACCTTTCAATTAACCTAAAACATCATTCACTCTTCCATACACAGCTGAACTGTAACACAAGATCCAAATCTAAATAATAGTGCTCAGATCTGGTTTGTATCTTATGATACAAATAAGGGAATGTACCCATTCTGTCTCAGACCAGAATGGCTACATTTGGGAGCATTCTGGAACCCTCAATTTAGCAGCAAATGCATCACTTAATACAAAGTTCAGGTAAAATTCTTCCTTTAACCAAAGTGAAACCATGACAGGGTATTGGTACATAGCTGATGGCAGCTCAGTGGGAATTAAAGAAATACAAAATTTTCTTACCAGTTGTGTGGCTGTACAAGTAGCATGGGTTTCTATGCCTGTCTGAATGATAACTACTGACTAGATTCTCAGACACATACAGGCACGATTTTGACTTGGAAGATCAGGCAGGTTCTCCCTACCTGGGTAAGGGGTCTGACCCTTATTTTATCCCAGCTAATCTTAGACATAACACAAATAAGTGACATTATTACCTCAGAACAGAAAGCTTTTGTCCATGCAAAAGCACTTGTCCTCATTGTTTCCGCATGCATCTTGCAAGGTCTAGCCTTAACCTTTTATTCAGGATTTAACAGGAAATAAACAGCTTGCTGGCTTCAGTTTCTGTATGTCTTGCAGTATTTAGTCATAATTTTTCAGTGCTCACTGTTCTAAGCCTCAAGTCTTAGCCTTGGACATAACCTACTATGACACACCCGTCTCATCTAGCTACAGAATTAATACTGATGGAAAACCACTGTCCTATCACAAGCATTTAATTGGCTTATCTAGAGCAGGCCTAGCACTAAGACTATCAAAATGGAGCTAGAATTCAAGGGTTGTATAAATGGCATAGAAAATAATCAAAGAAGGTTAATAGTGAGTACAATGATTTTAAGTACAGGAGTTCTAGGTCTGATTGCAGCCTCTACAGCTTGAAGGAGAAAAGTAGTGGCAAGAACTGCAAGCATAATTAATCAATAGCATAGACAAGAATTGTAGAGGTCAGGGTATCACAAATACATGGATTTTGAAAGAAAGCAGTTGCCCCCTGTGTTTAAAGAAACATGACATTATACAAGCAAACAAGATTAGACTAAGAACTATGCCTTATTTTAGGTAGTGCTTTTTCATTCTAATGGAACAACTGAAACCAATAGCTTTGAATCTCATGCTAAAAGCAGGTACCATATGCAAGCATATTCCTGATCTATGATCTTTTCTTTTTGAAGGAGCCAAATTAGTCAGAACACTGTAAGAACCAAAATGAAAAGAAAAATCATGACTGCCTGCATACCTCCACTTCTCATCCATCAATAGTAGCTCTGAAATTTGTACTCTAGATATGATAAACATTACGCTCAGACTTAGTTTCATGCACATTACTCATGCTGAAGAAAATAGAATTTCATTTGAGTTGTTTCTGTACTTTGTAATGGACCAAATGACTACAAAACCAAAATAAGGGAAGGCCACTTATTTTCATATTTTTGTTTCTTCTCCAGCAAAGAAAAGGAAAGCATACATACAAAACAGATTAGAATTTAATGTAGGAAAAGAGGCTTTCCAGCCTTAGCAAATGAATTAGCTGAAATAATTATGGAAGTTCCATGTTGATAACACAAACATTCAAAAGCAAAATATGTTGGGCTCCTGATGTCAGGCTGAAAGCAACTAAGCTTTGAGTGAACAAAAAATGCATTACTCTCAGTAAGGATTTTTCTTACTTTAGAACTGGAAGAATGAAGAATTTATCTAGCTTTATAGTATTGCATTCAGAAAAAAAAATTTGATGTGTGTGCTGTGAAAGATTAACAATTCACACTGGTTTTGAACCTAGAAGATAGCCTTCAAAAGTTGTTCTTAGTCAAAACACATTCCATCAAAGTGATAACGAAGACGCTGCAACTAATCATGGACATAAGGAATAAAAACAATTTACAAGCAATGCAAAAATATATATATATATCCTAAGCAAGCAGGATTTTGTAGGTTAATCTGTAAACAGAACTTAAAGATCTCGGTCCTACTGAAGATTTCTAGTTCATTTCCATTATTAAGGTTAAGGAAAGAATAGTGGATATCCTGTGTCAGCACTGCAGAATTCTGCAGAAATCATTCTTTCATTCATGCCGTTCATTCAAAGTAAAATCCACTGAAATCAAGGTGAAGAAAACATTTGCGTTGGGAGGCATATGCACCAAAGAGAGAAAAAAAACAGGGCCATGCTGACCTAAATTCAATTCAAAGCTTCCATATAAATTTGGGCAACATACACCATTATCTTTTATTCCCTTAAGAACATTTTTCCAGTTGTACACAGCTAGACTTCAATCCCCATGAGACAAAGTTTGTACAGCACACATTGCAACAATGCCAGGACTGAAACTTAAATCTCCGCGTATAGATAACCAACCAATGAGATCGTACCCAACAGTATGATCAAAGAGAATTGACTGTTTGCCTTTGACACTATCTAAGTGTTAAATGTTACATCAGGTAGAATCACATAGCATAGTTTTGACTATTGCTACTGATACCACTATGAAGATTTTAGTTAGAGGGCAAGTTCAGGATTTTTGTAAGACAAATTTCTGCCTTGCAAAACATAATTGAATCTGTTGTAGCAATTACTCTTAAATTGAAGAGTCACAACCACCCCTTTGATAATTATACATTACAAGGTTTGAAGGAGGTTTGAATAACAATGCACATAATTGTTCTTTTACACGAGTAAAAGTTCCCAGTGAAGTTGGTAGAATTATATTAGTGAAAGCTGAAACTGAGGCAACATGAGATACAGCTGTTACGAGAGTTATTAACTGCTACTCCTCCTCTTAAACTTAGTGCCCTTTTGTTTTAAAGAGGACACTAATAAATCAGGCAACTTCCCACACTAGGCAATTAAGGCTTTAACTTTTCTGAAGAGAACTTCACTGCTTCGAAGGATTAAAATTCTTAGTCTTGTTTTTCCTGATTGCTAATTTGGCTCTGGGATTTTCTTGTCTCTAGTTAGCAAGTACTTGGAGATAAGAGCGTGGCCTTGGGTGCATTTTTATGTTTGGAGGGAACATCAGTGCAAGGGACAAGAGATCTGAAGTATGTGCAGTAAGCTGTGTTGCAAAAGAGAAATAATGCATTAACTGGATTTCTCTGAGTACTTGAGGGTACTTGCTCATTTTCAGTATCTCATTATACGTCAGATGATGCAACAAAGACAAGACTAACTAAAGCCAACTCATTACTTCAGGGTGAAAAATATCTCCTTAGCCACGGAAATTCCCAAGAATTGTTAGTCACCAGTGCTCAGGATTCTGATTGATTGCAGAGACTCTCATAGGTCAAAGATAAATTGTTCTAATGTGGGTGTGAAGCTTTCAGCAAATGAAATGCCGTTGTGACTTCTCTAAGACAGATTCCTACAAGTTCCACCAACACCACGTTTGATCAGATTTGCATTAAGGTTAATATCCTCTAAAGGCAGATTTCTTTCAAACACAGAACTGTCCCAGAAAGCAGCATGCTTATATGTATTTTAAACAGTAAGTGTAACAACAAAACAGTTACCTATTGATTATGTCATCAAACCTTTTTAATCTGCATCCCAGTATAGGAATTGGAACATCTCACACGTGAAGAAAAGATGGGAAAGTTCAATCTAGAAAACAGAAGCCCAGAGAGATCTCATCAGTATGTATAAATACCTGAAGGAAGGTAAGAAAGAGGATGAAGACAGGCTCTTTGCAGTGGTGCTCACAGAGAGAACAAGAGGCAATGGGCACAAAATGAAATACAGTTTTAGTCTGAATGCTATCTGAATCTCAGGAAATACTTTTTCTCTGAGTGTTACTGAGCAGTGGCACAGAACACCCAGAAAGTCTGTGGAGTCTCCTTGGAGATTTTCAAAAGCCACCTGGACATAGTCTGGGGCAGCACAGGGTGTCCCTACTTGGGGAGGGATTAGATTAGATGACCTTCAGAGGTCCCTGCCACCCTCAACCATATTATGACTCTGGAAGTACTCTAAACTGAGTCATCAATACCAATTCTTGGTAATTCTTGAAACACTGTTGAAGTTACAGATGATAGGAAAAAAAAAAAGCCAACAAAACAGGTACTACAACAGTGTAGCAATTGAACAGATCAATACAATGGGAAAGGCATTACATCAAACGATGAAAGGACCAGCAGGATAGAAAGATGCTATAAAGGAAGAGAAGAAGATTGCTGACTCACATTGGAAGACTCCAGGCTCACAAAGAAACACTTCACCAAAAAGGAATCTCCATAAGGAAATACTTCCCTGGGGCAGCCAGCCCTTAAATGAGGTCTAAGAGAGGTGCAGCCAGGCTCCACCCCTTTTAGTCACACAGTTCACCTGTGCTCCCAGGGTCCTTTCCCCAGGTGCTCAATCAGTGATTCAGTCAATGACTCAACAGTTACCATACAGACAGTATTAAAAACACTATCTATTGACCATCAGTCTGACATCAGTCCTGGTCAAGAGACTAGGATAGACTAGACGTGTTAGTGGGGAATTAGAGAAGACTAATAAAGCTAAGCAGCATGGCTACAAACAGTGGATATTTTCACTAACTTGATTATTTAATAGTATTACAGTTTGGAGTGCAAATGCACTTTCTCAAAACAGTTGAAGCTGTTGACTTAATACATTGCTTTGACATAAAAAAAAAAATCTTTGATGGAATTAAGATTACACATTCTTTAAAAAAGTGAATGCCTGATTAATCTTCCCATTTAAGGCAGGATAAAACAGTTATATTCATAATGAATTTCTTCAGGTTTTCCCCCTCGCTTTGAAGAAGTTTTACCAAAAAAAAAAAATATAAAATCACTAACGAGATTTATGGATGAGATTGGAGAGCTATAATGTTATTAAAACAACAGACTACTGACAAAAGTCAAAGGAAATCACTGGGTAAGCTGTCTGCAGGAGGAGGGGAAAAAAATGGCAATCAAACTAGTGGCCTATATTCACTTTATGCAATGTATGTTTCATATTCTGCTTATAGGACAAGACTATATGCTGAGAAGTGCATGCCTTAATAAAACTATGTCCTGCACTGTGCTTTTTTCACACTATAAACATGCTTTTAAGGAAACAGTAATCAAAAGCAGTAGGGAAATGATACTTGCGTATTTTGGAAGTCATATTGTGTAGGTTAAAGCATCAATATTGTTTATTCATGCTAATGCCACTGAAGTAATCTAAATCTCAAGATGAGTAGCAAATCAATATTATAGTATTTAGAGAAAATAAATCACAAGGATAAATAAGATGTGGAAACTGTTCCTTGCAGTGGAAAACTTTTGACTGTTATAAATAAAATAGATTAACTTATTTTAAAATTGTCTCTGCATTACATATTGGTGGCATCATATCTCTGAGACAACAGTTATCTTCAATCCAATAATGTCTAGTAAAGTCTTACAGCTGAATGTTGGAACACTCTTAAGCATAACATCAGCTACATTTAATTGGATTTAAGTTTCTCTAATTCTCCAACCCACTCTTTCAAGAAAATAACTGTTAAAGATCTTCTTCAGACCTCCCAGTGCTTGGTGATTCACATGGTAAAAGAACTTTGTGTAGCAGAAACATAATATATGCAAATGGCTTTTTCAGTTACCTCAGTGAGACCTTTTGCCTCATCTTACTAATTCAATATACACATTTGAAACAGTGTACTTTGAATTCTATTTTTTTTTCCCTTCAGAATGAAAATATTACTAATTATACAACTGACATCCTGACATTTAACCTCTCTAAATTGTTCATATTGTTTATGTCCACCAACCTTTCATGAATTTGTATTAAACTTTCTGCTCATCTCTATTTTTCGTGTTTCTATTCCAATTGTAGCCATGGTCACAATTTCAGGAAAAAAATATCCATGAGGACTTGGTGAATGCTAATAAGATGATTACATAGCAAATCTCTTTAGTAATAATAAATGTGAAAAGATGAATAGATAACCAGGAATGTCACTGCAGGAAAACTATTCTAGTTTACATGTTTTACAGTGTTCCTTTAAGTATCAGGCATTCAAACTGTAAATGGCATGAGCAAACAGTAATGAGATATTTTGGGCAGAATGATGTCAAAAGCCTCAGTAACTGTACTATTGTCATACAGCAACACATCTTTGAAGTTAATAAAAGAAACAGCTGCCAAGATTAAATGATTAGCCAATATCTACATATGATACAAAAAGGGAAGATGAGAGGAGCAACTATCACTTTGATCTACAGCATTGCAGTTAAATCCACCTAATATTGAGGGTGTAAGTAAAAATCAGATTCTTGATATCGCCTTTGACTCTATGTTTGACTGAAGCCAGAAAGTTAAAAGGAAAGCGTTGTAGCTCAAAAACTCGATGTAAACACTTTCTTTATTCAGTGAAGTCAGGAAAAATCTTTTAAAGCCAGGAATTCTGAAACTATAACCCCACAAAAGACATAATCCAGGAGTTTGAATCCATAGTCACTTGATAAAAAGCTATAATTACAAACTTCATTTTTCCCTGACTGATATATATATATATATTTTTTTTTTAACAGAACCAGACACTGTGGTGACAATTCCTCCAAATTCTTGCCATTTTGTCAGCTCAATTGCTTCCTTCAGAAATGGTCTTATATGGCTGATTCTGACAGACAGGTTTGTGATAAATGCAACTCAATTCATCAAAATCTTATGTTAGCTAAACTTACCTAATACAATGCAAAGCAAAGTAGATGATAATGTACTGATTGAGTAACATTTTTAAACTTGCCTACTGGTAATATCTGACAAGGAGAAGACTGAGGTACTTAACAACATTTTTTGTCAGACTTCTCTGGTAATGCTCACCACAAAGCCCTCAAACATTCGGTTTGGCAGTAGGGGATTGGGGAAGCAACGTCCTTCTCAATGTAAGTGAAGATCAGGTTCTTGACCACCTGAGGAACCTGAACATCCACGAGTCTCTTGGTCCTGATGAGATGCATTTCAGAGTCCTGAAGGAATTAGTTGATGTAGTTGCCAAATCACTCTCAATGATATTTGAAAAGTCATGACAATCAGGTGAAAGACCTAGTGACTAGAACAAAAAGTAATATCATGCCTATTTTAAAAAGGGTTAAAAGGATGACCCCGGGAAGTACTGACCTGTCAGTCTCACTTCTGTGCCAGGGAAGATCATGGAACAGATCCTCCTGGAAGCTATGCTAAGGCACATGGAAGGGAGGTAGGTGATATGAGAGAACCAGCATGGCTACACCAAGGGCAGATCCTGCTTGACCAACCTAGTGGCCTTCTATGGTTGTATAACTGCAGCAATGGACAAAAGCCACTGATGTTACCTATCTTGACTTCAGTAAGGCCTTTGACATGGTACCCCACAACATCCTTCTCTCCAAATTAGAAAGATATGGATTTGATGGATAGACTGTTTGATGGATGAAAAACTGGCTGTAGGATTAAGTCCAAAAATGGTGGCCAATGGCTCAATGCCTGGATGGAGGTTGGTCATGAGTGGTGTTCTTCAGGGATCGGTGCTGGGGTTGATACTCTTTAATATAATCAGTGATATTGGCAGAGGGGTTGACTGCAGCCTCAGCAAGTTTGCTGATGACAGCGAGCAATGGGGTGTGGTCAACACACCAGAGGGATAGGATGCCATCCAGAGGGGCCTAGACAGGCCTGAGCAGTGGGCCGAGGTGAACCTCATGAGGTTCAACTAATCCAAATGCAAGATCTTGCACCTGAGTGGAGGCAATCCCCATTACGAATACAAGCTAGGATATGAGAAGATTGAGTGCAGCCTTGTTGAAAAAGACCTGGGGATAATGGTGGATGGGAAGCTGAACATTAGTCAGTAACGTACCATCACAGCCCAGAAAGCCAACTGTGTCCTGGGCTGCATCAAAAGAAGCGTGGCCAGCACATCCTCTGTGGCAGCACAAAGGATGTGATCCTGCCCTGCTTTCTGTGATGGTGAGGCCTTACTAGGAGTACTGCATCCAGATGTGAAGTCCTCAGTATAGGAGAAACACTGACCTGTTGGAGAGCATCCAGAGAAGGACCACAAAAATGATCCAAAGGATGGAAAACCTCTCCTACAAGGACAAGCTGAGAGAGCTGGGGCTATTCAGCCTGGAGGAGAGGTGGCTCTGAGGTGATAAGATAGTGGCCTTTCAATTTCTAAAGGGGAGCTACAGGAAAGAAGGAGACAAACTTTTTAGCAGGGTCTGTTGTGATAGAACAAGGGAAAATAGTTTCCAGCTTAAAGAGGGGAGATTTAGGTTAGATATCAGGAAAAAATATTTTACAGAGAGGGTGGGAAGATACTGGAACAAGTTGCCCAGTGATGTGATTGATGCCCCATCCCAAGAGATTTTCAAGGCAAGGCTGGATTAGGCCCTGGGCAACCTTATCTAGCTGCGGTGTCCCTGTTCTTTGCAGGTGGCCTTCAGAGGTCTCTTCCAACTAATGATTCCATCTACTACAGAAATAATTAAGGTGGCATGCTTATAAATTAAAATGTGACCTTATTAGTATAATCACTTTTCTTTAGAGAATTAATCAGTATGGTTTCTTATTTATAGTATGTTTGTTTATTACTATATTGTAAAGAGAAATATGTCATTTGCATGTGACTCAAGCTGTTAATGCATCCGGTTTCTTCTTAGCACTGAAGCATACCAGAAACAAATTCTAAGTTTGTAAACACCACCAAATTAGTGTCAGTCCCTAGTGTAGGAGTCAACTGCATTTTCAGATTAGCCACAAGTTGCATCTATTTTCTGTAGAGATATAAGAACATTGTTTAGACGCATCATCTTGGAAGGGAAATATGTTTATCGCTTTCCATAGGATGACAGTCATTGATCTCAGGCTGTTCTCTTCTCTTGCATTAACTTTAAAACCATGATGTCTGAAACTAAACTGTCTTTGCATGTGCAAACAACAGAAAATGCCAGCCTGCATCTAATTGATATTAAATTCTGTTAATGGTATGATCATTTGCAATCATTGTTTTAAAACTCTACACTTATTCGATGTTTTGCAGGCTTGCAAAATTTTCTTTATCATCAATGAAGAACACCAGCAACATTGTCACTGTCACTTAGTTCAGCCACAATTCCATAATGAGCTATGTTGTGGCCCTTCGTCTCAGAGTTTTTAATTAGGTCACACCTAAAACTGTAATAGATCTTGTTTTATATAATCTCCAAAATATTATTTCCACTCCTGCAGCATCCATCCATGCTTTCTTTACATTTAGCAAATAAATTTTATTCTGCTCTTGTGCTTTCAAAATGCTGAAGTAAATTCAATTCCCTCTCCCTGATATTTCCTTCTCCTTCACCAGTTGGGAAAGTTCCCTCAACTTCCCTTGATTTCCCATTTGAGTAACAGAAAGATGAATCTCCACATTGCTCATTTCCACTCCTGCCAATAACCAGTCCATCTGTTTACTTTTCATACAAGCAGTTCAATGATTTTTACTCAGCATGACTGGCCATGGATCCCATTGATATGGACTCTGTCCCAGGCAGACTGCCCTGGCCTCTGCATGGCCCTGGCATCTTGGAGCTGGGGTTAACTCTGGCTACCTTTATCTCAGGGCTGATGACCCAGCCTGATCTTAGCCTGTCTCTCCAGCTGTTCTGCCTCCTACCCTGCTCCACTGGTTGGCACTCCATTGGTGGAACACATCCTGGCTGACAATGCCCTGTCCTACCAGCTCAGGAAGTCCTCACAGCATCAGGCTCCCTGGCCTACAGAGAGCAGCTATCCCACACACTGCCCTGACAATTGGCGAAACTAGCTGGTTGCCTGCCTTCAAAGCCCTCCCAATAAATCCGGGCTGTGATGAAGCTGAATCCAAGTCTGGTTTGGTTTAGTTTAGCATGTTAACAGTGCTTCTTGCAGACCAACACTGTTACACGTTACTATTCTCACTTCTTTGCATTCAAAGCTGTTTGTAGAGCACCATGTGAGAAAAGTAATTCATGGCATATTCAGTGACTAAAAAGTATTATTGGCATTAGAGATGTCAGCAACTTGGAAACTCAGTATTGATCTGAAAACCTGGGGAAAAAGTAATGAATTATTCTACTCTCAAATAAGTCATGGCTCTAAAATGATTTTTTTTTCATTTTCATCTCTCTGTAAGCTGTACAGTTTTGAAAAACCAATCAAGAAATAGATGGATGTTGAATATTTTGCATTTTAATGTCTCATTATGATTTGATGATTTAATACTTCCCGTATGGAAGTTATAAGCTCTTTTAAAATCTCAGTTGGAGGTACAATGAACAGGAGTCTTTCAGTCTGGGGAAGACAGTTAAACTCTACATTCTGAGGTACTTGTTATCTCTGAAAATTAAAGATTTCCTCTGAACATACTTCCTATAAAATTAGGTCAAATTCTTTTGTCACTGTTAAGATCCAAGTCATAGTAACTTCGTTGACTTCAGACAGGGGACATAGAGAGCCCCAGTATTTATATAATTTTACATTTTCTAATGTCATCAATATGAGAGCCTTCCCCAAATTTGAATGGACATCAAATTATATCCTCAAATACTTACCCCATAATGATATCGATTAGTTAACAGCTTTTGACACTAAGCCCAGAATTATCTTTAATAAATAATTATCCTGTTCTCTAAAGATTTTTTTCTGCCTTGAATTTACATAGTTTTTATAACAAGTCTATTTGATTAAAAGCACTATTAAGTATGGTTAAGAACGATTGAAACAAAATTTTAGCAATTCATCATTTTGAATTCCACTGGGCAATATTAATAAGTATAGAGGTAGATCTGGCTGTTCTTCACTTGCGTATGTGTAATTTTTCAAAAGATAATGCCTGTTCAGCCTGGCAGACAGCCACAGGGCATCTTACAAAAATTCCATTCCACTGTTGCAGTTACAATGCTCAATAAAACCACAGTTTGTTGACTGATCTCTGTAGAGTTCAGAGTTCTCTAGAATTTATATCAGCAGTCCCATATGAATTACCCTGTAATTACTTTGTATTTCATCTGTTCTTTTTCAGTTATAGTCACAATATTTTCTTTTTTTCCAGGTAGATATCCCTAAACTCAGAAGCAAAATGAAATTGCACGCTTTAGAAATGATAAATACATGAGTACGTAGATATTCACATGTGGCCTGCACGCTCAGAGGTGGCAAATTACAATTGCTTTATTGTTACTGTTTTGTCCAGTGCAGCCAAGCCGCATTCACGCTTTTCCATTTTGTGCTTGTGTCCATTCTCTGAACAGTGTTAGGAATCTAAACAATAGGATTCCTAAGAGATAGAAATACAGACAGAAAGAGATTGGGTACTCGTGGCAGATTTACCTCTGCTGACAGATAAGTCCCCATCCAGCTCCTCGCTCTCCCACAGCGGGATGGGGGAGAGAATCAAAGGGCAAAAAAAATTCATAGGTCAAAATAAAGACGTTTGATAAGTGGAAGGGAAGAAAGAAAACATTATGCAAAGGCAATTACTTGCTACCCATAGACCACTGTTGCTTGGGAAACAGCTACTTTGGGAAAATCTCCTTTTATTTTAGCATGATATTATGTAGTATGGAATATCCTTTTGGCCAGTTCATGTCCTGCTATCCAGTAGTTTCCTACCAGTGATTTGTATTCTGGTTCTGAAGTCAGGCTCCTAACAGTGAGTGAACTGCTTTCTACCGAAGGCACATTGCAGCAGTAGTTTCTGTTGTGTCTGGCTTCCTGTGAAATTTCAAATTAAATTCTGCTCCTTATTGTCAAGTTGGTATCTAGCTTAGGGATGGCAAATGTTACTGATTTTTTTATTTTTTAATAATCTTGGACTATCTCAGCAGTGATGCTAGAGTAGTGGGTGCAGAAATTGCCTCTGGGAGCTAAAATTTAATCAATGGCTGTGACTATGGAATGAAATCCCTTGTGGGAACTGAGGTCATCAAAAATCTCATGGATGTCTGACTTAGGTTTAGCTAGATTGTTGGGCTGAGGTGAATGGGATGAGGTTCAACAAGGCCAGGCGTTGGGTCCTGCATTTTGACCTATTTTGAGGAAAAACACCTCTCAGAGAGTGATAAGGCACTGGAATGGCCTGCTCAGGGAGATGGAGTCGCAGTCCCTGGCAGTGTTCAAGAGGCGTCTGGATGAGGCGCTGCCAGATGTGGTTTAGTGCTCCAGGTAGCAGTAGTAATGAGAAGACCGTTAGACTAGATGATCTTATAGGTCCTTTCCAACCTTGTGATTCTATGATTCTGTGTCAGCTGTGTCCCAGCAGGGTCCTCTCCCAGCCTCCTGCCCACCATCAGCTTATGCACTGAGACAGAAAATAGAGAGGGCCTCGACACTGTGAGCACTGTGCAACAGTAGCTAAAACACTGGCATGTTATCAACACTGATTGGGTCAGCCCTCCAGAACACATCACCATATGGCTACAGTGAAGATGACTGTTTCCATTACAGGAAAACTCAGTACAGTGCCTCTCATGGAATAGGTATATGTGCTTTCTGGAAAATCCCAGAGGATAGCATTATTTTTGCCCACTATCAGTTGCACAGAGCCTGTTTGGTTTAGCACACTGAAGGTATTCCCTGACTAGAACTAGGTATCTTTTGGTATTGTTCCTCTTATACATAGTCTAAAAATTTCAATTTGTAGATAGCCATTCATACAGGTAAGAGAGTTCTACAAAATAGAAAGAAAATAGACTCAGAGGTCATTAAAATATTTTACAAAGGAGAACTAAAAAACATGACAAGTCACGCTCCTTGTTCCATCACCCTGTTCATGGGTATTACCAAAGATATACCACATAAATGGAATTGAGCACATTTGCAGACACAACTTGGCTGAGGATAGCTCCAATACTTTTTCTGAGAAAGCAGATGTGGAAGTTAACTCCTATACTGTTAAATAAAACAAAGTCAGTGAACAGTTTACTGACCTTGTAGCCAAATGGCATGAGCTACCTCCACACTGCATAGCACCTGACTCACATTATCCTCTAGGTTCTATGGGGAGCTTGATTTCCTGTTCTCAGAAGCTGTGCTGCTGTACACCAGAGAGATGTTCTTGTAGGATAAGAGGGAAAAAGTCTTTTTTTCTCGCCTCTAAATGTGAAATAAGGGCATATAGCAACATCTGAATGTACGAAGTTTACAGGATGGCACTGAAGGATGGTAAAGGGCAAAAGGAAGTAAGCCTAGTGCAATACTTTCACACAGTGTACTGAAAATGGTGTCTGGCACATACTTTCCCCTGGACTGTCCTTGGGCATTGTCTCAGAGAGCGTCAGTTGGCACAGCCAAAAATGGCGTCAAGAGCTAAGCAGTGTGGAAATGCAGTCTCATGTCTTAACCTAGTTTTGCAGCCTAGACGTAACTAAGGTTGGACAAAGACTTTTTTTCTTTTTTTTTTTTTTCCCCCCCCACCACTGCACACAAGTCAAGAAATCCATGGTCTTATGGACTTAGTTTTACATTACTAAGGTAGAGTCTAAGGTAGATCTTCCCAATACTGCTACAGGTGCACAGCTAACTTAATATTTGCAAGTACTTCTTTTATTACTGGTGATGAAAAGTTACAATGCTTTTGCCAATTGGAAACTTGATTTCAGGAATGCAGCTGAAATGAAATATTGTTCCCAGATAAAGTAGATTTCCAACTGCATCACCTGAACTCTGATGCATACAGACTGTGCTCACACAAAAGCAAAGAGGCATATTAAGAAGGGTACTGTATCATGGATTTGGGGAGCAGCATGAGCATCCCTGCAAAGCAGTTTCAAATTGTAGCACAGAAATCTTACAATATCTGATATTCATATTCTTTAACTTTGCCGGTGATGAAGTAATCATGAGGATGCTTTTGGCAACTTGTATTTTGAGTGATTCTGTCTTTCCTTTCTCCATTGAAGGCTAAGTCCTGCCTACAAACCACAGCACTGCAAAGAAATTCAAATATGCTTTCAACAATTATGTGGCTGTGCCTGTTCACAAAGCTGAAGGAAAAGCGTCAGTTGATTCAGAAGCGCATAGACGCAAATGGGACTACAAAGCTCACAGCAGAACACAACATCAAGGAAACTAGAGGGAATCATTTTGGAAGCTAAATTTCTCTGTTGCAGAAAGATTCTTTCACTATTTCAAACAAATGAAAAGTGCCCTCTCCTAAGCAATATGGGACTAAGGTCAGGGGAAATTAAGGCACCATACAAGTTAATGTCTATGCCACACATGGTGGTTGTAATGCATAATCAATTGCAATTACAATTACAATTTTGTGGATTGTGAAATACCACAGGGCGTGTTTTAATAGGTTAAAGGGGATTGAAGTTTTTCTCAGACTCCTGGTGTGATTGGACTGCCAATCTGCAAGGATTACAGAATGCCAAATTAATTTTAAGGATTGCGTTGGATAAAGGTCAATTAATTAAACAAATAAAATATCAGTTAATTGTATCCCCGTGCTTGCTGATTAAGGACATAGGGTGTATTTAACTGGTTCATGTAAACGCTTGAGCTTTTGTATGTTTGTCCACATTTCAATAAAACCTTTATGTAGATCAGTGGCTTTCTTTTTCTTGCAATTAAAATAGAGAATAAGTAGTTGAACATGGTAAGAAGGCAAGGGAGAGAAGCTCACAATAATGCTAAAAACAAGTAAATGCACTTTGATCAACAGCATGGTTCAACGTGCAAATCAAAAACGGATAAATGTGTCCCATCTTGCTTTTACCTAGCACTGTGTGAACTCAGTGTCAAGCACTTCACCTTCTTCCTCTCTAACCTTCATTTTACCACAATGGATGCATTCAAACATTTGAAATACTAATATTCCTCTAAAGTTCAAGTGACATAAGCTCATCCTGCCAGCAATTATGGCCATTTTCATGCCATGCTTGGTGGGAAGAGTGCATTTCCTGCTAAATCAGCAATGAGTTCACTTTTAAGAAACAATTTGTGATGTATGAGTCATGATTGGCTTAATTATCCTGCACCACTTTTCTCATTCTTCAGTTTCTATCATCACCCATCCTGAGGTTGTCACTTCCCATGATGAAAGTAACTGGGAAAAATACAATCCAAACACTAAATGCAATAACCTTAATTGACCCTAGTCCAGTTAGAAGTTGTTACCCAATAAGAGTTGCTTAAAGCAGCATCAATCACATCTTCAAATTCCACAAAAAGAAGGTTCTGCTGAACTTCTGGTTAGTGCTCTTACTTTCATGATAGCTCACTGCTACCAAAAGCTATAAATGCCCAGGTAAGCAAGATTGCTATATGAAGATGAATATTTCTATTATTGAAGGCAAAATTATGGTGCTTTCTCTCTATATAGTCACCAAAATAAAAGTATCCCTCTCTATGCAATGAAGAGATCATAGAAGACATCATAGAACGGCCTGGGTTGAAAAGGGCCACAATGATCACCTAGTTTCAACCCCCCTGCTGTGTGCAGGGTCACCAACCACCAGACCAGGCTGCCCAGAGCCACATCCAGCCTGGCCTTGAATGCCTCCAGGGATGGGGCATCCACAACCTCCTTGGGCAACCTGTTCCACTGTGTCACCACACTCTGTGCGAAAAACTTCCTCCTAATACCTAATCTAAACCTCCCCTGTCTCAGTTTATAACCATTCCCCCTTGTCCTATCAATATCCACCGTCGTAAACAGATGAGCTGTATAAGAACACATCCTTAACTTCCTGTACGTAACAGATGTTAGCCTGCCATTAGGAATCATTAGGTCTCCACTGGTACCATGAGGAAAAAAAAGTATTGCTAAATGCTGAGTAAGGCTACATAAAATGTTATCCAACTTCCAGTAAGCAGAACTTACTGATGGGAAGAAGCTGGTAAGAAGACACAGATCAAGAAGCTTAGGAATAATGAAGGCTAGGGCAGGACACATCTGTACTCAAGGATGCTCCCTTGTATCTTCAAGACTATCTTATTGCAAACTGGGTGTGTAAAGAGGTCAAAAGTAAGAAACAGATATGTACTTGAGACCTGAGGGGAAAAACTCAGGGCTGAGCCTGCAACATTGCTACATTGTTGGCATATTTTAGATGGGATACAGGCTGTTCCTGCAAGAACTTACTTAGAGGAGGAAAAAAAAAGAAAAAAACACCTCATTAAACCTTACATACGAACTTTGTAGAGTAGTAACTATACTATCCCCTATAGATTGTGTTTTATTGCAAATATTTATTACTCTCTTTGTGGTAAAATAAATAAATAAATAGCAGATTTGGTGAATCTCATTTTATCAGCAATTCTGTGAAGAAAAATTAGATCAAGTTCACTTTAGATATGCTAAGGCCATCTCTCCATCATACGTTCCAGCCTGTTGTCAGTAGTCAACTATGTACAGAATAAGCTTCAATGCAGCGAGGGGCTTTGGTGTGCCTAAACCCCTAATTTGAACTTGTGACAGTAGCTTGATGTTTCAGAGCCAAAGCAAAGTAAAACTTCAGCAGAACCACACCCCTGTAAATCAGCAAGAACAGACACAGGGCAGGTTGCTTTTATCTCCTGCTGTTGTTACGAATCTCAAATCAGAACCGATTCTCAGCTGCTCTGCTTCCATACTTAGTGCAGTATTGCAAATGTTATAACATCTTGCAGACATAAAGGGGATGACAAATTCAAGCACTTCCCTTTGTTTATGACCCAGATATTTAATCAGCAACTGTTTACTTCATCCACTGTTCAGTTATTTAAAGATAGTCCTGCTTACCTTTGAAGTTCCTTGTTTACTCCTTGTTGAGTAAGTCTGTGACAAGCTTTGAAACATGCTGCTAATTTAGTTTTGTTTTGCAGATCTATGGAATGAGAACAGTTCTTAAGACTGTTTTTTACTGTATTTTTAGATTATCATAGCTGTATGACAATCAGCTAGATTCTTCCAGAAGTACTGGGGGTTGTATTTCTGTCAGTAGAAGGAAGGTGGAGCACTGCTGCATCACAGAGCACACAGAGTCTGCACATTGGCTAGAACATGATCACCTATGAGGCAGCATGGCACTAGCATTATAATCCGTCCACCTCGATTTCCTGGTCCAAACTGCCTCATTAAGCACTTGTAAGGTAGCCAGAGTATCAACAAATAGTTCTGTGCATAAACCATTGACTTAAACTTAAATTGGTCAATGGGCAAGAATGCCTTTAACTGATAAACCTGATAGAATGTATGTTATTTATTATTATTATTATTATTATTATTTTTACAATTAAAGAATTAATGCTGTTGTGAAGCATGGATACTTCATGGATAGTGATACTTGTTACTAAATGGAGGATTTGAGCTAACAAGAGGGAGAGTTTTTGCCTGGCACTGTAGTACTGAAACACAAATTGCATTTCCTAAAGCAAACAGATAACCTAACACTAATTTTCCCTGGTGGAATGAATCTTACTGACAGTACAATTCTTCTGCTCACATTCATCATGCTCTGGGATGAAAATGTAACTGTTACATTTTTTAAAACTTGCTATCCAAAAAAACAGATGTTTTACATATTATAATGTATTTAACAGTTATATAGATGAGAGACAAATCTGAAGAGCACTGACATCTGGAATATATGAATTAGACATAAATGAGCAGTACTCTTATAACAGGAGTAAATAAATACTGCACTCGTATGTTGCATGGCAAAGCAATATAGTTGAAAACAGAAATATTTTTTAGTTTCAGAAGAATGCATTCAAGTTTTAACCCTCAGGAAATCAGTCATTATCTGTGATTAATGACTGACTGATAGTAAACAGCTGAAAGCAAAGATAAAATTAATGTTCTAGCCAAACATCAGCAGGTAAGATTTGGCTGAGCAGTTGTGTTTCTAAATCTACTGTCAAATAAAATGTCGCATAATACATATTATACCATGAAGCAGATATTTTTCTCAAAAGAGAAACGATGAGTAACTAAGGTATATTGTTAAAGTGGAATCAGGCTTTACCTAGGAGGACCTTTATCTTATGCTGACAAGCAGCTGGCCTCCTGATGAACCAGTGCTGAAATATTTCCTTTTTTTTTTTTTCCTCCTGTGCATGGCAGTTCAGATGCAGCACTTCTGAAAGAGGAAAAAACACTTAGGGTGCAGACTCCTCCTTATTTTACCTTTTTTTTTTTTTAATTTAATAGATACGACAGCTTAAATAGGGTACATTTTCAGATACAGAATATTGCTGTGCTTTTCCCAAGAAAACAGAGAGCAGGAAATTAAATTTTAGAAGACTTCATTATAGTTTTACTCCGAAAAAGCCTAGGAGAAAGAAGATAATGCAAATGAAGAACATGCAAGGCCAGAAATTCTTTGTTTGACACTATTTCACTTTCCTACTTCTGTAAACCTCAAGTAACATACTGGAGTTCATTTTTGTGGTCGTGAGACATTGAAGATCATTTTCACAGGTACAGAAGGGAAGCTGCCAATAATTTGGGAGATGTGACTGATGCTAGGGTTTTAGAAAGTCATTTTCAAAGAGGGAGAAATCTAAGTTTGTTTCCAGAACTCTTAATTTATACAAAATCCAGTGTCAAGGAATGCACATAATAAACCATTCCACAGCTTACACATTAAATAATGCGTCTTTGCCTGCATTGTAGTGCAACACATTTTGTCAAAGTTATTGCTGCGGCTAAGTTACTTGTAACAGGAACATCCATAGCAGTGAAACACTGCCTCATGAATAGTTACACTGCATGCTACTACTCAGCAAAGTTCATTTGTCTGGCTTGAACTACCAATCAATATTTTTTCCATTAACTCTTCAGGAATGAAAGGATACTGGAGATAAACTGTTGATATATTCAGTATCTATTTCCCAAATAACAGTTTTGGAAAATATGTGAGCTAAAATTATTTATCATTTATTGGTGTTCAAATTTAAAATAGTTCAACATGTCAACAGAAGCCACAAAAAGCCCCAATCCATTAACCTTAATACCTTCACTATGATTTCTGTCTGTTTGCACACTCTATTTGTCTTTTCTCATTTTTCTTTACTGGTGAAGGTGTGGATTTTAGTTATATGTGATTGGTGTTAAGAATATCTATCAACTACAAGTAATCAAAGGAGAACAATAGTAAGTGTGCTACTTCTCAGACTCTTGAGAAAGGATCAGATGGGTGTGTGAAGTGAACTAAGACCCAATCTCAGGACAAAATACTGAATATATATTGATACATAAAGGAAAAAAAATAATGTGAGGTGGGCAATAGAAAGCCATCTTATTAATCTAAAATTCAGGATCAGTCATACTATGCATTAGAACTCAAAATGCACCTGATGCATTTATTCTCCCATAGATTTCCTGCTCCTTTAGAGGACAGCCTTACCAAAGCTGGAATTCATTACTGTTTTTTTGTAAGTTTTCAAACGTACATTGCTTTATCTTGTGATCTGAGAAAATTCAGGGGAAAAATCAAGGTAAAATGAAATTACTGAAATAAATAAAAGCAATGGCACATCATCCAGAGACAGACCTCAGTCCCATGCTCTTACTATTTGTTAGCCTTCTCCTTTGTTCTTGAGAATCCAGAACTTGAAATTATTTCTGATAGTGAAATCTCTCAGTAGTCTCAAATCCCCAAAGCATACATTTTTCTCCATATATGAATACCACCCTCATAGGATAAAGCACAGCAGAAATCAGATAGTTTCAATGCAGCAAGGGGCTTTGGTTTTTTTTTGGTCACAGTTTCAAACAATAAAACTGACAAAAAAAACCCATGCATATTCCTCAAAAAGGCGTAACATTTTTAGAAATGAAGGTGACTGCACTCTTGAAAGTGCTTCTTACAAATGAGTAAACATACCTGTAAATGCATTACTGAAATTCATGACCAAGCTACCCACTTTACTAAGCCGCAATGGGCTTCTTGATGTTGGCAAATGGATTCTCCATAAAGAACAAATGGGAAGGACACCAGAGTGAAAAGGGCAGTGGTTAAGGATATAACGCACTTAATTAATAAAGCATAAAATAAAGACAACATGTAATGCAATGTGCTTCTATCTTGCCCTTTTCAACATTTTCAGAACAGCATCTAAAATACCATCTGAAAGAACCTGGTTGAGATTCTGGAAGCAGCCTACACCTCTCTCTGCAGACTAACACAAAAATCCTTATATTTGTCCCCCATATTACCACTTATTTTACTCATTTACAGATAGAGCTCCTAAGATCTTCCTGCTAATTATAAGCCTCTGCATAATAAAAGCTGCTCTGAGGAAGTACTGATGCACACAGCCAGATGTGACTTCCAGCTGCTATGAGTACAAAGCAGATCAGTGAGTAAATGTGGCAGTCAGACAGGCACCTTCATCCTTTCTCTCCTCACGCCTATCTTGGATATTAGTACCTAAACATCACCCATCTTTATTTAATATAACAGTTATATATAGAACAACAGTCTCACAAAGTCTCTCACCTATACAGTTATACTACCATACACACACTGAGGGCAGTTACATGCATAGTGATGTCCTGGCTGCTTCCCATATATAACTTACAGCTCATCTACGCAGCTGCTATAACTGTGATCAACACCACAGTGATGGTTCTGAAACTTTAGACCAATGTGCCATCTAGTGACAATGCAGGTGAGCCTGAAAACCAAACTGATTATTTCTTCCATTTTATCTGAAATGGAAATCACTGACTTGCTACACGGACTTGCTTCAGCTTGGAAGAGATTTGTAGGTTTTTCAGGTTTTTGCTTTGTAGTGCAAGAAAACACACTCTGGACTCTGGAATCATGAGTTTCCATAAAAACCCGCGCTTGTGTTTGTTTTGAACAAATGCTTAGCCCGCAGTGGAAAGCTTTGTAGACATTCTCATTGCCAGCATGTCAGATTGTGTTTACTATCCATATTCTTAGAAAATCCTTTTTTACAGCAATCCAAGAAACTCTGAAGTATTCAAGGAGCTATACTGGAGGTTTTGGTCTGAAAAAAATCTACTTAATGTACACATTAAGAAGAGGTGATCATTCAGCAGAGTAGTATCGTCTACATTGTAACCACACCTGAAGCAAACAGAACAGAAGGCTTTGAGTAAATAAAGTTGAATTACTTGGAAGGAGTCTTAAATTGATCTCCTTAATGGTGAACTCAAGAGGAGAAAACATGCAGCATACAAGACAACTAACATGTCAGAGCTGGGGTGGTAAAAACCAGAAAGCCTGCTTTAACTATATCATTCATAAAATACACTTAGGCATGAATAAAGTCATGAAAAAGAATAAAAGAATCAACTGTTGTCAATCATTTAATAAGATAATCATTATGCAACCCCCCTCTTTTTTTTTTTTTCCCATTGAAATTAATCAGCTGCTACAAAAGTAGAACAAGATCAGAAGAGGTCTCAGTCTGGAAAGTACTTGAGGAACTCCAGGAGAAACAGTCCAGTCAACAGTTAAGAGAAGAAAAATATGTGGTCAGCTCCAGTAATAGAAGTGACCACTATCACAACATGCAGCGGTCATTCAAAATGCTGTGTTGTTGTTGTTGTGTCTGTCTAAAGAATAAAATCATTCATTTGGGTTGATGTCAATGTCATATTCTAGAGCTGAGATATGAACAGCAGTGATCAATTAAACTATTTTGATTGGCACAATATTTAAACGTGAATAATGAGTTTGGTTACTTCTGTGAATGGTAGTCAACCTGATACATTTTCAAAGGCTCCAGTTCTCCAGTTTACAGCATGCATTATTTAGCCATCACAAGAACCTATCTTATCCTTGTCATCTTTGACAATTTAACCATAGCACTACATAGCTCCTGCTGGTTTTTTAAAACTTACTTTTTTTTTTTCTTTTTTTTTTTTTTTAAACTAGATGCAGTTCCCAATAAGTCTTGGTTATTGATTTCAGGTACAAAAGGTAGGCCAGTCCTAACCAGTCAGCAGACTGAGTGTATTGATTCCAGAGGGTAATGCACTTGTCAGCTCTATGCAGCTTTCCCCACAGTCAAAATTTAGCCTTGTATATGCTAAACCATCCATCCTTGTAAATCCATTGTTCTTTTAGTCATGTAGCCAGTAAAATCCAAAAGACTTTTCAAAACTCCAAGGCACTCTAACAAACCCAGTGTACTTAATTTACAGAAACTGTCCTGATAAACTGATGAGTCTCAGTTGAAAACTCCATGGGTCAGACTAGCCTGGTTCATCTGCTGCCTTTTGCTATCATTTTGGAGTCAGTGCTACCAAACTTCAAACAGATAAAGGTGCAGAATGCTGTTTGATGGGTGACAATTCCAAATATGTGGCTACACCAGCAGCGGATCAGAAGAAAGTCTGCTCTCCCACAAACTATCACAGGTAGAACGTCCAAAAAGCAGAAATAATATTATCTTCTGAGCTCAAGCTTCTAAACAGAAGACATTTAAGACTGGAGATACAGTAAGATATCTATGGTCTACACAGAGTATTCCCTCCAGGATGACCTGGAAGCCTAAAAAGGCATTGTATTGATTCGGTCTCTCATTAGCTGCCTGTTTCAGTCACAGGATATGCCACTGTACAGCCAGGCCCATTGAAATTCACTTCTTCCAGAATCAAGCAAAAACTCCGTGAAACATCAAGGGCACCTTGAGTGCCTAGGAGGTTGGTCAGAGCCCTCTCAGGTTGACCCTATGACTTAGCCTACCCAAAACTATGAAATTACCGATGATATACAGAAAGAAGAGCAAGGCTCCTGCTGAGTTCAGCTGAATTTAATAGGGGAATTTGGGACAATTTTCATGTTTCTGATATCTCCCTGATAGTACAGAAAGGGTAATAATCACAATAGTCTACAGATTGAGCCAGAACAACTGTATCAGTGAGAATGAATAAAGATGTCACACTGTTTAGGTCTGCAGTCTGCAGTGTCCCCATATCACACAGAATTAGAGCATCCATAATGGGTACTTTGCCTTTTCTGACTGGCAGCAATCCAGAGGGCAGAGACTGTAGGCACCCAACAGATGCCAGAAACCTGGAAAATTTTCTTCCTAATTCTTCTGCCCACATAACTGAAAGCCAAGAAGAGCAGCCAGAGATAGGCTCACAAACAAGCTTTGGGGGCGAAGAGATTGGGGAACAGTTGGAAGGAAGCAGATCGAGCTCCTTACCATCAAGTTTCCTCTTCTTTCAGTTCCCTCTGGTTTAGCTCACTTTCCTGTTCCTCCTGTACCACCTACTTTAAGGGGGAATAGTAGTGCAAGGAGCTTTCTGTGTTACATATGCTTCTTCAGTCCAGTACCCACTGTCACATATCAATTACAGGCCCAGGATATTTCTGTCCCTTTTCCCCAGGACTGCTGTGGGTAGGGCATCATTCTACAAGGTACTCTTGGGGCTGAGAACTTGAGTTTCACTATGTATTGCTACATAAATTGCAGCTTCAAGGGTCCTGAAATCCAGGACTGTTTTTTGAAGAGCTGTGCTCTTTGAGTCACGCAAGACAATTTCACAGTTTCTAAAAGCTCAGTACAATCCAGTTGCAAAACTGTGCTGAGTCGATTGCTGTATCAGGTTTAATATTTCTAAATAATTCCTTGTGGATGTATATAGGACAAAGCACAGATCAGCCATCTGCCACACAGCTGGATGTTACATACTGGAGGATGTGAAGGTGGATGGGTGTAACTTTCCTAAAAGAGACAGGGAGACAGAGTATGGAATGAATACCAGTACAGAGGCATAGAATCTCCACAGTCTTTCATAGTTTGTTTTCTATTTTCCCCAGTTGTGTCCTATTCTGGAGCCTCCATGTGCTCATTCTATGGCATAACTAGTATTTTAGTGTAAGACCTGTGCTGGCTTTTTAATCTCTCTGGCTAGAAATGAAAGGCACTACCGGTGAGATATATATCCTGGAGGGAATGGAAACCATCCAGCTGCCACCATGTTCTGCTGACTCCTTCATTTTAGTTGCAATTAACATTTGAATTTTGGATATATTCGCATTGCGAAGTCTAAGTGTAGAAACAGTTCCACCAATATACACAGATCTAGTCCAATCTGTTTTTTCTTTCCCAAAGCAATAAGACCTTACTTTGCCATCTGGTCATATCTAGAAGGTAAGCAGAAGAGTTACTTGTACAGAGTTGAGAAAGAAAAGTTTGTAGAAGTAATAGCTGCCAAAAAGCAGAAATAGTTGGCAAGAAGAACAGAAAACCTGAGCATCTGCTCTTTCCCAAGGCTTTCCATCTTTTTATGCTGGGAACATTCAAGAGACGTGAGACAGCCAAGTGTCTGCTCCAGGGCTCAAGACAGCAGTTGTCTCAACGGCTGCATAGGGCAAATAGCCAGAATAACCTTGCAAATGTTTAGGAAGAGCTCAGTGAGAGTGTAGAGTGGCATGGATATCAGTTTGAGTTTGTAGAGTGCAGGCATTCACAGTGTAGAATAATCAACCTGATTCAGCATTTCTAATTACCCGGATTCCCTGCAAAGGAGTGAAGAGTAATGAAATGAAATGGTGACAGTATGATCCACTGGGTTAAGTACTTAAAGGCAAAGGTGTATGAAACAAATCTTTCTGATCACTCCTTCTGTACTTCAGCTTTATGTCTCATCATAAGTCTCCAGAGATGAGCAGGAGTTAAAGAGATAGGAAAAAAATATATCAAAAAAAAGGCAAAAGAAAAACTGTAAGTTCCTTCGTTCTAAAGAAAAAAAAAAGGATGATTTTGTATTGTAGTTGAAATCATGATTTCAGACATTATTTCATGTTTTCTCTTAACCACATAGTTAATAGATGTCATATTCCAGATGCCAACAGAACAAAAACAGTTTTAAATCACAAATTTGTACAACGTACAGAGTACAATGAACTAATGTCATCTTCAGATGCCATTCACACGTGAAATAAGTTTGATATGCTCAACCACTTTTCACAGCTAGCTGAAGTCTTGGTTCCTTTCCTAGTATCAGGAAAACTTATCTGTAAATGGTCTGTAATCCTAGCTTATATCACAAGTTACCAAAGGTCACTGGCAAAATTTCAGAGATTTGCTTGCAAGATGTTATGTGGTTAAGTGTTTCACTGCAAACCCCTCCCATTACCAAAAAATGTACATGAAACAAGGCAAGTAGCTTTACATAATGCTAAAAAAATAAATTGGATTAAAGATCAGAGAGGTGCTATAGTCCTCAAGAAATTGATCTTTACTTGCACAAATTTGGCAGAAATTCACAATGAATATGAGAAACAGGACTGAATGTAAAACAAAGCAGATTAATGCAATTTTCAAAAAAGCTTACTTTTCATGTCAATAGGCAAAGCATAGCCAACATCTGTAGTCACATCAGCAGTTATTTTTTATGTCAGCCATGTATGTAGCCTCACCATTAATTATCTGTCTCTGAATTGCTATATTTGGTTGTTCAGTCGAGGCATGACACTTGAAATTTAGAATGAGCCACTACATATTGCACTGTGAGCCAGGAGGTGGTTTAAATGCCATTTGGAAAAAGCCATGTTGTAGTTTGAGCTCTAATTTGGTATTGTTAACTGTAGCTCATGACTAATGCTGAAATCCTATGGGCTGTTACTTATGGCCTCAAGCTTAATTCCCTAATAATAAACCATCATATTATATATTCTGCGTTTTCTCAGATGTGCATGAAAAATGCAGAAATCACAACAGCAGCTTTAGTCTGTCTGAAATTCTGTGGAATTATGACAAAAAACCCTGCAGCTTTCTTCCAAAACTTTCTTTGTCAGTTTTTTTTTTCCCCTCCAAGTTCAGTAAGGTCTCATGGGACAGATGAGACAGAATAAAGTACTCTGTAGATGATCAGAGTACAACACCCAGAGTTAAATGGTGTGCTTACTTGTGTCACACTCCTCTGGGGCAGAAATGTGAGCAGCAGGAATCAAAGGCTATTGGTACAAGGTTTAGAACACCTCTTCTATGAGGACAGACTGAAAGAGCTGGGATTGTTCTCCATGAAGAAAAGGCTCTAAGGTGACCTGACAGCAGCCTTTCAATATCTAAAGGGGAGCTACAGGAAAGAAGGGGACAGACTCTTTCAATCTGTGGTGATAGCAAAAGGGGAAATGGTTTCAAGCTCAAAGAGTGAGGGTGGTTGGACACGTGAACAGGTTGCCCAGAGAAGTGGTGGGTGCCCCACCCCTAGAGACCCCCAAATCAGGCCCTGGGAAATCTGATGTAGCTGTGGATGTTCCTGTTCATTGCAGGGGATTTGGACTAGACAACCTTTAAAGGCCCTTTCCAACTCTAAGGATTCTATGATTCTAGCATCAAACAGGAGATAGATGAATCTGCCCATTACAGTCTCCCGTATTTCTCTGACAGCAAAGGAGGCCCTTCTAGTGGAAGGAAAATGAGACTAGGAGACTGACCCTGCACTCTCACCTTCTCCTATAAAACAACATCTCTCATTTTCAGACCAGACAGACAGACAAGCAATTCCCAACATATCCAGGACTGTTCCAGGCACAATGAAATGGAAAATAAACACCCAGACTTAAGATTCAGTGGGGAGCTAAAAGGAAATAGTGGCAAGTAAGATAAAAAAAGATAAAAAGCCAGTGCTTCTTTCATTCTCAAGGCTGAATAAACTGTTTTATATCTTTTACCTTTTCATTCCATGTACAACAAATGCCCTCAGTGCTTGCAGCAGGTTTCTTTCAAGTGTTTTCCACTCACCTCTCCCAAATGCACTGAAGAAGAAAAGCCTGCAGTTCTAGGACTTCATTACATGGTGTTGCTGATGATGCCCAGTTTACAGGATCCGACTCCTCACAGATTCCTGAAAACAAGAAGAGTTGTTGTTCAACCCCATAAGCAATCAGGCTGGAGCAATAGTAATGTTACTACTTAAGTACCTAATGCACAGCCTCTTCAAGCATTCCAATCCTGAGATCACAGAGCATGAACTAGGTACATATAGAAGTTTGTTAAACCCAGCTCAAGCTAATTTAAATTAATTTTGCTTCATCATTCCCTATCTTATAGTTGCTGTTTATCAGTGTTCAGGTGACTCATGCTCTGGAAGCAGTCAAATGTGATAGCCTACCTTCTTCATGTATATTAACTTTTGAAAGCTCAGATATATGTCATCTCTTGATGTAAATAATCGTGTATGCAGCTGAGAGCATAACAAATCTGGAAACTAAAATAAACGCCCACTAGCATTTTGCAGCAAGGTGTTAGCTTCTTAATACAGGCACATAATTACACTGCTCAGCACAGCTGATATGTATCAATCCTTATTGATGTTCTCCTGGAAAGCATTACAGAGAAGCATCAGATAAGCACAGGCACAAAAGCTGAAATAGCATGCATCTGTCCTGTGTGGTACCAGTGAGAAAATGTCTGTACCTGTGTGATGCATGCAATGACAGAGGAAATTATTTGAACTTGAGGGAGCAGTTATCCCAAAGTGGGATGGGTGGGCACTTTCTTAGAAGATGTTGCTGAGGCAGCTGGAAATCAGGACGGGAAATTCTGGAAAGGACAGAGCCTGAGATGCCATCAAATGCATCAAATAGAGACAGCTGGCAAAGAGAGTCTGGTGAGAGAGGCTCCTAGTTACCCACCTGTGTTTTATCCTGCTTCTATTACTGATCAGTTCCATAAGATTTGTTTCACGCAGTGGATAGTGAAGTTGGGAAAGCCTTAGAATCTCATGAGTTATCTCAGATTCTCAACAAAACAGTAAATGAAGATTTTTGATTATGTTGAGTGATTGCAGATGAGGAAAGGAAACCCAATGGGCCTGGTGCTCTTCTTGCTCAAGTAGCTTTTTCTGACCCTTGATACAAATGTTAAGACCTGAAGGCTGCCTGCCTCTCTGAGGTAGGTTCCTTCACAGCTTTTCCTCTCTGTTTTTACATGGAAAAAGACAAGATTAATAGATTGTTCCTCTTGATATTAACCTCATTGCAGCATTTCAATACCTAAAGGGAGCCTACAGAGGGAAGGAGAATCAACTCTTTGAAAGGGTTGATAACTGCAGGATGAGGGGAAATGGTTGAAAGTTGAGGGAGGGAAGATTCAGGTTGGATGTCAGGGGAAAATTCTTTACAGAGAGAGTGGTGAGGTACTGACAGGCTGCCCAGAGAGGTTGTGGATGCCCCATCCCTGGAGGTGTTCATGGCCAGACTGGATGGGGCCCTGGGCAGCCTGGTCTAGCATTAAATGTGGAGGTTGGTGGCCCTGCGTGTGTCAGGGGGGCTGGAGATTCATGATCCTTGAGGTCCCTTCCAACCCTGGCCATTCTGTGATATGTTGTCATCTTGATTACTCAGCCTGGGCACTAAGAAAGAGTCATCCATTCAATTTATAAGTAAGTCAAGGCCAGCCTGGAAATGTGTTCCAACTTCTCAGTGTTTGACTCAGGTTTGGGATGCAGTGAATTTGTAGGATACAGGAATTCTTGCCATGCTAAAAAAAAAAAAAGTTAAATACCCATTAAAAGAGGAGCCACTTCTCTGGCTCAGTGGAACGGGTTCAGAGAACACCCTGCTTTTGGCAGATGCAGGATTTAAGGGCTGAAGAATTAAGTTACATTCATCTCTCTCCTGTGGAGAAGAATTGATTTTTCTTGAATTCTGCACTTAGAAAGAGCTCTTTGAAACCAAAGTAGAAATATATGATCTGTTTTGCTCTCCATTATCTTCTTGAAAATGAAAGAAAAATAAATGAATAATTGGCATTACATTAAAATGTAAAATAACACAGATAGAAAGCTCTCATAAGTCTTTTAAGATAGGTTTTGCTTTTAGTCTCCTCCCATTAAAAAAGAAATAATTTTTAACTAACATAGATATAGCAAAAAAAAGAATGTTTTGAGAAAGAGACAAAATCATTTATTCATGAAAATCTGGTCCTTTGGCTGCAGTGCAATGAGAATAGGAAGTTTTACTGACTTACAGTGCAATGCAGTGAAGTGGGCAGTAACCCTGCAGTTACTCTGCTTCAGCACTAGAGAGCAAGCTGCTAGATCATCCCTTTTCACTAAATGTCTCCTATGAAAGCATTACCCTACTAAGAAGCCATGAAGAGTGCATGATGCTGCACTGCAGCAGCCAAGCACATTGCCTGCACTCCTTCTTTGCTGCCTGTATGTGTAGCATTATTTGGCCAGTGTCTGATCACTGGTTTGAAAGAGAAAGAGAAAAAATTAGTGCTATGATGTTTTAGAAAAAAAACAGTGCAGAACACAGGAAGTCTGTGAAGGTACTGCAGGGCCCGTAAAGTGGTCTTCAATCAGATCCAAAGATGATGACATTTATTTGAACTCATGGATATTCAGACTGGAATCTCATGGTTAACGAGGCACAAGAAGTGAAATTTGGAACAATCTTACAATGGATAAAGAGCAGAGAACTCTGTCTAACCGAGATTTGTGATGGCTCTGGAAAATGTTTTCAACATTTGCTCAGTCATTATGTTAGTATTAGGGAGTTGATAACCAGATTATCAGCTTTATTTGGACTCATATTCTCTGTAAAGAATATTAGGATTTTTTTCATCAAGGAAAACTTTCTCTGTTAAAAATGGGAAAAAAAGAAATCAGAAGGAGCAGCTCAGAGAGGAATGAAAAATAAACTGTGAAATATAAAAATCACTTTTTCTCTTGCTCACCAATTCTTAACAGTAATAACTGCTGCTATTCCATTTTCTGATGGAAAGATCATGTCTGCTTGTTCCCACTGTGTTGTGCCTCACAGGCCAGGCCAAACTGGACAAATGTGTGAGAAGATTGACGAGCAGGTCATCACTCACACCAGCACTTCTGGAAACACAGCTGATGCTGTCCTCCCCATGGCTTTCTCTACACTCCTCAGTGGTTTCTTTGCTGATGCCCTCCTGAGGCTGCAGTTCAGTGTCCCCATCAAGCACAACTATGGAAGCTGTCAAAGGAAAACCAAACATGATGTCTCTAAATGGTGAGTCTGAAAGGCAGTGCTGCTCAGTGGCCAAAGCCCAGGGCTGCTGTGTTGGTAGGTGCTTCAAAACACTTTATGTGTGATGTTTAAATGCTTAAATGTGTCAGGAGAACAGGGAACATACTGCACAGAGCTGCAGTGTTAACCTTTAAACCTTCAGAGGGCATATGTTTAAGTGCAAAAATGTCCCATTTCCTACCTGCACCCTTACATGGGTCATTAAGCCAGAATTATTCAAATTATAGCTCTGACATGATAATATTTTTCTTTTAATCTTGAGAAACTTTGAAACGTAGAAGGATATTAAATTTGAGGATGAAAATGAATTTTGCCTGGACCACACATACACAGAGTGATTTCAATATTCAAGATTTATTTCAACTAGTTTTTCTTCAGTCATTCCCTGCAAATAAATCTTGCACAGTTTTAGCACTCTGCCAGCTCAGTCTGTAAAATGTCTTACTAATGTTCAGCTATCTGACTT
This sequence comes from Perdix hodgsoniae, assembly GCA_035772895.1. Lineage (NCBI taxonomy): Eukaryota > Metazoa > Chordata > Aves > Galliformes > Phasianidae > Perdix > Perdix hodgsoniae. Next base: position 2,885,668 of record JAPSGF010000039.1, read on the forward strand.
TTACTATCCTGATTTTCCATTTTTTTCTCCTGTTTGACTCCGAGCAATAGCACCTTGACTTTTCCATCCTTCAGCATTATTTGTACATCTGGGCAAAAAACTTCTGTGCGCGAATCAAACCCCTGTTTTTCTTGATCCTATTCAGCTGTCAAATGCCTTTATTTTATCATACTCCAAACTAAGTAACAGCACAGGACTGCTTCAGGCATCTCAGTGTAGCAATGGCCCTTCCCTCCTCCTTCCATGTTTTTGAACTGGCTCCAGGGATTGCACAAAGACCCTGAGGCATTTTCTTTAGCTGCTTCAAGCAACCATGTTTAAGAACCATCTCTTCACAGTTCCATCACTGAGCTGAACATCTGCCCTCATTTGTGCATTGCCGAATTTCACTCATCCTAGGAAACAGATGTAATCATTAACCGGAGCTTTCAAAAGTGTTCAAAATGTAACAAGGAAGCCCTGCACCTGTTTTTATCCTGCAGATGAGGCATAGAGGAGGACTCACTCATTTCGAGAGTTTTGTTGGCACTCCACTCTTCTGTGTGTCCTGGACTTGTGTCCCTGCCCCCCAGTGCTGCACCCACAGCCGTGAGGCTGCCTCTGCCATGGCCATGAGGACTGCGGGGCCATGGGAACAGCTCCTGCAGTTCTCACTGCTCCTGATTAGGGAATTAACGTGTGAGAAAAGTGTCAAATGCCCCCCTGCCCACCTCCTTCTGGGGAAGGAGAGCCTCTGCAGCACAGCCTGACTTTCCACCCAGGCAATCGGCTTCCACAGAAAATTTCTACACTTTGAATTTCTTTGCAATGTGACTCATTAGTTAATAAAGTTCAGACTGGGAAAGCAGTAGCTGGTTTCACAGGTTTATACGAACATTTGGTAGAGATCGGTCCAATCAACATTTTAATTACCTCAGATATTTCCAGGATGTGGAAATCTTCTAAAAATTTCTGACCCTGACTGTAATACACCTTTTTTTATATTCAGTTGAGTCCACCTTGGTTCAGCAGTACCAGATCCCAACCTTGTTCTTCAGAAGCTCTGTTGCTAAAAGTAGCAGCACTGCTTTGTCTTTGTCCTCTGCTTCTCAGAGCTCAGCACCAAGGTTTCTATCAGTGGAAAAAATCTTGTGCATTTTTTGGTGAAATTGTCATCACAGGAGAGAAGCAGAGAGCCAGAGTGTGGGCACAGCTAGAGCCCAGCATAACTTGGCCACCTTGAAATGGTCATGGGTCCTTCTGCCTCTCATTTCTCATTTGAAAGAGGTGCTAATAAACATCATACATAACATGGGATCACCCACTTAGCTCTGTCCTTCCAGACTCTTAAGTAAAATGGAAACCTCAGCCAGAGTCCTTTCCGGTTGGCCATTAACTTCATATAATTTGGTGGTAGCCATCCAGAAGAAATTTAGGAGACTTGGTTGTTTTTTTAATCAGATTTCATGGGGGATGTGACCTCTCTCAAGCCAACTTGAGCAGTTGAAGTCCTGATCAATAGCAGTCGAACTATAAAATCAAAAATACATCACTGCATTTTTTCTTTCTCTTGAAAAGTTGATGGGAAGGTAACTGTCTTAAGATTTTTTTTTCTGAGCAGTATACACTGCAGTCTGCTTTCTGGTCCTGTGCTCCTGTAGATCTGTAACATACAGGGGCAATGCAGCCATGACTGGTTACTCCAGACTGGAGCCCTTCTACAGAGCTCTCCTGCTGCATCCTGCCCTACAGGAAGAGTCTTGTGCCCCACTCTGTGGGTGTACAAAATGTTGTCTTTCATATATTGCTGATATTTTTGGGGCAATTAAACAAAAATGTTGCTTGGATGTCTTTCACTCTCTACTTCATCCTTCAGTTTAGAACAGAGTCCTTATGTTAGAAAACTGAAACTAATGACTACCTCAGTGCTGCTGCAGCTCTGCAGATCTCACTGATAGGGCTTTGCTGGCAGCAAATCTGAAGACCCAGTTATCGATGGCTGAAAATTTCTATGATATGATCTCCACTAGTCCATTAAATCTTGAGATTAAAAAAAAGAACATCTTTTAATATATGCACATAACTATGCATAATTTGCATGGAGAATTACAGTACTTCTCTCCATACAGACCATATAAATTCAAATTAAACTGATACATACCATAGAATCACAGACTATCCAGAGTTGGAAGGGATCCACAAGGATCGTTGAGGCCATCTCCTGGCTTCACACAGGACCAGCCGTGTCCTTCATGAATTCACCACACGAAGAACGTTTCCCCCTCTCCCTCTGTTGAAGAACAAGCCTCTTCCAAAGCTGCACCTCCTAATCTTATCTCCTTACTGGAGAGGCAGGCTCACAGAAATTGAGTGCAGTCCCACAGAATTAGCTTTGAAAGAGCGGTAGTCCCCCAGCTCCTTTTTCTCATCTTCCTTTTGCCTAAGGCAGCCCACCAGAACACTGACAAGCTGCATTCCTTTTTTGTCAGTTTTTCCATCAATCAAAGGGCACATCCCTCACAGAGCTGGCAGGGTATGTGGTGCTGCCTGAGAGGTTGCTCTGCTCTCAGATTGCCTACGTGAGTCCTAGGACTGTAACTTTAGTGTCCAGGGACCCACCACACTGCTCTGGGCCGCAGGCGGTGCCTCTCCCCTCAGCCGCCATGGTGCTCACAGCTGCACACCACACGGCCTTCAGTCGGCTGTGTTCGGCCTGCATGCAGCCAAGGCAGCCCCCAGAGGTGTCTTGCAGCCCAGTGAGGAGTAGTATTGGAGGAGTGCGAGCACAGTGACGCACCAGCTCTGTCACATCCACTGGGAGGCACAGGTCATGCAGGAATGCACAAATGATCCCTGCCTGACCCAGTGCTGCCACTTGTCACTCACTGAGATGTCAGCCCTGGCAATGCCTCGCCTCAGCACTCACATTACAGCAAGTGCACTAACATTTTTCTTAGTCTGTTTTCTCATCCATAAGACTGGGATGAAATTCTTTCCTCACAAGAATTTAGTAACTGAAAATATGGTTGTGAAGCAATTGGAAGAGCTCAGGCAGAAGCCCCACAGTAGGGTCGATCTCCAGCTCTTTGGCTTCAGCAGTGACCTGCAGGCCTGCAGGCAGTGCCAGCCTGTGACATGAGTCGTGCCCAGCCCCAGCCCCAGCCCCGCTGCCTGGAGGCTCCAGCAGGCGGGAAACAGCTGCGTTGATCCGCAGTGGCTCCACAGCGCTCACAGAGCTTCCAGTTCTCACTGCGTCCCTGCAGGGAAAAGCCTTATGAGAACCATCTTCTTACTGTGGGCAGAACAGCTCTTAGGCACTTCCAGCCACCGGCATTTCAGAAATTCATATATAATCTTGTCCTCCATGTCTAGTTCCATACAAGTCCATGCGTTGTATGAATAGACATATGGAATGTATGCCTATTTGCACTTTTAAATCTTTATTATTATCTTTTTCTGTTAAGAAAAAAAATAGTTTTGTGAAAGGTGTCATGCTGCCACTAAACTGTTATTTTTTAATGTAAGAAAAGATCTCTGTAGTCCTGACAATGCTTCTAGCTACTCAGCAGGAACAGAAAGAACTATAAATCATAAAAACGTGTATTAATTTTTAAAACTGGTCTAAAAATGCTAGCCCTAAGAAATTGATGGGAGAGACTACCAGAACTGCACCAGATTACACATTATTGTGAAGTGAGGGTGTACAGTTTTATCCCTGAAATGAACACCTATCCATCTCACCACCTCACTTCTAAAGCTGAGTGTTGTTCAGCTTTCATTTCAGCGATGATCTCTGTGGATACGCTGGTTCTCTAGACATGAGAAAGAGCGCTGAAAATACCACTCAGGTGATCAAGGACCCCAAATCCCTTCAACAGGCAGCTTGCTGTGAGATACATGTCCTCATATGTGCCATCACTTTTAAAAGCGTAACATTTGGAAATACTGCCTTACCGCCCCATGTGGATATTCAGTAACTAGGAACTCCAATTTTAATAAAGCCTCCCGAAAAAGGGCATTTTGCAATACTGTCAAAAAATTTAAGAGCACTTCTCGGTAAGAATGTCAACATATTTCACAAAACAGCAACTGTCTGTGCAGTTGTCAGCCAAGGGAGGTGGGCACGGGGTTTTTTTTCTGGCTTCTCATTCATTGCTCCCTCTGGCCTCGTTGGAACAGCTAAAGATCAAGATCTGTGAATGTGAGCATAGACTTATGGTTTTCTTATCCTACTTTCAAATATCTTCAGGGCTGCATAATTCCACTTGCTTCTTAAGTATATCCTCTCCTATAAAGCTAAATGAATGTTGAGAAAAGAATCTGAAAAGGAAATGCCTTGCTTCCAACCGCTGTTGGTCGCCATTTGCAAGAGCAGGGCTGGGTAAGTTAAATAGTGCCTAAGTGCAGTTGCCCAACACCAAGAAACAGCATTTCAAGCTGCTCCTTGGTGCTGGGCAACTGCACTTAGGCACTACTGCTGAGGCCAGTGTTATCTGATAGATTTAGTAACCAACAGGCACAGGTGAACTATCAGAACGATAACCTTGTCAGCGTCAACAGATGCGGTCTAAGTGAAGATCACATCTTTGTGCTACTTAAAATCTGATTATTTAGCAGGATGAGGCTTAACAACTTGGCTGGTGAGAGGGCAAGTTTCTTCCTTGCTGCTCCCTTCCAGTGCAAAATACTTCTCACCAGGCAGTGCAACCATTAGCTTTACATTCTGTGTCAAAGAATGCCTCATGTGTTCCTGCATACTTTTTTTTTTCTTGATTCCTCAAAACAGCAATTTCAGATCTTTTCTATGCTAGAAATCTTTCTGGTTAAAACTGCAAAGGCTTTTAGACGGGCATTACCCACCTGAAATTCAGTCTTTGATACAAAGCAGCATTCTCTTCGGAGACTGAAGGAGCAGGTAATTTTGGTACGAAGTACAAGCTTCTAGTGAAACACCATCTTACTCCTAGCAGGCCAGGTACACAACTTGCTCTCAGCTTCATTTCTGTATGCCACAATTAGATGACAGTCCTTAGAAGTATTCATTTGACTGTATCAGTGCAGGCCTGTAAGGGAGGAAGCTGGCATGCTGACCAGAGTGATGTGGTGTCCCCTTTCTCTGTGTGCTATATGTCAGTCAGCCTAGCTGATAACAAAAGGAAGCAGAGGACTGGAGGATGCTATCTGATTGCCCAAAGCATTTTGAACACTTCTCTGCATAACCTTTGCCTACAGCATACCAGATAGATGAAAATAAAGGAAAATAAATGCCAAACCACTGATGCTTGAGCAAATGAGGATTTGTGCTAGAGTATATTAACCCAGAAGTGCATTTCTTTTACTTTTGCAAATATAAAGGGAGGCTGGCAACAACTGAGGAAATGTGAATAGCAGCAGATGAAATAGGGGAATATGAAAAAATCATGAGCATCTGGAAAGCCTTTCTCAGTTGCTCAAGTCTCACTAAATCAACTGGGCTTCCATCAACATCAGTAAAACTCTCTCTCCTGCTCCCATACAGCTGAGTGCTATTGAGTGCTATTGTGTGCCACCAGGACAGGCTTGGTGACATCAAATTGAGGGTAAAAGGAGTAAGAGGTAAGCAGAAGATCACAGTTCACCACTGCCAAGTCAAAGCAAAGCTCAATAACTCTGAAATGTGCAAGCTGGCAATGAATTCTGGGAACTTAACACTAATCTCTTAGTTTTGTTCTTGCACAAAGCTAATTACAGAAAAGAAATGCAGTGGCCTGAAGAAAAGTTCATAAAAAGTCCAAGCTGGGAGAAGGGGGGGAAAAAAGGCATCAATCTGAAGCCAAATCAGAATGTGTGATAAAGTTTTCCAACATATGAAGCAATGGGAAAGCAGTCTGGAAAACATCAAATACTGCACCTGGCAGATACATTAAAACTCACTTATTTTTATTCCAGAAAGGGGAAACAATCACTATTTGGTGACTAAAACTCAGGATTATTTTCATTTTTAATTTTGCATACAACTATGAATTCAAATGTGGAAATGAACCCAAATAGAGGAAAAGTAAGCCAGCACTGTCAGCACAGATTAAACGAAGCAGCAGTGGCAATAACACAACATTTCCAGAAGAAGAGATGTTCATGAAAAACGTCATTTCCTATTTCAGTAAAGGTAGAACAGAATGCAGGAAGACGGTGTGAACTTCTCAGCTCTGAATTACATATTTACACATTTTTAAAGTTCCAGAAACACTTTATTTATTTAAAAATGGAGTTGTAAATGCATATAACAAAATAACATACATAATAAATGTAACAAAAATAAATAAAGAGAACATGTTCATATAAAATAAGAACATAGTAATGCAAAATGCTTATTACAGAACAGAAAGGTATAAACGCCTGAAAGAACACAAACAGAATCTTGCATGAAGAGCCTGCACCTCCAAGCCATCCTTGCCATCTCCTACTTCCCACTTGAGTCTGCAGAAAAATTATGTTCCCAAGCATTAAACAAAAGAAGGAATTATGGTGATGGTTTGGTACACTCTGTTTCAATACCTAGCTCTAGTTTCTATTTGTTTTTGCCCTTCTGCACCTTCTAAAACTTTTCTTGTAGCCTCTGTAAACTAGCGTAGTTCAGGCTTCCACAGTTAGCTGGAGTAGAGCATATTGAGTCATACGTGAAGGCTGTTTGCTTTTAATTCTTTTTTAAAGAAAATATGAAATCCATTATACAACAGATTAGTGGTTTTGTTTTTACATCTCTACAAAAAAAGTTTTTGCGTTTTTATTAACTGGTCCAACTTTTATTGACTTCTGAAAGCCTGTACAATTTAAAAGTGTACAGAAAGTAGTTTTTTTTTTTTTAAACAAATGTCATATAGGATTATTGCTGAAATATTAAAGACCATTTCATAAAAGCTGCAAAACTGTATCTTCAACCTTAATATATAGAGACCGATGCAAACATAGGAAAATTCCAGTCTATTAGTTACATTTAACAGAAATAACATTCCTCCAAATTACAGTGTTCTGGAAATACAAAGTAATTTACTTTTATTTTTATTATTATTTCCAAATGTTAAGTTACTGGGACAACTTATAAGGAAAATAGGCTTATATAGGAAACTTTAAATAGACTTGCTTTTCAGTGGTATAAGCAAAATGTCTATGTTAGCAGTCATCTTCCAGAATCCTTTTAAATATGTAAGACAGAGACAGTTTTACTAGCAAGACTACAGGAAAATATACAGAAGCAAATTAAAATCATTTGCTTGGGAGTGCATCTATTGATGAAAGAAATTATGACAATTCTATGTCTGAATCCCCGAAGGAAATTTTACATCTCATCATTATTTTACGGAATAGTCTTTTTTTTTTTCAGAAGCTTATGTTGTATTTGAATTGGTGAGAGCCCTTTTGCCTGAATATGCTTTAAAATGTCCCATGTATCTGTATGATTAAATTTGTTTTTTAGTTTCAACTAATGCTTGGGCAGAAATGAGATATGAGATACTTCTACTGTTATGAACACCAAAAAGACATTTGAAGATCAAAAAGTGCCAAATAATCCTTTCAGAAAATGGATTAAAACACTGCAGTGTTAATACAAGTATGGTATTACCAGTTTTATATGTACACCAAAACACCGTTTGCCGTTTAATGATATCGATATGTTCACCTACCACTCCCAGCAAATCTTAGTGCAAACATAATACGTGAAGTTTGTAAACCCCAAGACAATTTACGCAGCAACAAGGTTATACAGAACACAGAACTGTTTGAGATTCTCGGCACACAAGAACGAATGCTTTTTGAAATCCGTCTTACCTTTTGCAGTAATGTGTCACCGTAGCCAAAGATAACGTTTCCTATATAAATCATCTAAATCAGAATCGAATGTAACTGTTCAACAGTTCTGTACAAACTTTAGAGGAGGAGATCCATTAAATTGAGTAGCTTGGCAAAGAGATCTGGGGTTTCAGTAACATTAAATGTTAGACTGCTCACATGGCTTTTAAAAAGAAATTAATCTGTTAAGGGAAAACTGCCGATATAATAATTTCTTTGCAAAGCGCACAACCACAAAGGTCAAATCTGCCACAATCTGCTTTCCTACACTTGTATCTATGCATGTCCTTATGATTTGAAAAGGATTTGTGTGACGAGCGAAGAATCACAGTTAAAGAAAACTGGTTTAATAAAACAACTGCTGTTTGACCAAGCCTTTTTTTTTTTGTTTTTAATTATAAAACCGATATTGTAACCTTTCCATTTCTAGACATTCCACACGAAGGGTGTTATTACCAACAGTGAGATGTCATTCACGCAGAGTGGCATCTTCCTCTTCACCGTCTGGGTTAAACCTATTGAAATGTATGCTGAAATCTGGCTCAGATTCAGCAGTCCCCAGATCAGCTGCAGCAGGGCCGGCAGCAGGGCGGGGAGCCCGCGCCTCAGGCTGGCAGTTTGGCTGCACCTGGGGACGGGCGCTCTGGGAAACAGGACTGGACTTCTGCTTCGGCTGAGCTGGCACGATGGGGCCGGCAAATCCCAAGTTGCTCAGAGCATCCAAGGTGCCATCGGGGTCAATCATAGCATTAATAGCTAAGCAATTAAGAGAAGATGAAAGGGATGGGGTAGAAAGCATAAAAAATATTATTTTATGCACTGATAAAAAATGTTTATTCTTTTCACATATTAGCACCTCCATTGGAGTAAAAGCCTACAAACAATCTCACTAGGGCACAGAGGCACACGTTTACTGCCCTGACATGCTATCTAGAGAGGTCTGCTGCTTGCCAGGGGTCTGCATCAGGGATGTGAAAGAGAGGCTGCCAGACCTTGTATGTTCCACAGACTACCTCCTGCTGCTGTTCCACATAGGCACCAGGGACACAGCTGTCAGCAACCTGAAGAATATCCACTACAGGGACTAAAAGGAGCTCGGAGCAGCAGAGAAGAACTCGGGAGCACAGGTAGTTTTCTCATCAATCCTCCAGTTTAGGGGAATGGGAAGGGAAAGGACCAACAGAATTAAAAAAAAAAAAATCAATAAATGGCTAAGAGAGTGGTGTTGTGAACAGGGCTTTGGTTACTTATGTCATGGAACTAATTTAGAGAAATCTGGTCTTCTGGAGAAGAACAGGATTCCATCTATCAGACAAGGGGAAGACCATCATTGGCAACAAGCTTTCCAATTTAATCAGGAGGGCTTTACACTAGAGTTACCAGAGGTGAGGATCCTCAAATTGTGCTTTGAGGCCTACAATGGTAATGGATGCCCCGCGCCTGGAGTAGGACCACAGGCCAGTAAGACAGCCCCTCAAATACTGACAGGCATGTCTCATCAACCACCTTGCTAACAATTTTGTTCCAGTGTTGTACCACTCTCAAAGTAGACAAATTTTTCCCAATGCCCAGTCTGAACCTCCTCTGGAATCTCCTATGTGTCCTGTCATCAGTTTCCAGGGAGATCAGTGCCCCCTTTTTAAAATATTCTCAATTTTTAAATTGATTTTGATAAATGCAATATATGTCTAAAGAGCAGACTTTCTCAGCACTTTTTTTTTTCTTTTTTTTTTTTCCCCCCGATAAAAGCCTTTGAAAAATGAAAAACAAAGAAAAAAAACATTCTATTTCATAGCCTATGGATTCCCCAATTACGGAGAACAGATCCAGTAATGTGAAGGGATGATGTCAAGAAATAATCCTAAATTTTTCATTTTATGGTGTCAGATAAAATAAAAAAAAAAAAATTCTCCTATAGACTGTGGCCCCGGTGCATTCCTTATATTGAACTGTTCTATACATGAGGTTATTACTGATGCATTAATGTCATGAGGTTTTGCTAGCACCCATTCTTCAAAATTTACCCACATAAACATGTCTATTAAGGAAGTTTCACAGATACTTTGGGATTCTCTGGACTATTTCATTTTAAGTTAAGCCTTTTCTTACCCACATAAAAATATAGCAGTATTCTGTTTTAATATAATTAATTCAGTGATGTTTCTTAACCAGATGTGTTAGTAATGATATGGTGTAATGTACGCAACTGATACTGTGATCATATTTTAATAAGATGTGACATTTGTACTTGTTTCATGCTATATACATATAAATAAAAGAAACTGGAAAGAGACAGCAATGACAGAGAAGAGTAAAAAAAGATCTGTACCTTGGAGCTGTTTCTCAACTCGTTTCAGTTCCTGCAAGATTGATGATATTTCCTAGGAAAGAAATAGATATCCAAAGCTCAAGGACTTACTTCATTAAGGAAAAAGACATTCAAGCTGTGTATAAGTAGCAAATAAGTTCCCTCCCCAGATTCTGATATATGATATTTGTGTTATCCCTCCTTGCACTGAAAACACCCTTGCTGGGTGGGACAAGGCCATTTGCACCATGGGTCCCAGTGCTCAGGATGGCTCTCTTGGAAATAAAGAGTTCTTCTTGACTGTTCAATTTCCCAAATCAACAGTGGCTCATTTTACCCCTTACTTATTTGCCTATGCTACTTTTTCTTGAGCACTGACCAACAGACATCACAGTAGTGTAGAAACGAGGCAAACTGACAGCAAATTTACAAAGAAAATTTACAGTATAAACCCAGTATTAATGGGGTAGACAAGCTGATTCATAACCATGTTTAGATGTGAGTCAGAGTAGTCAGAAAGATGACTGCACTGAGATTTTGTCTTCAATCACTGGGTCACTGTGAGAGCCTGCACTGTGTCAGCACTGGGTCCTCACCGCTCATTTGCCTTGGAGTGCTTGCTAACACAGACATAGCCACAGCAACACAGTCAGAAAGGCTACAATATGATCTAAAATATGGTGCAGTGAATAAGTATGTAAATCCTACAGCTTAAAGATCCTGCCTGAGAATACTGCTAATTTGATTGCTGAGCAGAGCTGAGAATTTTTGTGGGTGGCAAAGAAATGGATTATACTGGATTTTACAAAGCCATTATCTTAAACCAGATTCCTCATCTGAATTGGAAATATATGTACCAAGGTCAAAGCAACCATCAACTGCAGTTGTCCTCCGGTAACTCCTCATAAGATTTTGTGGTTAAAAAAAAAAATCCAAACACTGCTTTAGTGTAATGATACATTACTCTGAAAACTAAGCAGAAACTTGAAAATGAGTGCATAGATCAAGCAATTTTAAACAATGTGAGATGCTTTAAGGCATTGTAGGAAAAAAAAAGCAAAAAGCAAAAGCCTCAAATGCCAAAATGTACTGGGAAATAACACATGCTCCATTCCCTCACACTGCCACACAGTCTGGTTGTAAAGCAGCTCTAATTAGGTGCAGCCAGAACGCTACATGAACTCTACCTGTAGTTAGTACCCTACAGTTATTACTTCAGAACAATATTAACACAGATTAGAAGAGTGCTTTTATTACAGTATGTCTACAGATTCATTATACTCCCATATATTAAGATATAAATATTTCTTTAAATATGAGAAAACAGTAGGTAAAGTAGCATTAAAATTGTAAAACAACTTTATTTGAAAGAAACCAGCAATCAAACTGATAGTTATTACCTTCTTTTAAACAATAGTGCCCAATGGAGTCTGTATATAGTTTGTATCCTTTTACGTTATTCTTTATCTGAGAAATCCCTCAGAACAGTTACTTGGGAGAGGCTCTAAGATAGCAAGTCTTAGTAATCATTTCAAAAGATTAAGTTCTTTATTGAAATAGACAATGTCAAAGTGAAACCTTTTACAGATGTTAGCATCATCAGTGAAAACAGCATTTTCTTCCACTAATTATTTAGAAATTAGATGAGAAAAAGGCTCATTCTACCCCAGAAAAGATAACTATTCATACCATACTTGATGTTTTCACGATAGGAACTTCACTTTCTGCTCGTAACTTGTTTTCAATTTCATCCCAATTTCTGTCTTTATCCTTAAATAATATTCTAAAAGAAGGAAATACAAGGATAGTATATTTAGAAGTAAACAAACCAAAACAAAGATTAGACACAAGATACAAGAAAGCAATGTAGGGAGCACTAAATAAAACAGAAATCTAAAATAGTGAAAACAGGCAGAAACCCAAGTTTGAATCTTCTGGGTAGCATTCAAAGGTTCAGTAATATCCATATTTACAATAAAATGCCAGTTGTGTAGCTAAATACTTGCTTATGGTGTTGAGAAGTTACACTTCATTCTTTCCTTCAGCACCAAGATTTATTTATTTCATAATCCAACTATTTAATAGCAGAATTCCATGTTAATGTTGTATTTTGCAGTAACAGCAAAATGCACAGGAGGTTAACACTCGTAAATTCAACTTCTATATTTATATTTTACATTAATTTGGTGTCAAATAAAACATTTTAGAAAATACCTCCCACATGATATTTTTTTTTTCAAACAATCAAGTATCACTCGTGTTACATGTTTAAAGAAGTCACTTTGTATATGTAAAATTCCAAAGCATATTATAAGATTCCGAGGAAATTTTTTGCTTGCTTGTTTCTGCCTTGCTTCCCTGCTGTGATATTTTTTTGTGAAATTGCAGTATGATAAAAATCACTTCAATGGTGCATAATTACACTACTGAAAACTTAGAATCGGTGGACATTTAAGGGTAGTTTTTTTTTTCCTTATTTTATGTGATGTCATAATAATATTAGAGGTTTATATTCCAAATCAATTTCTTCTTTGCAATAGTTAGGTATTAACTCCAGTTAGAAGCGTAACTAGCAAACATAAATGGTATTTTAGACTTATAAGAATGAAGACAGCTGTACTAAAACAGCTAAGCAAAGACTGCCAAGCAAACAAGAAAACCATTTCAACATCATAACATCACAGTAGTACACTTCAAAGGCATTACTGCTATTGGTAGGATACTGCCTTTCCCAATCTTACTTTCTGTGGCAAATCTGTCTAACCATTCTTATTCGGTTGTGCTCTGTCCCTGTTTGTCTTTTGCTACATATTGCAGGATGCACAGACAACTGCACAGATAGATGAGTAGTGCTTGCACTGAGCCTTGCCTAGATTTTGCTTGACTGCAAAGGTTCTTACCTGCTTCTTGTAAGAAAAGCCAATAATACAGCATTTGCATTATACACTACAGATAAAACTCTGAAGGACTTATTACTGAAATTCATACTTACATCTCTTCATAATCTCCAAAAATTCCTGCAAACTCGTATGTTATATAAAGATAGAAAAGCAAAAAAACCTGCATATCTGCTTCCTGAGAAGTCACCAGAGTAATTCATTAGCAAAGAACTGGATGCAAGATAAATGGCAAGAATGCGACACAATTTTCCATTACAATGTCATTTTGTGTATACTAGTGGGTAAAAACAAAACTGATTAAACACAGCAATGAATAAAAGTAAATTATAAAAAGGAGCTTAGCCAAGTCAAGCTATGACCTTATCCTGAAGAAAAACAGATCTATAGAAGGGGTTTTGTGAAAGGAAAGAATTGGGCACTTGAATCTGTTTCAAGTTGAACTCAGTATACTAGGACCTGGAGAAAAATAAAAACAGCTTCACCAGTTTTGAGAGAATTTAGCCAAAGAATAAAGCTCCAAAAGCTTCTCTCAATCCTACATCTTAATATAAAGTAGGAACGATCACTGAATCAGAGACTATCAGCACGGACTCTCCTGGCTTCACACAGGACCAGCCGTGTCTTCATGAATTCACCACATGAAGAACGTTTCCCCCTCTCCCTCTGATGAAGAAGAAGCCTCTTCCAAAGCCGCACCTCCTAATCTCATCTCCTCACTGCAGAGGCAGGCTCACAGAAATTGAGTGCAGTCCCACAGAATTAGCTTTGAAAGAGCTCCTTTTTCTCATCTTCCTATTGTCTAAGGCAGCCCACCAGAACATTGACAAGATGCATTCTCTTTTTGTCACAGTTTTTCCATCAATCAAAGGGCACATCCCTCACAGAGCTGGGATGGCATGTGTTGCTATCTGAGAGGTCACTCAGATCACATATGTGAGTCCTAGGCCTGTAACCTTAGTGCTTGCAGACCTGCCATCCAGCTCCAGGCAGCAGGTGATGCCACAAACTCTGGGCTTGGGCAGGCTGATGGCAGCACGATGCCTCTTCCCTCAGCTGCCATGGTGCTTGCAGCTGGGGCTGCACAATGGGTGCCCCTGTGCTGACAGAACTCCATATAAGTCAGAAGATTACATTCAAATTGGAAAACAGAAATGGCAGCTCCAATGAAATGGGGCAGAAATCAGCCAAGCAGAAAGACATGTATTTCTCCTTTTCCTCACACACATTTATTTTCAAGACTTAGTTCTACTCATCATAATTTCTGACACATCTTCTTGTCAAGAATGACTGAAAATATTTATGTTCCTAATACTTTAGCCAAAGCAAAACTGGTATTTTCAGTAAAACTAACTACTGCAACTAAAATATTACAAGAAGCAGCATTCACATTTACAGAAAACATTTATTTATCCATTTGGACTCAGACAGATCAGACGTCATTTTTTAGTATATATGGTGGAATCTGTAATTGCTGTAACTGTCCCATACTGTCTCAACTCTTGTGAGATGAGGTTATATTGGTGAGCAAAGAAACTTGAGGGAGGACTTCAACAACACAGTCAGGCACACTGGCATCTCTAAAACTTCCTCATCTCCTTTCAGGGTCGAATACTCTGGAATTGTACACAAATGTTAGGTTGACAAATCCTGACTGATTCTCATCATATCTATTCCAGGCAGAAATTTTAAACAGCTTAGCTCCAGGGAAATAAATAGAAGCATAGCAGTCTATTGACCTTATTACTAAGAATTTATCTTAGCTTTGTTTTGATGTACATAACTCCCTGCTCCCTTACATGCTCACTAAAAAACAATTCTACAACTATTCTGTTTTTCTAATTCAAAATACCAATGACATTACAAAAAATGTCATATTATTCAAATCCATTCTGAGTACCAGGTAAGGAAGTTTTGATCACAGCTCTGAGGAATATGCTAAATAAAGTTCTCCAATGAACATATTTTTATGGAAATACATAATGCTGTTCTCTTTAAATGTGCACATAATGTTTATCCATATTCTCATATGTATCTTATCATAAATAATCATAGCATTATTGTGTTAATTACAACATAGTATTACATAGCCATTAAGCTCAGAAAGTTTAGCAAAAAAAGTATAAGATGATATTACTGTTTCTCAGAATGCATTTGCATACGTAGATTTTTTTTTAATTCATTATATGGTACTCATAGATTTTTGTGTTAAATAAACTACTACTGTACTGGCAAAATACTTACAGAACTTGTAAGCATCAAGAAAAATCTACAAAAAAGGGTAGAGCATCTATTATCTACTGCTTTTACAGCATTTTAAGATACATATCATCCCACAAGCCTACCATAAAAAAGTCATTCAATAAGTAAGATTCTTGTTCCGGTGACGCAGCTTTAAAAGGAAAAAGAATATACTGGTAAGCTCCTCATGGATGTCACTGAATTTTCCCAAAGAATTACGTTCAAAACAAAAATGTATGTAATATTTTTGTACTGCTTCTATTTGCAGTATGTTTAATGTCTTTCAGAAAGACTTCCACAGAATGATCAGACTTAGTTATCTCTTTGCAAGTGTTTATTTGCTCATTTTTTGAGATGAGATTCAAGTAAATGCTACAATGAACTCAAAGGTAGATTAATGTTGTGAATTTCTATGCAATTCATATTAGGTTCTGCACAATGAAGTCAAAATCTTAATTTGACACAGTGCTCTGGGTTTATCCAGGCAGGCGGCTCAGCCACACAGCCATTCCATCACTCCCCACTCCCAGTGTGATGATGGAGAGAACTGGGGGGGGTGGGGGGGAAGTAGAACATATGTATTTTTTTAAATATCAAATCTCAGGTTGAGCTAAAAAACTATTTACCAAGACAAAAATAGGAAAAGAGAAATAATAGCATTGACAATAATATAGATATAATATACATATTTACAAAACAAGAGATACACAACAATTGCTCACTGCCTGCTGATCAATGACCAACCAGTCCTCAAGCAGTGGCATCTCCCCTCAGCCAACTCCACCCACCCTCTGTTTCATTGTTCCACATGGTGTCTTATGGTATGGAGTATCAGTTTGGTCAGCTGTCCTGGTTCCGTCTCCTCCCTGCGTCTGGTGCACATCTGCCCCAGTCCTGTTACTATCACGACAACATGGGAAGCTGAAACAGCCTTAGATCTGCACAGGACTGCTCAGCAACAACTGCAACATTTATGTCTTATCACCATTGTTTTTCTCCTAAAGCTAGCATGTAGCATCATAGCAGAAACTATGAAGAAAATAAATTTTGTGCCAGATGAAACCAGGAGAATATTAGCTTCTTACACTATCCCACCCATGAGAGAACTAGGGCTACAGCTACATGAGAACCTGGGAGGGGACAGAACCAGGATACAGAGTTTTTGAGAGCAAGTGTATTTTAAACCTATGTTTCAAAAACTCATTTACAAATGAAATTGACATAGTAAAAGATATTTATGTACTATCCTTAAAGATATCTAAACAAATAACATCATACATAAAGTTGTGTCTTCAGAAAACCAGGGAGTCTTTTCCAGTATTATAATCCTGCAACCTCAAAAAGGAAACGTGGAAAGACAAGCAAGATGAATGTCAGTCTGGAAACACATACTGAGATGGTGGAAATACCACGCTCACAAACGTTACTGGTAACCACTGGTAAAAATAGAACGGACTTACAAATATCCAAGATTTCAATATGGGTTACTTCCTAGCCAAACTGATCAATTACAGACCGAGTATGTTCTCACACTTAAAAAAAATTGCATTAAGTTCAGCCAAGTGTCTTTTCGTTTTAATATACACTATTTTTAAATTATTAGCTACAATAAGACATGAAGGAAGGACATGTAAATTAAACAACACTGAACTTTGCATTTAGAATTTTCATTTCCTCTTGTCAACTAGAATGGTCACCAAATGTTACTGAAGTTAAATGCAGCTGCTGATAGAGAAATAAGTTACCATTTTTGAAAGGTCTGGACTTCCTGTTAGCTACTATGAGATTTGTGGCAGAAATCTAGCTATCTAAGCAGGACTTTGTAATTAAAAACAACAGATGTCATCATCTGTTATTTTAGTTGTTGTCTCCAAAGTAAGTTATTTTTCAGATGGATTTAATGAAACTCTGTTCTCCTCTCTCAATTGTTTTTCTTCCTAAAATGGTCGATCTCTACATCAGCTTGGCAAATATACAACTCAGCAAAGTTTTAACCTTATTTTTAAATTAAGGGAGTTTTATCACGTTTGTGCAGAAGTACTGCAGATTTTGTATAGCATTTCCATGCTTCGGAACAGCTCTTCTGCTGGAAATATGGTGGATATTATCCTGTCCATGCAAATTTTGCTGATATCTATCTTCATTCAATAGGAAACACACACAAATAATAACAGAAAATTTATTTGAAATCTCCTTGAATAGTAAAAAACCAACCAGACAAAAAAACCCACCATAACATTGTTTTTTCAAAGCACAAGCTGCTACTAAATGCATTTGCTCTATTTGAATTACACACATCTCCTACTAGCAGAAATGTCAATGTGAGCAGCACATTTTCAGAAATAACAATAACTTTAAAAAGAAAACCCACCTGATTTTGCCAGCTGTTTTGTCTATGGATTGTCTTATTTTGCGAGAAAACTGGAAGACTGAGGACAACAGCAAACTATCCCCCATAACCTGGAATAAGTTTTGAATAGAATAAAACATAAACAACTGCATACATTTTCCATTTTTTTTAACCTTAAAAAATATTACTTGTGTTCTAACTAGTATCCTACACAAATGATCATACTAAAACATTTTGCAAATTAAATAACAAACAATTTTTTCCAGTATTTATGCTACCTGGTACAGGTAGGAATGAAAGGATAGTATAGAATGCTAAGCAGAGAGACGATCATGAAAAACTGAAATAGAAACATTACCATAGAGAAATTTCTTTTGCACTTACTTCATCTCTGCTCCAAGTCCTTCTTCGGGTAATTGTTGGGGGATCCATGGCATCTGGTAGCTGAGGTCTACCATCATTAGGCTGACCGTTCCCCTCTGGTGGTTTGGCATGCACTAGTGGAGGGATTTTTCTAAAATTGAGACTTTCATCAAATACTCGGTCAACCAACTGGAGAGTAAAAGAAAAATGCAGTTTACTAAACCAACTGGATATGTGTAAAATGAGACTAATCTTTTCTCCTTTTCAGGCAGCTTTGAAGAAGCTTATCAAATAGAAGTCACTCTGTTGTCTTCTGTAGTATAGTGTGATGCCACATTCAAATATAGCAATATTCTGTTAAAATGAATGCCTTTTTTTCAAACAGCAGATCTGTATGGCAACAGAAATAAGGTTACCCCATAGAAATTTTGCTTACATACAAGTAACATGGATAATCACCTACAAATTGGTAATGGAAATTTATTCCTTTAATTAAAGGAATATATATGTGTGAGATTAGGTTCACTGCAATCAAATTTAGATTTTTCCCAATTAGTCATAGAGTTACAGAAACACCTATGCCTACTTAAAGGAAAGACTGCCACCTGCAGTAGCATGTACAACTGTACAGCATTTTTTAAAGAAAATAAACTGTAGTATAAAAATCAGAGTGATCTGACTACATGTGAGAAAATGAGCACCACTTGCAGAAGTTTAGCTATCAATCTATAAGAATTAAAGAAATTCTGTGTGAATGTAGTTTGTTTTCTTTTTTCTGAGTACACAACTCACAAGTTTCTTGCCACTGTTTATATCTTTTTTTCCACAGAAAAAGACAGTATCATACTAAACATGGTCAACTAATCTATTAACCAAATTTTATGTACACAAAAAATGAATAAACACATTTGAAAGGACTAATATGAATTTAAAAATGCAGTAAACAATAGGGTGAATTGTAATATGGAAGAAAGTGATGATTTAAGTTCAGATTAACATGTACACCAGCATTAGAACTGTGATGGTTACTAAAAGAAGTTAGTCAATATATTCAAGCACACCAGATATAGTCAAAGAAAATAAGAATTAATACAAGCACAATGCAAACTTATTTCAAGGCAGTTTTTACGACATTATTAGGAAAGAAAATGTGAAGTTATTGTTAGCTGATGGTGCCTAAGCATTTCAGTTTTCAGAAGAAACTTCAATATTACCTGTGAAAAGAGGGGCTTTTTTTAATGGCTACATAAAGTATAAAATGTATACATGTATATATTCCTGCATACGTCACTAGTACTTTTAAATGCACTTAGATACTACCCAACAGTATCTAAGGCTAAGGACAAGAAGGAAACAAATAACCATCCTGTCCTATGCTTTGTGGAAAAAAAGAGACAGACAGATAGTATGCATTTGTGTGGTATTTTTCACAGTCTGTGTTAACAGAATAATTTCTGGGTAGTTTATCAGAACGTAAAAGAACTTGAAATTAAAAATGAAGGTAGAGATTATGCATACAGGTTGGGTGGAAATAACTAAAAAAGGCTATGCAAAATGCTAAAAGCAAAAGAAATAAAGAAAAGAAAGAACCTTATGCATTTCTCCATGAAGATCTCCTACCTCTTCTCTAGTGTCTATGGCAGAGCCAGGGGTGGTGGCAGCAGTGCTTACTGTGGTACTGGGGGCAGTGCCTGATGAAGTCACTGAATCTATTTCTCCTGCTACATCGTTGATTTCCCGTGCGATGAGAGCCAGATCTTGACTGATCCTAGTAATAAAGACAGTGTTACACTCCTGTCGACAAATACAGAGCAGTAGAACCCAGCCTGCAGCTTTTCAGATGATGTTCCAGTTTTTGACGATAGCTGTGTTATGAGAAGGAGTATGCTTTTCAGAACAGGAAGCGTATGCATAGAAAGACAAGGGGAAATTCTTAACTGAAGCTCTTAATAATATGCCTTTATAGAATAAGATGGTAGAAAGCAATCTTAAGAGAATATCCTTGTTTTCTTCCTAGGATTCCCAGGCAGACGTGTGCAACACATTTAAGTTCAACATAGGATAACACTGGAAATACTGTGAAAATACTGCACAGATGTCCCATGAAGATGACTTTAATTTATATTTCAGCTTATCTACCTGCAAAGAACTTCTGCACGACCTCTTATTATCCAGCAGCCTTGCAGCTTGCTCAGCTTGAACTGCTTACATGTCTAAAATTCATAACCAATACCTTAAACCCCCAAATTTAAGCAAGAAAACCCTGCCATTTGGAAAAACAAATGTATGATAAATTATACAAATACATTCAACTTCTCAGCTGAAGGTTCCTTTGACTAATTACTATTTGAAGAGCTCTGAACTACTGCTGTCTCTCTTTGTACTTGCCTTTTTCTTTCTTCCACATCACAACATAGCTCTGCTCTGCATTTTGCTCAGCAGAACAGAATCATATGAAAGGAGCTTCCCTAGCTTTTCTTGCATTTCTCTTTCCCCAGGAGGCTCCAAAAGACATTTTTAAAATATATTTTCCAAATTTATTAACATTTCTTAATTGTAAAGTATGTGAAAAGCATAAGCTGGATCATTCTTTGGAGACCAGTTTAAAGAACATGATGGTAACAAGGAAAAAGCAAAACACCTGTCATATAATCTCAACTTTTAACGTAAAACTTCCCTAATCTGATCAGTCATTCAACTGATCTTAACAAAAATCAACCCTCTGTCTCCTGTCCTCTCAAATCTTTTGCAAAGACATTGTTAAATGTGTAACCGATGACTGGCAAGCATAAATCAATATAGAAGAAAAATAAATAAAAATAATAATAAAGAAATGCAACTGCAGAAGTGAAGGAAGCTAACAAAATTAGTGAACTATTCCACTTCTCTTCAGTTGACAGACTTGTATGCATTATACCATAATGTACCAATTACCCTGATCACCCATTCACTTCCACACCTAAAAGCGACCTATTTGAGTAGAGCGGATGCAAATACAAATAAAAATAAATAAATCTTAACTCACAGAATTCTGTAAGAGTTGAATATTTTCATAGATGTGCACGTGCGTATAAATACACATATATGCACAAATATATAAATATACAACATTTCTGATGTTAAAGTACTTGTCTTCTGTGTTCAGGACACAGTATCACCTTATTAAGCTACAATATGGAAATTACACCTTTGAAGTTTCTAAGCCTTATTCATTTCTGATTTTAATCACACCTTCTTCATATTCTTGCTATTAAATTATAATTAAATTCATAACCTGTTAGTTCAAGGTGCTTCTCACAACTTACCAAGGCTGCCTTAAGTACTTTCCCTTTGCACAGCCTATACTAGAAGAAAACGTTGAAAAATATTATCAACAAGATGGGATAAAAAGAAATAGTTACTTAAACTAAGCAACACAGTGCTTCACAGCTGTGAGACAACAGCATACGATAAATTAAACAAAGAAGCAACACTTTTCTTGTTTAGGCTTCCAAACTAAGTTCTTTGAAAACGTTCAAAACTTGAATACTCACACCTAAGTTTCAAACAGGATTTAAATACTTACAGAGTTTAATTTTCTTTGAACAAGCTACTTTCACTGCCTGGGTATTGCATGATATGGGGATAATTAGTTACTAGAGTGTAGAAGTCACTGCCTTTTCCATCGCTCACTTGAAGCAAAGTGCTAATAGCAGTAATGCAGAAATTGTGACACTAATCTCAGGGCTTCACAAGAAATTACTTTTTGGTGAATACATGTGATTTTAGATCACACAATATCTAACATGACCTAATGGTCTCTCAGAACTTACTTCCTCTCTGACACCTATGCACTCATCTGAAATTCTACCTCACTTCAATGCAAATGTAATACAAAATCAGATATAATTCAAATATACCTCAAGAAATATACCATTATCAACCAACAGTTCCACACAAAGTTCCTCTGCAAGTCCTACTAGCTCAACCAGAAGTTGCATTCTGGGATCTACCTATCATAACTCAGCAATGATCATCATATTCCATTAGAATATGTGCAGGTAACACAAGTGTTCTGCCAGTGTCTCATAAGAGGAATTTAAAACCACCCGTTCAGCTAGCGAATGAAAACTATGTAGAGTGATACAGATAATCTACCAGCTTACTTTCTCCTCTAAACTTGCACCACACAACTGTCTGGGAACAAATCTTTCTTATTTTGGTGGTGCTCCTTTGAAACCAACCTTGCTATTTCTTCTCGGTGAGCAGTCCAATCACGTATGTAATCTTCCTGTTCTTTTATTCTGTGCTTGAAAGCATTGCTACTTTGAGTTGCTGTCCCCGTGCTCTGCAGTCGTGTGGTTTTCAGGGCTGGAGAGGTACGTAGACGGGTATGTTTAGGAGAATTACGGTTTGATCCAAATTCATCTTCTGAGGTGGAAGCATAATCTGTAGGAAAGCGCCTCCATCTTGCACTTACTAAATTAGTTTAATCATTAAAAAAGAATTATTATTGTATTTTTTATAAGGAAAAAAACAAAATTATTTCAGTATTATCACAGAAGTACACAACTATTAATTGCCAATCCCCAGATACCTTACAAAAAGCTTTTTTTACAACATCTTAAAAAGAAAGCTACAGAAGTTGTGTTAAATAATATTAATAAAACATAAATTGGATGCTCTTTGTATAATGATGAGTGAAATAAGATGTAAAAGCCAGTAACTATATATGAGCTCAAGCAAACAGTATTAAAGATCAGGGGCCCAATTCATTAACATTTAAGTAAATAATCAGCTTGCACTTTTTCTGCAGATTTTTTTCCCGTAAGTTTCATTTATTGTTTAAATAGCACACAAAAAAAATTAAATGAATAAAAAAATGAAAAGACATGAAGGAAGGACTGAGCTGGCAGCAAGCCTAGAACGCATGCTTACATAAGGAAAGCATTAAAACCCAGGAAGATACAATTCAGCATAGAGAAAAATACTTCTAATACTGTGCCATAAAAATCAGCAGATCTCCAGAAACCTTAGAGCAAAATGCATGTTTTCTCACAGGTAGCACAAAGTATATATGGCCATGTTGCCGTGGACAGACTGAAGTAGAAGAGAACTGGAATTAATGAGGAAGCTTTCTCCCCCCTAGGAATTAGTCAAGTCCAAAGTCTGTTTCAGACATTCTGTCCTCAAACATTCCCAGCAGGAAGAGACATCAGACGAGTGTAAAGGAGTGCTCATCACTGTGACCTGCTGAAGTCTTGCAGGGGATTTAATCCCCCTAAACTCACTGACATTCTTGAGGCTCTATAATAACCATAGACTTTTTGCAAAGTGTGTGATTATTTTGGTAATTTAAAGTATCTTGGTAATTTAAAGTATTCAATTTATTCACAGTGGCTTTAGGATAGGAAAAAGAAAAATGCAACTTGTAATAAGGACTATTCCAAAACCATTAAGAGAGTCAACACATTAGAAATAACGTATCAATATAAATTTAGGTGATAAATGTTGAAAGTCATTTTTAATTGTGAAATGATCTGTGCAATGCCTCAAATGATTATAACACTTATAATATGACACTGATGTCATAAGCTTACACCCCTTCCCTCATGTAAATAATCCATTTTTAATTTCTAAAAACACAAAGATTCTTGTGCAATTTTTTCAGGTTTAAACGTGGGCTTCAAATTGTGTCCAGCTCTACTAATTTTTTTTTTTTTTTTTTTAATTATCATTATTCTAACTTTACTGAAGGAAAGAAAAAGATCTTTCCAGTTACTTACTGCATTCCTTTTAGGGGTTTCAAGTTTGTTTTGTTTAGGGAAATAGAACATAAGCAGAAAAAGCACATTTCCCCACCAATAGCATGCAAGCAACTTGTGACTGAAGTCCAAAGAGAATTATGAGTTGGGCCCACGTTTCATTATCAATTTTTGTTTACATATTTTGTCTGAGTCCAAATGAAATGCATCAAAATAAATATAAAATTGATTATAATCTCTCAAGTGAGGTAGTCCAGTAACTCAGCACTGTACAACGAGCATAGGTAGTCATATATTTAAAAACTAAAGACTGAATGAGAAGTGAAATATCAGAAACAGATTTGATTTCTAGTACTCTACCACTGTAAGTTTCAACATCAGGATCTGGGTCTGGGAGAAGCTTGGGTTTCTCTGTGTACAAAATAGTGTTTTATCATGTTAATTTGCATTAAAACATTCAGATAAGAATCATTTGCTTAAATAAAATCTATTGATGAGATCAGTATTAATTCCTCTTTTTCCACACAGCATTGACTAACGCTTTTTAGAAAAATTCTTAAACTATACATTAAATCAAAAATAAATAATTTTGCAAAAGCTTAAACATTCCAGAGATACTATGCAATTGAAACGACATCAATAGCAACTGTCTACATAGTACCACAAAACCAATTTTGAAAATTCATTATTATGATCGTTTTAATGTGGGAAAAATGTTACTGTATACTTAACAGTTGACAAATCTTATTGGTGGCTACTGTGTGAAAGCACAGTGTGTTGACAACACCTTAATTTGGCAAGCGACACCATGATCTTACTTTTAAGATTTGGGAACAGATTTATTCAACATATCCCTTACAAAATATCCCCATTGATGCACTGCCTTCTCAGAGATTGCCTGTATCAAAAATCCTCACATCTGGTGCTCAGCATTGCAAAAGTGCTAAAGGTCAGATAAAGGTTGTTTTCTATGCTTGCACTCTTTGCTTTTTCTTACAGCGATACCTCAGCAGCTTTGGTGAACTTGTCTGCTTATTATTAGCAATGACAGCTAGGTCAGCAAGTTGGCAGTGCTGCCAACACAAGTCACTCACCAAGGTTTCTCTGCTTTAAAATAATGCAGAATTTTACAGTTGCAGTTGGCACTCTTGCACTGTCTGTCCTCATAGCTTTTTCTCCACAACATGTGGCTCTTCTCATAACACCATCTGCAATTTTCCTCCACAATTCTGTCTTGTCTGCTTTTATTGATCACCGTATTTTTTGATAATTTAGTGCCTCGATTAAATCTTTCATTGCTTGTGCTATACACAGAATGATTAATTTGGATTGGTTTTTCCCAGTGCTCTCAGTTATCATGCCTCCTGCCATGGGAACACCCTGGCAAATACTTCAATACTGATAACTCTCATCCAATACATTCCATTTATCTGCTTGGCCTTTCATTTAAAAACAAGCAATACTTATCCGCATGAAGGCTTAAAAAAGTTTCTGGAAACTATAGACTTGCTCACAGCTCTGACAATTTTAATGCTGTTATGTTGCAATCAATCCACATAAATACACGGTAGTTAAAAAATCCAATCAGTGCAGTCCTTTTCTCCCCACTTTTGCAGGCATGTATGTCTGAACATTCAAAGAGACTTGCAAAATGTAAAAATAATTTTCTCTTTCATAGACTGAATCTAAGCAGCATGATTCCAATGCCAATATTTTCATGATCTACAATGCTGTAATGTTAACTGCTCTGACGAGAAGGCCCATGGAACAATCTTAACACTTCAATCACAACTAATGTACTGGTAAAAGCAAGTACAACAAAAAAACGACTAACTTCCTGGCAATGATAATTCATTTTCCAGTCTTTCTAGGTCCAGGTAGACAAGAAAATAAATAGTAATTATGCTTGAATTAAATCTGCCTGAAGGCAAATACATTCAAACACTTTGACGTACTTCAGGCATTTAATTAGTAATTTTTTAAGAGCACAATAAAACATTTTAGTGAATTGTTGACATTTCTAGAAACAAAACTATACTCTTTGGATCTAAAATATGCTGCTGCTTTACATTTTATATATTGCATGCAAATATGTGTAAAATGGGGAAAATGATAGTGTTATTAGTAACTTGAGATGCTATCATCATTTTAAAAATGCCAGTGAGAAAATGGAGATGCACTGAGTAGTTGTGTGAGTAAGTGGCTTGCAAGCAGTAAATTTTACACCAGTTTTAGAGCAATTCCAAAATACCTAAAGTAAATTCTAAATGGCCTACATGCTACTCCCGATTTAGGTATGTACATTGATAATTCAGTTTTAATGGCACAAGCTAGTTCTACTGCAAATCTTTCAAAACAGTAGTGGTTTTTAATAGCTAGCTTATTATATAAGTTGGGTAGCTCATGAAAAGATGGCATCTTTTCCCTATGGAAAGCAGTATATTTTATATAAGACAGAGTTAGCTCTATAATGCAGGTAACTGAAATGAATGTTAAGGACAGACAGCCAGGACAGACTAATAGACTGGGAAATGAAAGCTCAACATCCATATACAGTTTTGTTGGGGAGGGGGGAGCAAAGCGACAAGTAATATCTGTGGTTTGCCTTTTAAAAAAAAATCAGTGGTGGCGGGATGAGAATTAGTGTTGGTTATTAAAGTACAAGCCGCGTTAATGGACACTCTTTGGACAAACGCTGCCAACTTTCAAGCTGCATGAGTTCAGTCAAAACTGATTAAAAGTGGAAGTATGTTACTTTTCCAATGACATCGTAGAGGGAAATATTCCGTTTTTAGCAAAGGATTAATTTTTTTTTTTGTATCCTTAGAGAGATCATATTATAATAGAATCACCTTTTTTGCTTTCTTCTTTATTTGTATCTCTTCTGAAACTTCTGTTCAGCTAATAAGCGACACAGCAAAAATGCAGCTGTGTGGGAGAAACTGCTAAGAATTGTAATGGTACGTTCATGGTGCACCAGCAACAAAAGGGTTGCAGGATATATACCTAAATAAATAAATGTGTCCTAAATAGGAGGTGATGCATTAAAAATATAATCTCAGTGGAAATACCTCAGCACTGGAATTAAGCAAGCTACTGGGATTTATTTTTTTCTTAGATTGTGCACTGGCTTGAAATACAGTCAATGGCAACTCAAAAAGCAAGAAGTCACCAATTATAAATATTCATTTCATAGGGTAGATAACATTTAGAATTACCACATTACAACTGCGATTTAATATTTCTGTTGGAAAAAAATCTAGCAACCTCTCACTCTGCTTGTATTTAAGACAGTGTGTTAGCTTCTACCTGAATAGCAGATTAAAATTAATCAAGTCTATGGATTTTTTTTCATCTGCATGTAAGATAAATTACACTAAACAAGTTACTACACAAAAAAACATGATTTGGAAATCATGACGAAATTGTCATGACTTAGATAAGAGAATAGAAACTACTCCAAGGCAAGGCAAATGTAATATGAGCTGCTTAACTTTAGTGTGCTTAGTCAAGTACTGTTTGTGCTTAATTTTTTCCTTTCTTACTTTGTTATTATCCATTCTAAACAAATCTCACTTTTGTGGTTTTAGAATCTAATCTTAAATTATGAATAAGAATATCCTAAAACTTTTCAGGGTTTTCCCTTAGGGAACACTTACTGTATGCCAGGCTGTCAAATATACTTAACTAATTTTGTATATTCTATGTAGTAAAAATGCTGCTGACCTTCTAAATATTCACTGCTATGGCTTGAGCTGAGAGATTCCACTCTGATGCAAATCAGTGCTGCCACACTTGAATATCTCAGTGTAATTCTTTGATATTGACTTTCAGTTAGACAAACATAATTGCATATACACATACACACACACATGCAAATCTCCATCTGAGAAGATAAAATATTAAAATTTCTTGGTTTTGTGACTTTAAGTGAGAAATGTCCACAAGCATCACCAAGAAAGCCTCCTACTTGAAAGAAAAAGATCAAGTCAACTAAATCTCAGTGAAGTTTCCTAAGAACAGTACCTTAAAAATAAGTAAATAAATTATCCACATATTGAAATATATATATATACACACACACACACACATATGTATATTATTGTACGAAAATAATTCAAATAATCAGACATACCTGAGGGAGAATTATGAGCTGAAGCCAAAGATTTGGATTTTGAATCTGAAAGTCGAGAAATACTATTGGCTCGAGTTCTAGCAGAAACTTTACTTTCTCCTGCTAATGTCAACCTTGCACTTCTGATAATAGCTTCTGGAGTACGAGATGAAGCAGTGCTTCTGGTTATTGTCGCTTCAGAATCACTACGTGCTGATAAAGAGCCAAGTCGAGTTCTGCGGGGTTGAGCAAGTAAGTCTATTCTGGAAACACTCCTCCTCCCTGATGGAGGTTTTGATGTAGAACTTGTAGTGGACACTTCAGAAGCGACTGAAGCTTTATCGGCGTCAGCAAGCTCGCTGTCTGAGGCTTCACCAAGTCGCGCTCTGCGCAGGAGAGAAGTCCTTGTAGGACGAGGTCTTGGAAGAGTGGTAGACTTACTAGATTGTCCAAGAACGACAGGAGAGCTTTTTGATTTAGCTGACTTCCCTTCCATTTTAGAATGCAAAAGTTCATCTGCTGAGGCAAAAGGAACTCTTCCATATGATTTGCCAGAGTAGGTTTCCTGGTCAGATGATAAGATATCAGAAATGGCAGAATGAGGTACACTAGATGTTTGGTCATCATCTGTCAAGTCTACTGATGGTTGTCTCATTCTTCCACTGGATTGCACAGATTTGCGAGCATCAGCTCTAGATCCACCATCTGAAGATCGACTTTTAGTTTTCTTTTCCATCTTTTCTCTGGCACTTGTTGCAGAGGATTTTACAACATCCTTAGAAGGGGAACCAGAGGAACATCTATCTTTGTATAAGGTTGTAAAGCTCTTTCGTTTCTGTGTGGATTTCCTTTCACTGTCACCAGTAACAAGACTGATTGTGCTGGCTGTATCTACATCTGATTCTGGTGATATGGAGTTATCTCTGTTATAGCTTGGAGTCTCAGGACCTTCATCAGTTTTATTTTCTTCACGCAGTTTAGCTTCAAGGAAAGCCATTACAGCTTCAGTGTCTTTTAAAATGAGTGTTGTATCTAGACTGGAATCAGTGTCCATTGAATCACTTCTGTCACGTATTCTGTTTGCAGATGCTAAGGGGGCAGCAGATCCACTCTGCTTATTAATATGAGGAATAAGCTCTATGGGTATATTTGTGCTAGGCTTATCTATAGTAAAGCTGCCTTGCCGCACTAACGGTTTTGAAGATTCCCTTTTTTCTCCTGATGCTTTAGGACTTTGTCCTTTAATACTTTCCTCATTTCTTCTTCTTTTTCCCTCACTCTGTGCTAACTTCATTGCTGCTTTATCATGTCCAGGAGCTTTGTCCTGATTATCCAAAGTTTTGCGTGACACAGCAATCTCCTCCTTATCTTTCTCAACTAGGTTTGTAGCAGATTTTGTGGGTGTCCAGTGTCCTTGCTCCTTTCGTTCTTGTTGAATTTTTGCTAGAGCTTGTTTCACCACAGAAGTTTCTCTGCCAATTTCAGCTCTCTCTTTACTGGAAGAACCAGAGAAAGAGAAAACCTTTTCTCCTGTTGCTTTGGGTGAAAGACCGTTCACTGTTCTGCTTGACTTAGCTATACTTCTGCTGTCAGTATCTGAGGCACGAGTTGGAGTTTCTTTCTCTTGAAGTTCAGTGTCCTGCTTTTCACCTATTTCTGATCTCTGATGAGATGCAGTTTTTGTTCTCGAGCTTTCACTCATTTTCTCCTCCTTGGGAAGTTGAGGAAGCGTCCTTCTCTTCCGCTCACCTTGGCTGGTCACAGAAGTAGCTGAACCAGTGCTTCTGATGGAAATACCAGATTCACTGATATCTGTGTCTAAAAATAAAAAAGAAAGCATAGCTAAGAAGTAATTCAGTAGCAAGCTAAACACAAACTTTAAATTAAGACAGCATAATACTAATCAAACAACATAAAACTGTGAAATGCCACTGGAACAACAGAGGGCAGCTCTGAAAGTAATGCCTCCTGCTTTATTATGCTGGCCCACGACGTCAGAGGCATGATGGTGTTGTGGCAGTAGAGGGTGAAGCCTTCTGCCAAAATCCCATTATATTTTGTTGTTGTCTGACAGATGGCAACAGAGGGGCAGTCTGACACAAAGGCATCTGACAAGGAAGTGGATGAAGCCAAAGTGTGGAACTGAACTCCTCCACACAAAAAAAATGGCACCTGTTGACATTTATTGATGCTTGCTGAACTTTCTGGAGACCAAACAGTGGATGTGAGCACAGTGAAGTGGTGGGGGTGTGCATTTCAGCAGAGGCGACAGCAGCTCAACTCTGCTGGTGAAGATTTTTATGAGCATGACATGCACGCTCTTGTTCATCACTGGTGAAAACGCAGAGGTAACGGTGGTGTCTACGTTGAAAAATATATATATAAATATACATTGGTTGTTCCAGGAGAATAAGGTGTCCCTCGCGGCAAGAACTCTCTAATCCCTTAATTAAATATCATCAGTTAACTACACATTGTATGTGTGCAGTTGAATGTATAAAACTACTACAATTAATAAAATAGTTATCTTCCGTGTTCTTAATTTTTATTTTTGCTTTCCACAGTGTCACATCTTAGATGAAGGTGGCAAAACAACTTGTACATTTTTCTTGTATCACCTGTGTTACGACACTCGTTTAGAAAAGCAGGAGATATCACTGAAATCTGAACATTTCTGGATTATTCTTCTTGGGAATTGTCACTTTTATAAATTAAAAATATATTGAGGATTCAACAGAAATCAGCATAACTGATATTTGTGAAGACAGGCTTCTCTCAGACATACCTACAAGATCAATATACTTATTTTTTCAGATATCTAGACATCTAAATGTCCTTAGTAGTAGAGGTGTAGAATGACTCAGCATTGTTGACGGCAATATACACACCACTGGAAGTTTAACTACCACCATTTCTGAAGAAAATGTAGGCATCTAAGCCAACAAAGCAGACTTTGTGAATTCTTCTATGGACATACATATTAAATACAATTTTCATCACAAGTTAGGTGCTTGAAAGCTTGGATGTTAAGCGTTCTAGAATTCTTGCAATATAGGGGCATATTACACAGTTG
The DNA here is from genome assembly GCA_035772895.1 of Perdix hodgsoniae. Classification (NCBI taxonomy): domain Eukaryota; kingdom Metazoa; phylum Chordata; class Aves; order Galliformes; family Phasianidae; genus Perdix; species Perdix hodgsoniae. The sequence continues at coordinate 2,916,564 of JAPSGF010000039.1, forward strand.
TTAGTTCACTTAAATCGAAGTTCTTAGGCTGGCAAAAGAAGTATTCATCCCTTCAAAGATTCTGGTTAGCATTCTATCTAAAACACAGAATTTAAATGAATCCAAAAACCATAACATATCCACCAGCTTGCAAGTTAACCATTGAAAGGATCAGTCTCATCACCTCATGGGCTATTGTTTTAAATACTTATATATATATATACATATATATACACACATATACACACATATATGCATATATTATATATGCATATACACACACACGCGTATGTATATATCTATATTTCACCACGATGCTTCCAAGTAGTATGGAATTTACTCAATTCCCATTATTCTGTGTACATGATACATCAAATTATTTAATTTTTCCCCTTTCCACCTCCTTAGATATTTGATATCCTAAAGAACTACATGTTCAAAGTCCAAACTCTATGAGGGGTGGAAAAGCTCCTAGAGAAGCAGTAGTCACTGGTAAGAATTCTTTCATGCATTGACACAAACGATTAAACTATACAACTTCAAAGGCAACATTTCATTGAATACAATACAATGAGGCTCTGAAATTGGAAGTTCTTTTATTGCTTACTTTAATATATGGCCTCACCTGTTATATTTTAAGACCATGCAATTTACTTAAAAAAGTAGTAAGAAAAATAACTACAATCGATTAAATTCATTTAATTAAACATACTTACATATACACTACCATCTGCTGAATATAAGCCTGAATAGAGCTTCAGTTAGTAAACAATGCAGAATACCTGCTTAGTTTTGTTGTAATTCCCAGTAATATTTCAGTTTCACTTTTTAAAGTTTTAAATAAAATATTAAAGATATTAATCCAACTTTAGGATTAAAATTTATTTCCTTTGTCTTCCATTCTTCGTATTAGAAGAATACACAGAATGAAAAGCTAACTCTTTTGTGAAAACACGAACTAGCTTTTTTCTAATATAGAATAGATGGTATAGTTTAGGTCTCTATAACCACAGAGTATGCAAATCCATTTATCAGTGTTATCTTAAGTCTGAGGGCAGCAAAATAAATCTGCAACAAATCCACTTAAGAAAAATATACATAAGTTATAACTAAATTAAGATGCCCCAGAACAAAGAATTTCAAAGAAAAAAATCACTATGGGATTCAAGATCAAGCAACTCAAACAATGGTTCAGTTCACATAATCTAGGTCTGGTATCAAGAACACCTATAATTTGTATAGTAAAACATGGATATGGTATTGTTTTGTTCTTTTTTTATCCTTTTAAAGAAGTTATTATTTACTACTTTTGTAATGCAAACTTGATAACTATTTTGGAAAAAATCTCTGCTGCAATGCTTTTACACTTGTTTGAGGACTCAAAGAAGGAGTGCACACAGTGAGGAATAAACCGACAAAGTTGTTCCCCTCCCCCTGCTCCCTCCTTCCCCTCCCCAAAAAATTCAAGAACCAAAAAACCCAAGAACCAAAAAAAACAGAAAACTGAGGAATAGGCAAGCTTAAGCTTGCTCTGCAGAAGGCCTGCCTGCTGGGCAGAGTGCTGAGATCAAGTTTCCAGACATAGCAAGGGGAGAATTACAGGATTCCATTCTGAAAGCAGTGAAGACTTAGTTTTATCATTTTGAAAACGCATTCTTCTGAGAGAGTAATTTAAAGGTCAAAGATGTAGCTTGCTCTAAATTTGTAATAGACATGGAATCTTCAGAACCTGAGGAAAACCAGCAGCTATAACAAAAAAAAGTAGAGAACACAAATTACTCTTCTGAATGTAACTTCATGAAAAAAAAAGTTATTTGAAAGACAAGTAATTAATTTTACTCACCAATATCTATCAAGAGGTTATTGGACAAGTTCTGTAGGTGGTAGCGTGTCTTCTGAAGTGATGTACACAGAAAGGCATTTCTACTTTAAAAACACATTTTTCCCATTTAAAAAAAAATCTTTTAAACTTTGTTGTGAATTTCAAAAGTCAACTGGAATAGAAGGAAATGTTGGAATTGCAGGACAGAAACATAACTAGCAGTAGGCTGACGGTTACTTCTCGATTTCTAAAAGCATATCACATTCAGGATGTGGAAAGCATAGAAATGACATCCTTATATAATCAATTTGGCAACAAAGAGCTGTATTAACTCAATTTACAGAAAAAACTATGTAACTACTTTGCTAGATATAGTAACTTTTACTTCAACATGTAAAAATGAGCATTAGAAGTACAATAGATTGTTCTGTTGCAGCAACATTTCTAGGCTGAAACTGAGAGGAAGAAAACAACTGAGGATAGGTAAGGTAAGCAACTAAGGTAGTCTAGGTAGGATAGGTAAGGTAAGTCTAAGGTAGTCAAGAGTGTAGACCTTAGTGAAAAAACTACTTAAGAACACAGATGTGAATAGTTTAGTTAAGGACAGACAGTTGTTCATCACTGGAGATAAAGTATGTTTTCTTTGTTTCCAGTGTCAGAAATATGCTACTTTTCAGCTGAAGAACAGCTGAATAACAAACTTCAAGTCAGATGGCTTAACAGTCAGTCCCCAGTATCCCAAAAACCTACTAGGCAGATGAACCCAAACTGCATTCAAGTGAAAGTTTCTTTTATGTTATACTCTTTTGTTTGCTTTAGTATCATTGTTTAAATTTGGCATTCTTCTGCCGTGTCAGAAAACACCACCACAGAGCTAGTTTTTACATTGTGTCTTCTCAAAGACATGTAAGAACATCAATGAAGATAAGGTCTTAACAGTATGAAAGTTGCTTATTTATGTACATGATCATTCTTCTCCCCCTTTCAGAGGTTTCTTCATCAGAAATTATGTCAACAAGAACTGTTTTATTACCGTTCTCTAATGCAGCAGGAACAGGTGACTCCAATCTGATATCATCTGGGTCATGACGTGTGTGATTGGCAGCCAAACTAGCCCACTGTGACACCCAACGTTTACTTCCAGGGGTAGTAGAACCTTCCTAAGGAAGAAAAACAGTAGAAGAAAAATGACAACTGTCTGATAAAATCATATTCTCATTCCAAGTTTTCCTGGAATAGAAATGTCAGACACTATCTACCTGGAGGAAACTGAAAAAGGAGTTTACTTGAATATATTTTAGATTTACTGTTTCTAGATCAGCAACATAACTCTACATACAGTTGCAAAATCAGTATAGAATAAACACCATTTCTTCATGCTATGAAATTTTAAAAATCAGAATCTATAGAAAATATGAGAGAACGTGTGCCTACTTCAAAACAGAATAGCAGGAAAGAAACACTGCAGGTAGAGGTGTGGGCAAGAATTAAGAATAAGCTCCAAGAAGATACTCGGGTTACACATTACCAGTTTAAAAGATCTCTTGTTCAGATACATGGTATTTAGTCAATTATGGAAAGAATGCCTTAAGAACTGAAAGAATAAAAAACCTGCGATAGAAAGAGCAGCAAGATAAATTGTCCAGTCTAAATGACAAAAGGAAAGACTGTTTTATACCATTGTACTGGTTAACAGGGTAGTCAGTGCAATCACCATCTGAATTTTTTTTTTTCAGCTGACCAGAAAAGAAAATTGACTTGCTTTCCCAATAGAAAAGCCTTTTGAAACTTTGACAAGTTTTTAAATGACTAAAGTAAAAACAAAACTCAAACCACCTTCCAACTCTGTATTCTTACAGTATGATAAACATTTATTTTCCAAAACAAATTTCTAAATATAACACAAGACTATTGTTTTATCCTCTATATTAGAGTTTCTCATGCTCCTCCAAAGACAGCAGACAACTACGGATATATGTATATGTGCATACATGGCGGAACGCTATTGAAGGCTTGAAACGTTTTCTAGTTTAGATAGTTTAATCTATGGGAATCAAAAACCAAATTGCTGCAAATGAAAAAAGTCACTCCGCAGCTAATGCTGCAGGGATTTACATAACTACAGGCAAGTCAAATCAGAAATTGCAATTCAAGATCAACAGAAGAGATGGGAAGGACATGAAGGTATGCATACCTTGCTTCTAAAGAGAATGCAAAGCAACTATTTCAGAGGTTACCTGAAGCTCTGCTTGGCACTAATATTAAAAATGTAGATTTCTATTTAATTTATTGGGCACCCTGGGATTCTAATCTTTGATCAGGAATTAACAATATAGATTTTATGAAATTTATTCAGCAAATATGGAAAGCTGAAAAGGTATCATCTAATGTACAAGAACCTATTTTAAATTAAAAGTTACTTCCCAATTAAGAAGATCTGAATTTATACTGCTGAATGCCTCTTAATTATATGGATGACTTTAATTAATGCAAACAAAAGCACCATTAATCTATTTCAGATTGTTATGAATGTCTTATGCCAGAGATGCATCAAATCACATCTGTGAGCTACTATAGAAATGTCCACATGCTCAATTCATTTCTTAGTATCAAAACGTTACAAAATTCAAATCTAACACTGAAGTAATGCAATTTAACGTTTCAGTTATTTATGGGCATTTCTGAACATGATGTAAGGGGGAGTGCCAGAAAGAATAATTTAACAAACAACATGCAAAAACAAGCAGCATTTAGGCACTGACAACAAAAAGCATTCCTACTGCTGATACTTTTTTTTTTTTTTTTTTTTGCTTTGTTTCTCTATCCTACCAAAGCAATTAATTACAGCCTAAATCAGATATATGGTAGTTCTACTTACCTTTGCTACAGAAATTCCTAATTGTTTGTATATTACCGAAGCAATTCCACTGATATGATTTCCAATAAATAATCACTTCATAATAAGGTATGAAGATTTTGCAAATTAACGGTAATTACACTGTTAAAAAAAATTCTTAAATAGGAGTGGATGCAAATGTGTTGTTTTATCAATTTTCTATATATACAAGCATAAACAACAAAGCTATGAAGTTCCTTTCACCAGTAGTTAAAAAAAATGGATATTTTAGTCCTTAACTAAAAGGTTTTTTTCATTAAAAGCAAAACGTAGCTCAGTAATAGGAATCCAACATATCCAGATGTGAAAAGTTCATATAGCATTAAAAATTCACATCCAGTTATCCAAATTTTCTTCATATAATCCATGCATCTTACAGGCTTTCAATAAGCAGTCCTTTAAGTCTTCCCTTGAAGACCAAGAGGAATTTCCCAGCCGTTCAGAAAAGCCAGGCTGACATCAGAGGACCCAACATTATAACTTTGTGTTGAATCTGCTTTCCCTTATTACATATTCAAATTAAATCTGAGTGATACATCCACAGGAAAAATACCCATGGATTTATGAAGATGTATTATTCAGCCTGAAGATTCAGAGCTTCCATCTGTGTATCTGAAAAAAGGCACAGCACATGCATATGATGCCTACAAGCATCCCCATTACTTGGTATTTCAGAGCATTGTAAGTTAAAAAAAAATTCAGTAAATAGAATCCAAATTAGTTTTCTTTAGATACATATTCCAGTCACCTCAAATTCTAAATATCTGACACTGCCATCTTTTCATATATTTAAGAGGCATCTTGAAAGTCTTTTAGTCCCTCCCCCCTCTTCTTTTTCTGAACCATACTCCTCTATGAGCACTGATTTTTTTTCCCCCCAAGTTTCTATGCTTCACCTATAGACAATGCTTTCACATTTCTTCATGGAACAACACTGACATGCATCTCAAAGTTTTTTTTTTCCTTCTGTTGCATTAACTCTGCTTACACAGCAAACTCCAGCAATCACACCCATGTGAGCTACCACATATCTAAGTAAATGAATTGTATCAATCTGTTTTTGTAATGTAGATCTCTATTCCCTTAATAAAGCGAACAAATCTCTTTGGCTCCTTCTCTAGTTTTGAATTCCCCTTTCCTAAACTAGAATGGTAACAAATCTCTTGCCAGTGTTCTGGAGAATTCCCACTTCTGCTGCTAATGCATCGCCCGGTGCTTGTCTTTTCACAGCCATAGGACACTGCTAATATAATCATCCTATGTTTAATCATAAAAAATCCTATCTTTAATCATATGTTTAATCATAATCAAGCTTCTAATTTCAAACAAAAAGCCAATATCAAACTTCATACTTAATGGTTTCTCTACAGAAGGATATGAAATTAGTGTAATTAGAATAGACAAACAAAAGGATATAAAGCCTCTGAATAGACATGGCTGTTCTCCAGCTTTAAGGAGCAATACAGCAAATATTTACAAGAAGTTATTTTGTGTTCGCAATGTCAACACTATTATTTATTTTCAATGGCAAGGACGTGAAATGCGTGTTCAAAGCAAGGAACACCGTAGCCAATAGCACTATGACACTATAAATAGAAAAATAAAAAAAAAGTACGCCCTTAACAAGCACATCAAAAATAATGTTGATAAATCATGTCCACAATTTAAGAATGGTGGTTAGAATACAGTAACTGGTCACTGAAAATTAAATGGAAGCCGGGTGAATATATCATAGCCCAAAAGACTGCAGTATTTTTATTAAATGTGCTCATATAATCAATCAACAGCAAAAATTATTCTTTGTTCTCTATCATTTTACTTTTGTTCTTAAATCTCACTTACCTGGGTTGGCAAGTGGCAGCTTATAATATAGAAAATAAAAACATTTAAATATTTTAGATAAATGGATTCAGTGTTTTTACTGTCTAATCTGTAATCATTGAAAAGGTAAGTGCATGCAGGCTCAATGCAATTGTGTTAAGACATTCACTCTGCATTTTATCTAGTCTCCTGACATACACCACTTTAAAATATCAAAGCCTGTCACATCAAAAGTGAGACATTCTTTATAAGAGAAGAGAATTCTACGCTCTTCAAAGCAAGCTATTTATAACCTGCCCTGTAAAGTTAACATATCTAAGCTCAGAACAATCTCTCAACCCCTAAATGCCTTTATAAAACATTATTAATTTCCCAAGACATCATTTCCAAATTCCAAAATTGAAATTTCTTTCTCTATGTCAAACATCATCTGATTTCATCTGTTTCTTCTAAATATCCATAGGTACAACCATGATGGGCAAACGAAACAAGCCTGGAACAGTGAGCTACCCCAATGTCACCTGTTTAGTCAAGACATTCAATAAGGTTTATTTATTTATGATCTGCAGCAGCAGTAAGTTTTCCAAAAAGAACAAGCAGAAAAGCTCATCTATGATGAGAATATGGTGCTCACGTACTTTGCAAATCAAACACATTTGCCTCTCCCTTTCCCAAAAATAACAAAATCTGTTTTGGTAAAAGACTTTACATATTGTACTCTTATCTCCAGCTGAACTAACAGTTACGCTCCTGATTATGTTATGACACTACAAAAGGCACCTCCCTTTTTCTGAATTAACTTCTATTTTTCTTCCATATATCTACTGACATAGTCTGTTGTTTCTCTGGTAAACTCTTCTCCGGTTGTCATTTGTTCTCATCTCTTACTACACTAATTTGTGCTACATCTACATGATTTGGTCTACTTCACATACAAAACGATTTTCATTTTTTCCCTATGATATCTCATAATAATCCTGCAAATTAAGACTACAACACAAAGCCCACTCCTCCTCCAATACATAAAGAAGGCTTATTTATTCAGCAAACAAAAAGTCACCATTTTTGCAATTTCAAGCTAATTCAGAGCAAGTTTTATGTCATTGCCACAAGAGTTCTTCAACTTGTCCTATGATTACAGAAGTCCTCTCAAATCAATCCCTGTAATGTGTAAAGTATGAAATATAGAAAGCACAATTAAGGTCATTAAATTAATTGTACATTCTATCGCTGTTTACAAAAACTAAGCAAAACAAACAAACAAACAAAAAAAACAACTCCCCAAAAACTACAACAACAGAAATAGAAACAAATCAGTACTTTTAATTATCGTGAAAACTCACTAGGCGTAAAGGAGCAGAAAGGCATGAAAAAGAAGATAGTAAGGTTTAATTTACAGATTAACTCAAAGAAGCATGGTGAAAGGCAAAGTTTGTCAGATTCTTCTATATAACAACCACCCTGGTATGATTATAATTTCCTTGAAGCAGTAACCTTAGAAAAACTATTCGAAGAAACTAATCTAGACAGAGTCACATATCCAGCATCTCAGGATTGTGCAGTACCTCAAAGACAAAAACTACAAAGTACACTTTTTCTACAGAAAGCACAAGTCAAGATACCAAAACAACTACATGGCAGGCAGATACTCACACTTAAAACTCTCGATATATTTCAAAAAGTTTCCTTACTTTTAAAGTTTTCTCATTTACAGTTTGATACAGACAGTGGAATAAATGTGGTGTGTTTCACTATAAGATCAATTCTGTTCCAGTTTGAGCCTGTTCTAACACATTTCAGATCACAGTTTATCATCCACCAATACATCAGAACGTGTCCCAGAATTTCATATAATATGATTAACACGTAGCTCATGTGCATATTCTGAGTCATATAAAAGGAGAGAAACTTTCCTTTACCTTATCTTTCATCAACTGATTAAATTGTACTGCCTCTGAGGCAAATTATGTATGCGACTTCTCATGAGTAGCATCTCACTTGAGAACTGAAACCTTGAATGCAAAAACGTCCAGCTTTGTAACCAAAAATAATTAAAACATATTTTTCTATTCATCCACCATTTTTTTCCTAGCTGGCTTTCTCTCTCTCCCTGAATGCATGTAACATATTTCTGAATTTTAATACCTTCCCAATTTAACTTGGGAAATTGGGACATAGAAATTTCAGTACTACAATAAAGAACAAAGAAAAATAAACTTATAGATCTGAGATGATATTTTCTGGGAAAAGCTTTGTTTGCTGTTTAATACTTATTGGTCAACTATTAGTGCTCTGTCTTATTGGAAGAAAAAGGAAGACCATCAAAAATTAAATTCTACCTCTGTGTCAAGAAATCCAGTTGTACTCAGTGGTCTTTTTTCTTCCAGCACTACTGTAGTAGAATTTCTAGCCCAATCTTTTACTAAATCTTTCTGGTTCTCGTTGATAACAGGCCTATTATAATCCTGGCTGTCATCCACTCCAAATACCTGAAAATGAAACAAACCATTACACACATTAACTCAATACCATCCTGATATTATGTTCGATGTTAATGGATGGATGGTGGCATGCTGGACAGTGACTTTATGTATTTTTGTTGTATTATGCTTATCTGACATCCTGGTGAAATCTGCAGATTGAACAGAAGAAACGTTTACTTCAATGGAAAAAAAGAAAGAGCAAAAGTGTATGTCAACACTGAATATTTAGGGAACTGCTAGCTGGAATGGTCACAAATGAAAAATGACACTGATGAAAGAACAAATGGTGAAGTCAAAACTATTGCATAATCCATTTCCCAGTCAATGAAAAATCAATAACTAAAACCTACCACATTTTCAGAATTTTGTCATGAACTAGACAAAACAAATCTAAATGGTTACATTTGCCACTAACACTCTCATTGCATTACTGAATATAAACAAAAATCTCTGTTTTTCATTTCTTGGGAATTTAGTAGACATCAGAAGTTAACCAGATCTCACAAACCATGCAGAATAATCTTGTTCAATATGTGCCTTGCCAAGGTTCTGCTATACTGTTGTTTAGAATTGCTTACAGCAATTCTACCATTACAGAGAAATAATTTCCCACAACATTTAAAACCATTTCTCATAGAGAAAAATACTAGAAAAAGTTAGGTATGCTTTAATTTTCACCAAGGCAATTTCATGAAATGGAGTTAAGCAGGACAGGCAGATACTGTCTGTCAAATTTCATGTGAGTCAAGGATATTAAGGAATATTCATTGCTTTCAGAATTTATGTATTCTTCAAAGACACTTTACAGAATATTTTGCATCTTGAAAATCTACCATTTAAAAAATTTACATTAAAGCTAGCTGCCAGAAAAGAACTGTAACATCAAAAATTGTTTCATCTTGTAGACGAAGAAAAAGAAAGCAAATGGAAATTATCCTCTTGTAAAAAATGGTCTGTTCAAAATATAAAGAGCTACAGGGAATTACTATTTTTTTTATAATTCAGTTTTGGACAGTAAAGCTAGAGGCTGTTAAACAAAATTCTGCATGATGTCAGTATACGTAAAAAAGGATTCACCACTAGATGGCCACAAACCATAATGTGTTAATGTTTGAAAAGCATCTTCTGCTAATGTTCCTTAGATTTGCAATACATATAATCATGCCCAGATAGTCTTTTACATGGCTTGCTTAGGAGAATTTTATAATAGTTTATTTCCTTAGAAAAAGTGTAACAGAACATAGGATTCCCCTTTAATGATCTACTTTTGTCTTGTAACGAGGCAACTTTTAAAGGTAGAAACAATACAGCTATTATTCAGTGCCTCCTTTCTTTGAACATATCATTATTCCGCAGCCACATTCTAATTGTTTACTATACTTCTATTGCCCAGAGTTTTACACTTTCTTTTAAATAAAAGCAAATTTTTTCAGATATTGGAAGGAAAATATGAACACACACTTCCACAGCTAGAGGAACGAGGACTACACAATTAAATTGCAGACTGTACTAATTCTTAATACTAGCTGGTGGCACACTTACTATGTCAAATTTCTTTATTTGTACCACACTTCTTTACTTGTACTCACTTAAGCCTTCTTTCTTTCAGCATTAACTCTTCCAGTTTTGGTGCTTTATTTAAGTAAATTTTGTTATTCTCCTTCCATTACTGAAACTGCTTCAAAAGCAAATTTGATTTTTTCTTTCTGTGCAAGGCAATACTTGCTACAATAAGATCCAAGAAACAGATTTACTTCTTAATACTACTTTGAATGTTCCCTCTGCCAATACAGCAGGGATATCAAAGGCCCAAAGAGCTCCCCAAATATTTAGCAATGTTGCTATTATCTATTTATTATTTATCTATTTATTATTTATCTATTTATTATTTATCTATTTATTACCATTATGTAGAAAGCAATGGAAAGCATCTTCTTCAATAAATTAATATTTTCAGATACATTTAACTTCTAGTAACACCTGCATGCACAAGCAGCTGCACCAAAGTTGCACTGCTATGTCGCCTCAAAGCTCTTCTTTGGAAGAGTGATCCAGTCCAAAGACTAAATTTCAAAACTACGATACAAAATATCCCTTTAAATCCAGAAGTCATTAATAGATACTTAAAACTTTACATCTGATAGCTATGCAGAAAGTAAGATAATTCTTGCTTAACGTCTGACATAATTTAAAACATCTCAGACACATCAGAAAATGAGTACTTCAGGATTAACCAATACATTTCTACTGTCTACCAAATGATGAGAATAAGCCCTCACAGGAAACAGCCATGGGATAACATGAATGCTTGTTCAAGAAACTGTCTTACTGTCATTGTCAGGAGGACAAGAGATAACTTGCATAATTTGAAAGAAGAGAGATTCAGATGGCATATAAAGGAAAGGCTTTTTCAGCCCAAGAACACCAAGCAAGGTAGCCTAGCCTTGCTGGAGCACAAACTCAGTCTCGTAAGTACAGAGGTGAAATGCAAATTAACTGAGAGCAAAGTAATTGGACCTAATTGGTTGTAAATGTTAATAAATGCTACAAATTCATCTCAGCAACAGTTTTCCAGTATTATCACTCAAGATGATCTTTAGCTACACAAACTTGTCATTTAAAAAGAAAAAATCCTTAATCCAATTAAAAAAAAAGTAACAAAACCTGTGTAACACAAAGTAAGTGAGACAGTTCTTCTGGGAAGCACTGGTGCATTTCTGGGGGCAGTCTGTGTTACAGGACCAACTCTGAACACGTGCTCTGCCCTGTTCTATGAGGGCTAATATTAGAGAAAAGAAGAACAATCTCCTCTGGCGGACTGTGCGCATTTTGCTGTGAAAGCAGTTCATGACTCAGAGCACACCTGCTTGTCACAATAGCTGAAGCAGAGCTTTAACACAAGCTAGCTTTATTGGTCAGTTGTTGGTCATTGTCACTCTATGTCCCTCAGTTGTAGTTATCTATTGTGTACATCAGAGGTGAGAATAATGAGCTTAGGCTTAATGAAAAAAAGTGACTGCTCTTTAAAACTTCTTTACTGCTAAGTGAAAATCTAGAAATTAAAATAAACAGGAAAGTTGGAGGAAACACTCTTCTGTATCAAAAGGCAGAAAATGTGGTTGCTAAATAGAAAAGAACATTTTCCTAATGTACCTTACCTACTTAAAAATAAAAGAATCTTCTTTTCCCCATTTTTCTGTGACACCTTTCCAGTTGTGTCCCACTAAGCACATTTCAGAATTTCTAGTATTAGGACATTATAACTGCTTTTTAATGTCAAGATATCAATTTTCAGTTAATGGAGACTGTAGTATGTTTGACTATCAGAGAAGTTAAACAGAAGCAAATTTCAAAAACTGAGTTGTGAACTGATGCAGTTAAGGAAAAAATGACAGAGAGGGAAGAGACATTAATTGGAAAATGCAAGCTGGATTAAGACACTGTTCAGTTCGGCTATGAAAGAACAAAACAGTCTGAATAAGTCAACACTCTTGAGCATGCTTGACTGATAAGAAGAGAAGATTTCAAAGAGAAGGGAAAGAGGCACTGGATCCACACAGCAGATAAACGTGGCAGTGCTGAACTCTGAGTGTTCAGACTGTGCTCCTCATAATTCTTCCAAAGAGGTTAGTCTGGGCATTCATAATGCCCAGTAAGTTGGTGGTTAGAAATCAAAATTTCTGATAATTGGAAGAAAGGACAAATGAGAAAACATTTTCCTTCTCCCTTGAAATTTGATGAGCCAGAGTAAAATGCTTATTTTCACCTTGCGTTCAGCTATTGCGTGAACTGCGTTTAACCAAGTTGCTTCTGAGATGCCTGATTAATAGTTTATGTTTGCTCCTGGCAGTTAGCTGAGCTATTGGAGCCAGACAGACTGTGTCCTGTGCAGGGAATTCCTCATGAATTCCTGGCAATTTTCACAGAAGGCATTTTAACCATACATTGAAGACTTTGAACACAAAACTTAGAGCACTAATACTAAAAAAAAGCTACATATCCAAATAAAGAGCAGTGTGCTAAGCTTAATAACTTCCTCTTACCAACAGTCAGTTACCTACTTGCATATTTTGTACTTGTTTTAATGAAAAATTCATTTTCTTCAGAATTTCAAATTCAAAAGGAAATGATAGGTTTAGGGACTGTAAGACTCCTCATCCTCCCCCAGTGCAGAAAGAAAGGAAGTTCCAAACATTCTGCATTCCTGCTAAAACTTACATGCTCAGATGATTTTTGATAGGCTTCAATTGTTCTACTGTTGGTTTCCTTTTAATTTCTTTTTCTTTTTTTTAAAGCTGTATTCATGAAATAAAGTCACTCAGCAACCAAGACACTAAGTAGGGCTAAAAAGGATTCTTTCTGGAAAAAAAATCACTGAAGCAGCGATAAAAGCAATTAAATTCACAGAATGTGAAAAGGCAGATGATCAGAAAGCCATTTTCTGAAAATAGATACATCTGTCTTGGTTCCTTTGCAGTCTTTAAAGCATTCAGATTATTTTTTTTTCCCTCTCCTGACTTACTTCCTGTTCTTTCTTTTCACATAGTTTGCCATAAATGCTATTGCAAAAAAATACATATCATCATGTGGATATTACATATTGCAATGCAAAATATATTTCCCCCTTCCCTGCTCTGCTTGCAATGCAAATGCATGTTTTTGGAAGTACATAGTTTCAATATAGATCAGAAGATATATATTTTTAATGTATCTTTAGGGTCCTACAAATATATATATATATTCAGCTACATATAGATCCATATTTCAAAACAATCCCCACTGTGTACTGCACACTACTTAAAAATGATGAAAAACATCCAAATTAGTCTATAATTCTCACAGAGATGGATTGATATATATATTCGAAATGTAGCCATATAATGAAACACCTACTTATGATTTGGTCAATTGGCATTACTCTGAAACTTGCAGTTCACAATTTATCATTTAGCAGTTACTTCATGTCTAACACAATGGAGGTATTGCAGGTACTTTCTCCACAGCATATGCAAGATTATCTATGTAGCTTTAAAGTCTACAACAGACAAGATCCAGCAAACAAGCTTTCTGCACACTTAAAGGACACAACAAGAAAAAACACCTATGAAAAAATATGCAGTCAAAAATTAAGCTGTTTAAAATTTATTTTTTGAGAAGTTATTACACATGATGATACCTCGGGCTATTTGTCTATGACTGACCTCCGAAGTCACCTTGCATGTTAAAATAACCTGATATTAATCAGGTTCATTACTGATTGCAACACAAAAGCAATAAAAACTCTCTCATTAAGAAGTTCTAGCTCAGCAAGGAGAAATACAGAACAGTCCTTGAAGAATGCAACTCTAACCAGCAACTTAACAGAGAATGAGCAGACAAACCCAAAGAGCAAAATGAATAAGGAAATTCAATTTACTGTGATACCCACTTACATGTATACTGGGGAAGAAAAAGAAACAACCGAAACATAAGTTTTATCATAAACAGAAAGATGAAAGATGTAGAAAAAGAAAATGGAAAACCTGGTGTCACCATCAACACCAGCTCTGTGTCATCTCCTAAACTATTACAGCTATTCCACATTTATAAAGAGGAAAAAGAATCACGTGATTGAGTCAGCAGAACAATATTCTATGTATATTCTACCTGTGGTTTATAATTGAGTACATAAAATAACCAAAGTAATCAATGAGGACAAAAAACGTTATCCAAGGCCAATGTCTCCATATGCACAATTTGCTAAAGAATTCCAGATTCCCTGTTTAGCAAAGCTGATGAGATTCAAAACAGACGTAATAACCTTTATTCTTTTCATTCTCCTCCCAGGGATGCTCTGCTATAGTTAACTCCTAGAAAACCCAAACCTACACAAATAAAAAATACTCTTCCTACACTCTAAAAACCCCCAAGGAGCCTGGACACAACTCATTGAGCCGCTTCTCATTGATCACAATTCTGCATTAAAATCCTTAACATTCCAAATACATCCATTCTCACTTATTATAACTTAATACTGATATTTTGATTTATTAAGAATGTGAAACTTACTGCCCTGATAATTTGAAGTCTTTCTAATAACAAAAAGGAAGATGAACTGCAGAAGCTTCATTCTTAACTCCTTCATCCACTTACCTTTTGAGTAGTTCAGGAACATTTCTTATCTGATACATTCGATTTTTTTAATTGTAAAACATACATAGTTTACAATTCAGAGCAAAACAGAGTTGCTACAAAAGTAGTGACACCTGTTCTACCACGGTGGCCCACAACCTTAGAGGCAGACACTGGTCATACCGCAGTAGAAGTTGAACCTTCCCACCAATATTCCATTACATGCTGTTGCATTGTGACAGATGGTAGCAGAGGGGCAGTCTGACAAAGTGACATCTGACATGGAAATACGCATGAAGCAAAGGTGTGGGATGAAATTCCGCCATGCTGAAAATAGCGCACCCACTGACATTCATTGACAATGGATGTGAGCATAGCGGGGCAGTGGGTGGTGCATCTCGGCAGTGGTGACAACAGATCACCTGCACTGATGCCAACTTTTACAAGCACAGCATGCAGACTCTTGTTCATGACTGGTGAATGCACAGCTAATGGAGATGATTACATTGAAAACTAGCATGTTGTAGCTGAGAGTTTGTTCTATCAAACAGTGTTATTGTGCTCTCTGTATCAGTTACAGTTTCTAAGGAAATAAGTAAAAGGCTTTACTTTCTAAGTGACCCATTATATTCTAAAATAGAAAAAACTGAAATCTTATGACTGTTTCTCTGCTTCCTCTCAATAACATAGCTTAACCCGTATAAATTCAAGATTGCTCTGTTTTATTTTTTTAAACTTACTTTCCAAGGTTTTTGCTTTGAGAGAACTGACACACTATTTCTAATCATTCAAAGCTGGCCACACATCAGTGGTGCTTATTCACACTGAGGAAGCTCAAATGACAGCACAGAAGAAATGAGTATAGCATTCCTGGAATATTGACTAATTGCATCAGTTCCTATAATGGCTGACATAAAAATGGAAATTAATTGATATGAGTTAAATAGGCACATACAGGTTATACAGAGATATTCATATTTACATATAAATGTTTAAACCTGAAATCCAGTTGCTCATCATCTTAAGTTCTGTTTATTTTGTGTGTCCTAAAAACAAATCTCTTTAAAAAAAAGAAGCCATTAATATGCAAAAACTTTAGCAAACTTCTCTTTTCTCACAGATTTCAGTCTTTGAACACATTTATATAGGTTGCTTTCATTGCAGTTACCTTGCCTGGGAGATCTTACAGTCTTGCCTGATCTTAATTTTCACAAATTTCTATGGTGTTGCAAGTTGTAAAAGGTCCATGCCTCAATATATTTATTTTTTGAGCCATTTATTCTTGACAAGCTACAAGTCTATTCACTCCAAGACAGTCATGATTGCAGATAAATGATTCTACTCATCTCTTTGGGAAAAGTGTTTCAGTGAAAAGTTTTTTCTTTGTTAGGTAGAAAGCTTATTTATGTTATTATTAATGTTATTATTATTATGTTAGGTAGAAAAAATATTTTTGTGTCTTTCTCACATTCCCTTTTCATATGCCAGGTTTTAAAATGTTTAAGAAAAAGAAAAGTAAGACAGATTGTCATTTGTTAAATTAAAATCTTTTTTGCTTTAATCTCTTCTTAGATACTGAAAGAATAGCAGAGGGAGAAATGGATCCTTAAATTAAAGAAATACGTTTAACAAAACAGGACAGCATCCTCTACTGATCATTAGATTATCATTCTTACATAACTGTTATGCTTGAAAATTTCCTAGATTCACTAGAAAAAGGCTATATTAGGCAAAAATTGTACTTTTGAAGGCAACAATATGGCACAAGACTAAAGTCTTACCTAATTTTTTTTTGTTTAAAACTACATAAAGACATCATCTCATTTTTCTGAGAACTTGAACTTCGATTTCCCAAATATTTCTCTTGGATCCTAAACTCAGAATAAAGCATTATTAATCATTACTTGATTAATAAATGGTTGATTGATTTTTGATAGTTTAATGCCCCACTAGCACTTGTCATTATCTTCCTATATACTTTCCTGAAAGAGAATAGAGTCCTTGCCTGAAAGATTAAGCCTATGGCTAAGGCTTTGCAAATGAACAAGTAATGCAAATTAGTCTGAAGATTCTCATCTTTTCTTCCAGTAAAAAGACGACCAAAAAGGGAAAGGGAAAAAGTAAAAAAAAAAAAAAAACTACCTAAGCCAGCAAGCAACTTATACCATAGGAAATTCTTCAGGTGGATTGGACACAAATTGTAGCACCATTCTAGAATATCTAGAATAAATTGTTACAGGTGAACCATTTGCAGTTTTGTGTAAATGTTTTAGAGAGTTATCCTTGCTATTCTGTAGTTTTCACCCAAATCCTAGCAAATTCAACTCATGAATTTCAATGAATCTTTTGACCCAATGGATACTTCTGAATGAAATTCAATCTAGCAGGATGCTCAGAAGAGAAGACCAATGCCTCAACTCAGGAGAGGTTCAGCTGGAACCACTGATTAAATGCATACCAACCATTCACTTAAATTGTCAAGAGAGCAGCACAGTTGTCAACAAACTAGCACAAGTCCTTGTTTTATTCCACACTTATCCACCTTTTATTAGGAAAGTATAAGAATCCTCAGCATTCGCAATTTAAAAATAGAATGGAAGCAAAGCTGAGCGAAACTGCAGATAAACTTTGATCTCCCTTTGATTGATTTTCTGCACTGGCTGTTTTTCTGCACTGCATAAAAATAGCATCATACTACTTTTATACTACCAAGCACAGAATTGTTCAGGAAGGCTTACATGCCAAAATCCAGTATCTGTGAACAGAGTCTTAAATAAAAGTGAAAAGATATAGGACACCTCAAGGAATAAATGTCTCTGCTTTACTTCATTCTAAATCTTTAATGTCTAATGATTTAGCTTTCTAGGTTGGCAGTAAGAAGTATTTATGATATCCAAAAGCTTTTTATACAACATTAGAAATATAAAATAATACTTCATTATCATCCTTAATGCTTATCTTCACCTCCTGTCCCTGAATCTGACCTGTAACTGCAGATATTTCAAGAAAAGAAACCTGACCATATATATCACAAAGGGATACTAAAGACCAAAAATAATTTGAAATCTTATTAAACATCAGATAGTATTTACATTCTCGTCTTGTACTTAAATTATCCATTTCAAAGTGTTTTGCTTTGTTGTTGTTGTTTTTTTTTTTCTTTTTTCTTTTTCCTGTACTTTTCAAATAAATCCTGTTGTATAACTTCACTGACTAGAAGCTGGAATTACAAATTTTTGTGTTGTGCAATAGCAATTGAAGATTCGTAACAGAAAGTGAATGTGTCTCTATTCAGTGAATCAATCTAATCTTTTTAAAATTTAGCCAAAACTCAATGCATTAAAGCATTAATTAACTCTATCACAAGTAATGAATTTTCTGTTAAACAAGACAAAACTGGATGCCAGCATCCCATTACATTGGACTATTTAAGGAAGACACGAGAGTAAAAGGAAAAAAAATCTGTTTCTGAGTCAGTTAACACTAATGATTAAATGTAGATTCTCCTATCCACATCTTCTGTTTGAATTAAAATAAAGTTACTTCTATTTTTATGTTTATTTCTCCCTATATGCAAAAGTTATTTCGTCACCACAAGGCTCCTATGCCTATCTGCCAAAAACTGCAGAGATAACAGATTTTAAAAACAATTGAGTTTTTCCATGTGGGACGTAACAAATTGTAATCAAACTCTTCAAAAATACCAGCTCATTTAATGTTGTTCCTTAGTATTTTGGCAATTAACATTTAATATTTTGAAAATGTACTAAAACTCGCAAACTGAAAGAACAACAGCATCACATGGGAATAATTTTTAGTCAAATGTCTGCTTCTGCTTTTAAGATACTATGTATTAAACATTATACAATAGCTGGTAAACTTACTTAAAGCTATTGCAGTATTGTAAGTAGAATGGAATGGGTAGACTGCTGCCCACACAACATGTACCAGTTTAGCATCCGTACACACTTCAGGTTTCTCACCTTGTCAATCATTTTACGGGCTTCCATTTCTTCAGAATTGGGATTTTCCAATTCAATAGTGTAAGTACCTTTGTCACTCTGGTCATCCTCATTGTCCTTCTCAGTAGCAGCAGAAATATGTTGGCTTTTCAACTTCTTGTCCATCTCTTGGTTCTGACTAGGCCTATGGCCAAGGCTTCCTGAACTCCTTAACAATGCAGCTTGAAAGACAGGCAAAGCAGCAGAGGGATCTTCTGATTTTTGTTTTAAAAGTTTTGCATGAACACTGTGTGCTGCTCTATGATGTGATGAACTACCCTGCACACAAGAAGGGGCAGCTTTCTCTCCTGATGTAGGTTTTGCTCTTTCAGCTCGCACATGAGGTGTTGGAGATGGGGATTCTGAGCACAGAGCTCCTACATTCTGAGAAAAAGAGTAAGAACGTCTCTTTCGAGGATGGTCCTCATCAAAAAACTCGATCATAAAAGCAGTCTGATTCACACCAGCTTGCTCTTGCTGCTTTTCTGTGGAATGGACTTTCTGGTGAGACTTCTTCAGGTCTGCATGGTGGTGCCTCAAGTGCTCTTCAAGTGCTGCCCGCTTACTGTAATGCCGGTGGGCGCCAGCATTTTCTGAATCACTCTGTGTACCATCATCATGCTTATTCCCTACAACCAAAGCAAAACAAGATATAGCAGTATGAAACTATACAAAAAAAAAACAACCACAAAACAAAACAAACAAAAAAACCCTCAATATATACAAAAGAAACTGGTAAACAAAGGAAGAACTGTAAATTCATCTTCTGTGTAGAACCAAACACTTCTCTGTAGCTGCAAATCTTGTACAGCTGCTGCTTATACATAGGTTGAACAATAATATCAGTACACTTGAACTATCCTTTTCATTAATATTTTAATCTGCAAATACTTATCAATGATATACAAAAGGCAGCATTTTACTAGCTGTAAGGCAGTAAGGGTAAGGAAACTGCTTGTTTCCCAGTTATATTAACTTTATTACACAGACAATCGAATTACTGAAACATTCTTGGTAGAGTGAAAAGGAAGAAGAAAAACCTAAGGTAATCATTCTGGTAGGTGAAAATACCTGTCAAATCACAACTGATATGGTTAGATTGTCTTTTCCTTAGACAATTACAACAATGGTTTATCATGAGAAAAATCTACAGAAAATTTGAATTAATTCTTTATTGCTCTTTCCAAGAAGTACAATGAATTATTCTACCATTCATTCCTCACACCATCTGATGCTTGTATGCAAAATGGCTGCTATTAATTATTCATTCCTCAAACTACTTCGTGATCTATGAATAAGGACTACACATTTCATAAATCATATATACACGCATATTTAAATATACTTAGCAATAACGCCTGAAAAATGTATGGAAGACTGGGTACTGATACACATTTCACATTTAACTTTCAGCAACTTCATTTCATGTACAATGTCTCACTGCAATTCCTGTAAACAAACAGTTTTGTTATCTTGAAATTATTTTGTATCAAGACTTATTCATGTATACACAGAATGTACAAGTGATTTCTTTTTTCCCCTCTTCTGAAGAGGATAGCTTTAGGAAGTTTTCCCACATGCATCATAAGAACAATGAGCTACTATCCTTTTAAATGATAAC
The DNA here is from genome assembly GCA_035772895.1 of Perdix hodgsoniae. Taxonomy (NCBI): domain Eukaryota; kingdom Metazoa; phylum Chordata; class Aves; order Galliformes; family Phasianidae; genus Perdix; species Perdix hodgsoniae. The sequence continues at coordinate 2,937,298 of JAPSGF010000039.1, forward strand.
TGTAAGCTGGGAAACCTTACATAGCAGATTAACAACGCTGAATAAACAGCTGAAATCTTTACTGCATTTCTTTGGCAGGACCTCCCTTTGCCACTTATTTGTACAGCGACTAAGAAAACGGACAGATACATCAGTATAGTAACAATACATATCAATATCACTGTGAAAGTCTTATAGCAATTCTTGCAGTGTGAATTCAGTACAAGGTACTGTAGGAAAAAGTTGAGGAGAAAAATGAGAAAGAATTTTCCACTTCTTTTTTAAAATCAAACTTTCGAAGCTAGGTACATTTTGGAGCCTTTTGAACAAAGCAGAAGTAGAGAGTAGGAATATGAACAGATCTCCAAAGATTACAAAATTCAAATGTGTTATGGCCAAATGCAACCTGTAGCTTACACCTTCCTAAGCAAAAAAATAAAAATAAAAATAAAAATGAATCAAACATCCGGGAGATTCTGCTGCCAGGAAAACGCTAAGCCCTTGTAAACAAAATCGTTCCTATTTATCAAACACAGTACAAGATCATGAAGATCAAAGAAGGCTCTGTGATACCCTCTAGAAGAACTTTAATGCCATTATTTTAATGTTACTGTTCTCATGCAATTCTTGCTTTGAAAGTGCTATTTTTATATTTTATATATATTATTTATATTTATTATATTATATATTATAATAAATATATTTTATATAATTTATAAATATATTATTAATAATTATTAATTAGATAGTATTATTATATTTATTTATATTTATTATGTATATATTTCATAATTTTTTATTTTGGAAGACTTGGCCTTAATATACAGACTTTAGATCAGTAAAAGAAAACTCACTGTACAAAATCCCAGCTACTTTAAGAGTTAAAAATGATAGTACTGCAGAATTAATAAAGTTTGAGTAGCTGAATGAACCTTCTGAAAGTAAAAACTGAAAATGACAGAGAATAACTTGAAAAATTTCTTCAGAACTTTCATTCTAAAAGTTTGAATTTTAGTGGAACCCCTTCATCTGAAAATGAAAAACTGTTTCTATTCTGCTAAATTGGATCTGAAAGAAAATGCACTTTTCACTCAACATTTAATTTAACTTCATTTGAAATGTCACTGTCTGAGGTAAATGAACATGAAGCCAACTGGAACTTCATCTAAAAGCAGCATTCCTATAGAAATTCTGAAAGCATAGTAAAAAATAAAAAAAAAGGAAATTATTGGTTAATTTCAGATTCCAGACTCAAGCCTTACTTCATCATACGTGATTAATATCATCAGAATAAGTGTAAGATATATTTTTTGTCACCAAGTGATTTTCTCAGAGTACTTTTGAATAATTTGTGCTTCAGAACTTGGATTCCATCAAGCAATCCAACTCTTTAAAGCAATGCACAGGAAAAAGTGAGATGTATGAACTTTAACTAAAGGCCTGGGTTTTTTCTTGTTCCCTTCAAAATCATGATTTAAATATCTGATGATTGCTTTTGTACCATACTTAGCTGTACGAGAATATCCCCAACCAGTATACTTACTATAAGATGATTTATGATTTGGTTTACTATCATCACTTTAATACTCAGTGGTGCAGTAAGATTTCCCAAGCACAAATCCTTGTGCTCCTGCAGAGTATCTGTAATTTCCACTGAACTCTGCAAGGGTTCACAAATCCACTAACTGGATGCTTGTGAAGAATTGCTATCCTCAGAAATAAGCATAGCTGGAATTATTCACGTTACCTTTCAGTCTCTTCAAGTACACTGGAACATCACTCTTAATACTTTTGGAATCCTCCTCTGTTGGCTCCCAAATCATTCTGGGAGGATTGTTCTGTGCTAGCCAATCTGCCACTTTGCTTTCTGCGGCCATCATCACAGTCTGAAGCCCAGGCAGGTCCTGACCACTGGAGGAAGAAGGCTTCTTTGACTTGTGGCGCTGCTCAGATGTGAATTTTGTCACGTGATCTTTGATTGTTACTTTCCCTGGTGTGTTGTCATCAAACTCAATGGTAAAGGAAGCATGTCCTGCGCTTGCTGCATGGGAACTTTGGGTGTCTTTTGTCGGAACTTCATGAATAGCGCTCTCTGCTACCTGTGAAGTTTGCTGGAATTCTTTTGTAGGAATTTCAAAATAACTTGGCTCCCTACAGAAAGGATAAAGTTCTTCACTTGCAGCTGCAGATTGCTCCTCAGCTTGCTTGGCATCTGTGCTGCATCCTATTAAGAAAAATAAAAGATAGATTTCACAATACTTGGGAACTTCAGGTTCTTCAAGAATTTTCTGAATTTCTGTAAAGGCCACTTGAGTAACTTCTGGACTAAACAGTAAGACTGTGGAGAAGATTGAGCAACACAGTTCTGGAAAAATAATTCCAGAATTACATACGAAAAGCATTACTGAAAAGACAGCAGAAGCTCTGGCTGTAAGGAGTGTAAAGCAGCAGAAGACTCACTTCGAATTTGACAAAGGAAGTCTGCATCCCAAAAATATTTGGATGACGTAAAAGTCACATGAGTTATTACTAACAGGGGAAACAGGCAAAAAACATCATAGAAATTGTTGAGATTGTAGTTACTGCTATTTCAACCTATTTAAAGAAACATCAGATCAAGGTCTTCCTAAAACAAGTGCTAGTGATCTGGCTTCTATCTCACTGTGTGCAGAGCAAGTATAACTTTGGTAAAAATCTTTGGAAAAACAATTCACACTAACACAAGATCAACATTAAGACTGACTTGAAAATTTTAACCCTAATAAGCATTGGGTAACGTTTTGGAATTCAAGCACCTTTTATGTTTCTACAAAAGATAAAATCCAAGAATCAAGTTAAACTCTATCATCATCTGCTCTTATTTTACTTGTTTCCAGTTTGTAGAACAGGAAAAGCAACAATAGCTGGAAGCATGCAGAATGTTACAAAACCATGCTCTAACTGGGTAAAGAAAGCAGAATATGGAAAAAGCATGGGGAAGTTCCTCTGTATAGCACCAAAGAAGGTTAAAGCTTCTTGTGGTTGCTCAAAAATCTACAAATGTAAATCTGCTTTCAGTTCATTAAGCAGTAAGCCAGCCAAAGTATCAGGTGTAATGATGTTCAACAAGCAACAGACGCTTGAGATGTTAGCAGTAATGGCTAGTTAGATTCCAGCAAAGAACACTGAACAGCTCCTTTTATCATGAATCAAGATGTTTAAGAAATCACTTTAGGTTGCCAAGAAAATAAGTAAGAATGCAACTAATAGATTTCTGGAGGTAGAAACAGTCACAATATACCAGTTGGTATAATAAACATTTACGTAGAAAATTATTATGTAGTAAGGTAGAATTGGAAACATGATACTACAGACAGGAGTTTAAGGAGTCAAATATGCAGGACAGCTTAATATATCTGTGTTCTTCACTGACACGCTTCTCATGAAGGTTTAGGAAAATGTTAAAAACTAAGAAATACAGGATAGTAGTTTGATAGAGAGAAATAGAATGAATCAAGGAATAATATAATAACTGGAAAAAAATTAAATAAAGGGGGGAAGTTATTATGGGATAACAAATAGTACATATTCTTTATACCTTGCCGTGCTTGGATACCAACAGGAAAAAGTAACTCTTCGACATGGATGAAGGAAGGGATGCCATTCAGACGGACCTAGAAAGGTGCGTCCAGGTGAACCTCATGAGGTTCAACTCGGCAAAGTGCAGAGTTTTGCACTTGGGCCAGAGGAATCCCAGGCAACAGGGGGGATACAGACCCCCATACAGACAGGGAAAGAGTGGTCCTTCAGAGCAGCCCTGTGGAGAAGGACCCTGGGGGTCTTGATAGATGAAAAACTTAACATGAGCCAGCAGTGTGCCCTTGAGGCTCGGAAGGCAAAAGGTATCCTGGGCTCCATCAAAAGAGGGGTGGCCAGCAGGGACAGGGAGGTGATTGTTCCCCTCAACTCCGCTCTTGTGAGGCCCCATCTGGAATACCGTGTCCAAGTGTGGAGCCCCCAGTATAAAAAAGACAGGGAGCTGCTGGAGAGGGTCCAGGGGAGGGCCACGAACATGATCAGGAGACTGGAGCACCTCCCCTATGAAGACAGGCTGAGGGAGCTGGACTTGTTCAGCCTGGAGACAAGAAGGCTGTGAGGTAACCTTATTGCAGCATTTCAGTACCTAAAGGGAGCCTACAGAAGGGAGGGGAATCAACTCTTTGAGAGGGTAGATAACTGCAGGACGAGGGGAAATGGTTTTAAGTTGAGGAGATTTAGGTTGGATGTCAGGGGGAAGTTCTTTACAGAGAGAGTGGTGAGCTGCTGGAACAGGCTGGCCAGATAGGCTGTGGATGCCCTGTCCCTGGAGGTGCTCAAGGCCAGATTGGATGGGGCCCTGGGCAGCCTGGTCTAGTATCAAATGGGGAGGTTGGTGACTGCATGTGGCAGGTGGGTTGGAGATTCATGATCCTTGAGGTCCCTTCCTACCCTGGCCATTCTGTGATTCTGTAATTCATTGTGTCTAAAAGTAGCCACTACAAACACTAAAGATGCTTTTTTGTATCGTGCTGTAGCAAGCCAAGGACACCCTCTGCTATCTCATTTTACTGATGCATTTCTCTCCAAAGAGGTCCCTGCACTGCCAGGCCTTAATCCATCCTGGGTTACCTCATGTCTGGAGGGTAGTTTTTAGGCCCTACAACAGAATCTCACTACTCTACATCCTAGGAAATGGCAGCCCTTCCCCTTCTCTCCACACATGGAAGCATGAAGCAGATAAAGCAATGTAAAGTCTACAAAGAGGGAGACTCCAAAAACTTTCTGGTTAGCCAATACTAGTGCTCCTACCCGCACAGTGAAGAAGTGCTTCCTGATGTTTAGAGGAAACTTCTTGTGTTTCAGCTTATGCCCACTCTGTCTTGTCCAGGGTACTGAGCAACACTGAAAAGAGCCTAGCTCTGTCTTCAATGCACCTTCATAATAGATATTTCTATATATTTATAACATCTCCCCAAGTCTTCTCTTCTCCAGGCTGAATAGTCTCAGATCTCGGCCTCTCCATACAGGAGAGGTGCTACAGTCTCTTAATCATCTTATTTGATTAGCCCTTTGTTTGACCCGCTCCAGGAGCTCCACATCTCTCTTGTACTGGGAGACCCCAGAAGCGGACACAGGACTGCAGGTGTGGGCTCATCTGTGCTGAGAAGAGGGGAAAAATCACTTCTCTTTACTTGCTGCTGATACGCTTTTTATTGTAGCCAAGAATACCATCGGTCTTCTTACCAGCAAAGGCATGTTGCTAACTCGCATTCAACTTACTGTCTACCAGGATCCCCAGGTCCTTTCCTACCAAGCTGCCATCCGGCTGGGTGGTCCCCAGAAAGTACCAGTGCTTGGGTCTGCTCCTCCCAGGTGTGGGATTTTGCACTTCTAATTGAATTTCAGGAGATTCTTGTTTACTAAGATACTGTACTAGACAACATATTTCTCTCTAACAAAAGAACTAAGAAACTCAATTACAAATGTAAAGCAATTTCTAAACCAGAAAAAAAATCTTAGAATTTATCTTAAAAATATTCCAAGTACAGGATTATTTTCATCACTTAAAAGCGCTGTTTTCTGACCAAAGTACTTACATTTTATAGAGTTGAATACTGTTTATTCTGATCAATAATACTATTGGAAGCAAGGATGAAACAAAAAATAACAGAAATCCTGAGCTAAATCACCCTTCAGAATTTTTCACTGAAAATACGATTGCAAGTACCTACAGCTTTATATTAAAAAAGTAAAGCTACTTTATAGTGAACTCGTAAGTCATCAGCCAAGCTGAAAGAAAGTACATATAAAACCAAATGTAGAGATAGAAGATAGTCTCAGCTATATAATTAAGATAGCAAATAATTAAGATAGTGATCTTCATAGCTCTATAGCTGTAACTGACTTCTGTTTCCCAAAACCCATTTAAAATTCATGACTTCTATCTTTTCTTATGTTTCTAGTGAAGGTGTTATTGTTGTAAAATTCTACAACTACTACTGAGATCAGCAGAAATGTATTTTTCACTTTTCCAAGAAATAAGAATACAACAAATGGACAGAATAATAATTACCTGCCCAGGAACTTGTCACTAGCATGTAACCTTAACAGATGCGACATAAATAAAATAGCTGTACTGTAGGTAACTTTGCAGCAATTGATTGTAAGTGGGGCTTGCAGGGTCATGGATAATTAAGTAAGATTAACAAGCATGTGAGAAAAGAAAACAAAAGCTTTAACTTCCAGATTTTCCAGGCTTTCCTGGTGTTTGCAAATAACTTCCATTAGTGAGCTTCCGTTGAGGTAGGAAGACAGTAACAGTGACATAAGCCTATTAACTTGAGACTGTAGAGACTAATTGTCTATAGTTGGCTTGGCAGAAACAAATCTCCCATTTGAATCTCCTCATTAAACCTTGCCCCATCTGTTTTAATTTATGCCTTCTTTTCTATTCAAGAAATAATCATGTAAAAAAATCATTAAAGCATGAAGCAGATTATTCATAGGATTAATTTGTTAAAATGATATCAGGCTTCATAGATTTGAGATACTGAAGAAAGTTTCAAAACTCACATAACAGTTTCTTCAGTGAATTCTTGTAGGTAGTTTATAATATGAAGTGTGAACCAAATTTGTGCTTTAAGCCCATAAAGAAAACGAATAAATTTATCCATTTTGAAAAGTTTTTATTAAAATTTCATGTTTAGTTCAAAAAAAGGTCTAAACATGAAGGTCTTTGAAGTTTCTTACTTTCCTTCATTACAGTGTTTTTTTACATCTGTTCCTAATGATTACATTCACCTATGTTGCAAGACTTCTGTGCATGAAGAAAATACAAACTAGCTTGCTGAAAATTAACTTGATTGAAGTTGCATGAAATTTATGTGGAATGTAAGTAGGCCAAGTAGGCCTGAAAAGCTTAACTCTATAATTATATCGAAATGTTCAGAGTACTCTTTATACACTTCTGCAGTGATAGAGCTATTGTCTGGGGACTGAGAAGGTAAATACCAGCAATCCCCTTGCAAAAGCTTTTGATAAATATATTAAAAACATGAAAGATTTAATGCTATGTCTATGAGAAAAATAACTTTAAAAAAGGAAAAAAATGAGAATAGCTACTAAATAGAACCTGGAGTCTTGTACTATAGCTTGCTAATGGTATTGCACCAAAACCACAGACTTCAGGATACTATTTTGTTAGTAAGCCTATATTGAAGAGGGGTGAATAATATGCACGATTTTATATTAAAATGTTGGTAGATAACTGCAAGTACAAGAAGCCTTGTGATTTAATCATAGTGGTGTTTTTTTTTTGTTGTTTTTGTTTTTTTTAATATTAGTTTGCTAAATACATAATCATCAAAGAAACAAAATCACAAATACCATAGACTTTACCAGCTCCGTTTTGGTATACAGCGAGCACAGGTTTCATAGCCAGTGTATTAATGGCATCACTTGAAGGCAAGGACTTGATTCTTATTCTTTCTAACTGATGTCAAATACGCTCCCCTCTTGGAAAAAGGTAGAACAACATCTAACAGTCTTAGTGTTTCATTATTATTATTGCCAATGGAAAAAGAAAAAAATTGTATTCCCTAAGAATGCTTAGAAGTGTTTGAAGAACACCTTCCTACCCAAGATTTCTACTACACATTACAGAGTCAGAGATCACTAATGTGGGCTATTAAAGCCATACTTAAAAAGCCTCTGTCACTGGAGTACACAATAACACCTCACACCATCCATGGCAGAGGAAGCCTTTTTACAAACATACACAAACAGAAAGTTTGCAGTACTGCACTATGATGTACTTGTTCCATATGCAAAAAAGTTGTTTCAAGAAAACTGTCACTACAATAAATGATTTCACCTGGTTTCTTTTCTATTAGTCCAAATCTTAAGTAGCTTACTGTCTGCATCTTGAGAACTTTAGACTAATAAGAAACAGTTTACTAAAAGCTATTGTGAAAAAAACAACAATAAATAAATCAATTTTACTACAGTGATGTTAGTTTTGTTTGATTTCCTCATGTTCAGAGTTCATTTCAATTCCTCTTTATTAGAAAAAGATATTCTATTTATATGCCTGATGATAGGTTTAGGGGTCTAATTATAGACATTGAGATCTGTGTTTTGGCAACATGTCCTGCAAGCAGACAACCAGACTATAAAGAAAAAAAAATCTGTACTATGGGGAAATAAAACTTTATCAGCTTAATTTTAGACTATGCAAATATTTACTGCATGAAATACAGGATACAATCCCTGCTAATGCAGATTACGAAATTACAGGACAGAAAGCACAAACCACCTTATATAGCCAAGACTCAAACACAAAAATAGCACATTTTCAGAAGTGATTTCCTTAAGAAATCCCACTGCAACCTCTAATTTTCAGCATGAGAAATGACAGATTGACTACACTGATAAATAAAAGACAGTACTTCAGGTAATATTTTCTAAATTTACTGACAAAAATTATACTGGATACTAGAGAACTGATACACATCTGAAATACTTCTCTGGAGATTTCTAGTTTCTTGCAGAAAAATTTTTAAAGTAAATTTTATTGACCTTTAATCTGTGCAAACTATTTTTGGAAGTTTGACAGATATCATTGTTTAGACGTCTAGTTCAAAATACAAATGAAACTTTACTAAACAGCAAAAGCCCCCCAAAGAATTAGAAGAGAGAAAAGAGATTTACCTGAAGCTGCCGTCTCATGCGTTTTTTCTTCACCTTTGCTATCTGGCTTACAACCACCTTTTTCATCAGCTTCATCCTCACCCCACCAGGCTGGCTGTCCATACAAAGGCGTACCACGAGGCATGGTAGAAAGATCTATAAAAATAGTGCAAAACCAAGGAAATTGCTTTTGTGTTTAGTTGAGTTGCTTAGGTTCAAGCAACAAGAAAAGAGAGTGATTTATTGGGATCATTTCTCCTGGAAGCTAAAGTGAATTGGTTGCGCGCATTTGCCTAAATACAAAACCAATTTAGAGACTGGATAAGTGATCTGAGTTCTAAATATAAAAGCTTACTAATGACCTGATCAAAACTTTTGGCACAAATACTTCTGCAAAGGCAGCTGACATATCTTATTGTTGCCCTGATGTATCTGCAAACACTATTTTCTGCATTGAGCTTGAAGTTGTCAGTACAGCAGCACATTGCTAAAAGCTGTTCACTGCTATTCCTATGAGAAGGCTGTTACTTTTATCCACATTGACCTTTTGCTGAAATCTGAACTCAGTGCATGAAAAACTGACCAAAATTTGCAGTGTTGCCAAGGTTCAAAATTGCTGACAGACTGCAGAGTGCTGAAAGCTATCAAGTGTGAAACACTAGTGAGCAGAATTATTTTTAAAACAAACTGTAGTTAAACTGCTGTCCAATAAAAGAGAAAATATACAGAATGCATACACAAGATTAAACACATTTAAATTCAGAGTTTAAATTTTAAAAAAAGTACTGATATAATTAAAATTTCTGCTTTCACAATAACTTATTGGAGTAGTTTTGATCTGACCTCCCCTCCTCAAAGTTTATTCACATACTGAGATTTTAGTACCATACGGATGCTCTGAGGTTACTTTAAACAGTCTTTATATAAAGCGTGTGACCTGCTTAAATGTAGCTTAGTAGTTACCTATTACTTTGTCTGTCATGAATGTTTATTTTGCATTTTTCTTCAGTGCTTTATTCAAAGCAATTCCCTAGATTTGATAAAAAATTCACAGTCCTGCCAAAATTCAGCATGATTTGAAGATCTGAAATAAATAAGATTACTTCATAACAGCCTTACACTTCTACTGAATTGTTCTCAAAAATTTGATGGGAACAGCTTTGGAAATATAGAACAGCAGTGAGAGAATAAATCCCCTAAAAGCTTATCAGCTGCAGTCAAATATAACCATTAACTTTTACTGTTATTTTTGAAGCAGTCAAGAGAAAAGGGAAGTTGTAGAGAGAAAAAAAAATCCACTGCACGAATGGAAATTTAAGAGGCTGAAAAACAATATTAAATCATAATACTTAAGTATTGGTTAGGCTTTATGCACCCATAATAGGATGCTAGATTAGATAAAATTAATTATACCACTGAGTCTTACAGGTGGTGGAGACAATTATATAAAGTAAGCTTTTCAGAAGAATGGATTACACCTCAACTGCATGGTAACAGCCATGAACTAAGGAACTGGACCTAATTGGATTCATATGAAATGCATACCCTCCAATACCTTTCTCATTCACATGCTTATCATCTGTGGTAACAGGTAACACAGCAAGGAATTATAATGAGAAAATTACCAAGTGAAAGCAAGCCACACAATGAATTTAAGACAGCCTGAGCAAAGCCACTATGACACAATATATAAAGACAAAAGATTATGTAAAAACAAGATCTGATACTACATCCTCTACCATTTTTATTCCACAATAGAGCAGTTAGGTTAGGTTCTATCCTGATACATCTAAGAATGAAAGCTATGATCTATAAAACAAAGAAATAAAAAATAGAAAAAAAACTCAAAAGGAGAACTGTTCAGAATTGTGGTGGAAAAACTGCTTCAGCTCAACTGCAAAAAAAAAAACAAAAACAAACAAACAAACAAAAAAAACTTCACTTTATTGCCAAAAATGCTTTTAATTGTTGGGAAGAGAAATACAAAAACCAGGTATTGCTGCTTAAAAAATTGTTTTAGGTGTTTTCTTAACATGTAGATCTATGATAAAGGTAGAAATTCTATTCTGAAAGTTATTAATTACTCTCAATTACTCTAACTTCTTCTCCAAAAGGGTGAAAATGCATTGGAACAGATTGCCCAGGGAAGTATTCAAGAAATGTGAAGACGTGGCAGTGTGGAACATGATTAGGGGATGTGTTAGTGTGATGTTAGGGGATGTGTTAGGGGATGATTAGTGGTGATGTGTTGGAAGTTGGACTAGGTGATCTTAGTGGTCTTTTCCAACCTTAAAGACTCTATAATTCTATGCTTATAATACATCTAAAGTGTAACACAACTTAAAAACAAAACATCCACCATGTGTGTAATTTCACAGACACCCTAGTGAAGCAAAGAAACGTCTCTTCAAGCTTGCACGCTTCTGCACCAGAAATGCACCTTACCTATGGATTTCTCTTCAGATTTCAGTGCTTCAGTAGTCTTGTGGTGCACTTCAGCTGTGGAGTCTGTTTCTTTGGACTCTGAACTTTTGGAGCTGGTTTGCTTTGACCCTTCTGCCTCTGAAGATTTCTGGGATAACTGGAGTTGGCTTGTAAATTTTTCATGCTACATGACATTAAGTAAATAAATAAATTTCAAAGTATATAAAAAAAATCTTTTACCAATAACCACAAAATGACAGAGCACCGCAAAGGCACAGTCCATTGTTACCTTAAGAGCTTCTTCAGGGACTCTCATCTCTCCTCTGACAACAGTAAAAAGATTAGTATGTGGGAAATGCTAAGGAAAACGCACTGCTCTCGAGAGAATTTTCTGTTCTGCAGCCTGTTCTGCCATTCCAACAGTAAGAACTGTTCTACAAATTTATCACTGTTAGGACTAGCATGTACAGTAGTACTTGTAAAAGAAAATGCACAACATAATTACTTATTAATTATAAACAGATCATCTAACTTCATGATGTAATACTACACTTTTTTCTTCTTCCCTCATGCAGTACATGTTGACATACATACACTTTGAGTATGTTCCTCAAAGTATTGTTTCTCTGCAACACAAAAGTGATACATAAATGTGGTATAACAAGAGGGTTTGAAATAGTAACTGGAAATCAAAGTCTCTTTCAGTGAGAAACAATGAGATGTACTTGATCAATATTTCTGATTATAGTACAGTATTCAGCAATTTTCTCTAATATGGGCATTTTTGTTGTAAAGAGAGATACTTAAAGTTCTCAAATATAATGATAACCCTTCATTTAATGCAATTATACTTTCCTCATGAGAGGTGTGCATCAGGACACCACGCATTTTCTTATGACAAGGATATCATATCCAAATCTCAGTTTATCTTCTAATTTCAGAGTGATGTATGTCTGTTCTGGAATCCTCACATCGTTTACAAATGTCTGTAGAAATAAACAAAGACAGAAAGAGATACTGTTAAACTGAAAAAAAGCCAACAACCTAACAAAACAAAACAAGCTACCCAACAATCAATCACTAAACTAATTTTATAAGAAAGAAGTTTTCAGCACTGCAAGTTTCCCACTGTTGATTCAGTGGGGAACATTCCTTCAAATTAGCACTTATCATCATTATTTTTCTTGTAGCTAGCTTTTTCAATTCAGTTAGACATCAGAATTGATTTACCATCATCTTTGGGTAACACTTTCTTTTTTTTTTCCAGTATTTAATGTTGGATATGCAAGTTCTGAGGTAGTTTGGAAGTTACCTATGTTGTAAAAAGGCTATGGACCAAGTTACTGCATCCAAATTATCTCCAAAAAGCAGTGGTAAAGAACTCATTTATTGTGAAACCTGAACAACAGCAGGCGTACCAATATTTGTAAGCAAAAATAACAACATTACACCAGTGAGCAGCAAAGTAGGGTGAAGTCCATTGTCTCGACAATACCTTTTGAAAGTTCACTTGCTGTACCATAACTAATTCTCCCTCCTTCAAATCACTGTTGGAAACAATCTGAGAAATCAGGCAAGTTTTCATCAATTTGAAGAAGGATTAATGTACCCGAAAGACTGCCCAGTTTCACCAGCCATAGCCGCTGGCTGTTGGAGGCAGTACAGGTTAATTCGGACCTGAAATCTTAGTGGCTGAAAACAACAAGAAACTCACAGAAAGATCCTGGTATAATTTCAAGAGAGCACCTGAGATACAACAAGGAGGAGTAAGAAGCAGCAAGGAGGAGGAATAATACATGTTCAAGTCAAAACAGATCTCAGAAAGGGAAACTGGAAGGTTAGGCAAACAATTTCAACTCTGTGGGGGAATTAAAAAAAAAAGGGAATATAAACAGAGCTTGAAATTACTCAAGCACTAGAGAAAATTCTAGAAAGTTACTAGTCAAAGTTATATTATCCCTGAAGGCATTCAAGGCCAGGCTGGATGTGGCTCTGGGCAGTTTGGTCTAGTGGTTGGCAACCCTGCCCATGGCAGGGGGATTGAAACTAGGTGATCACTGTGGTCCTTTTCAACCCAGGCCATTCTGTGATTCTAAGTTACCTCCATAACATTCTGAAATTGGCAATGGCTTTTGTAACAACAGGGAAAAAAGGAAAAAAAAAGAAGAAAAAAAAAGAAAAAAAAAAAACCTTTCCCCAGGGGGAAAAAAAAAAAAAAAAAAAAATCAACCAACCAAACTAGCAATTGAGCTACAATTTAAAAAGAAGACATTAACTCTGCACTCAGACCCCTGAAGAATCTGTCCACCATATGAGCTGACAAAAACCTTCCGCACAGCATCTTCCCTCAAACTGTTTCTCAACACTGAATTCAAATCAGCACTGAGGAGCTAAAATTTACACTCTTAGTTATTCTCCTTTTGTTCTCTTCTGGCCTTCTTGAAATTGTCCTTCTCCTTTTACCCAAAAAGAACGTATCATCTGGCCTTATAGCAATGCAGCACCTTCCCTGTAAGATATATGACTGATAAGTTACTCATGACTAGTCTCTTGTTCCTTAGATTTACTTCCCTCATCCTCTTTCTAAAGCCTTAAAAAGCCTTAATTTGGGGCAAATTCAGGGCAAATGAAATATTTATGGCTTAGCTCCTATGAGTCCAGTTGCAGTATTTTATGAATTATTTAGCAGTCGTATTATTTTCTGTACCTCACACAAAAATCAATTTTACAGCTTCCTGTTCATTTTTACGTTTTAGAATGACTAAACATTAATTCTACAGACAGGAGATTGAAGCACCCAGAGTAAAGATATTTACTTTGTTTTGTGCCATTTTCAGGAGCTCCAAATACCAGCACCCTGCAGAAGGTTGCAGGCACTTCAAATTCAAACTTGAAAAAATCTACAACAATATCTACGTGTTTTTAAGAACTGGAACAGCTGAAGTCTGCCACTTTTAAAGCACTTTGAAGTTAGGAGTGCACACAACAAATAAATCTTTAATAAGTAAGTCAAGTATCCAAATCTTTAAACACTTGTTTTGTTCTTTTAAATAAATCCAGTATGAGAAGTCCAGTATGAGATCAAGTCTTTAAATACAGAGAGGATTACCTTCCTCTAAGTAATACAAGGCTCTTCTGTTTTATTTTAATTTTCTAAATAAATATCAATTTAATTTTCTTTCTTTTTTTTCTTTTTCCTACTAATGCTCACCTTGGTCATAAAACTGTCTATTTTCTATGATGTACGTAACTTCTCTAAGAAATAAGAATTAAGAATTACTGTCGAGCAAGCCTAAAACTTAAAGAGTAGTATTTAATGCATATTTATTCTAATTAAACATTACGAGAGCCCAGACATGCAAATAATATCCTCAACACAATCTGAATTTCAGTACTGGTCTAGAAACAGAAAACCGGAACTTCCACAAGGATGCTGAAGGGTAAGACAGAGGTGCAAGGCTGGCATATTTGATCACAGAATAGGCTCTCTCTCTGTTACATTCCTCATTAGAAGCACAAAAGTAAGTTGCCACTCCCAAACAGTGACTGAGTAAAATAAAGTGTCTGAAGAACCTAGATCCTCAAATGCCAGACAGAACTTCAGCTGTTTCACTCAGCGTAGTGAGGAAATGAGTACAGTTAAGTACGTACAGGTGGCAGCTGAAAGCATTAGCTACAATGCTATAAAAAGTTATCTGCCAAACTTAGGAGGTGCTGCAGAATCAGTAATGATGGAGAAAAACAGACACTCATAAAAGTTGATTTTAAATTTCTTCAAAGATTAAAGAACATATATCCCTTACAAAAGTTAAGATAGGGAGATGAAGCAAGGAAGCAGAGTAATGGATGCATATACCCTAGAATGATTAAAAAGGAGGAGATAAAAAATAAAAATAGAACATCCTGAAAAGCAGAATGTCACTCTACTAAGGATTTCTCAGAAAAAAAATGACAGTAATATTGAAGTAAGCAAAAATCATATGAAGTCAGATTTTGGAGTGTCTTATTTGTGTTACAGTATCAAGAAGGCTTATATAGAGATGAAGAACTCTTCATAGAATTCAGCTTTCATTTTCTGCAGGACATGATCACTTAAATCTGACAAAACAAGTCAAACTTTAATGCTACAGCAAAAGGAAGCTTTCTCAGTAATTTTCTCACAGAAACCACTAGATTTAGTAGCTCTCTCCCTGATCCCAACAACAGATACTATTTTCCAAAGGTGGCTTCAAAATAGCCTTTGCACACAGAAGTTGGCTGAATTATGCAATGAGGTACATTTACAGAAAGCTAACCACCTAAAATGTTAAGTTAAAATCAAAAACAAAAGGTCAGTGGTCTGAAAGTATCAGCTAGAAATTTGGGATTTTGTTTTACTTTGTTTTACCATCTCTATACACTCTCCTCCCCAGTTTATGCTTAGTTATTTTGAATGTCATTCAAAGCCACATATCGCTGTCTTATATTCACAGCAAATGGTATAGCAGGATGAAAAGACCTATTGCCTAGTTATTAGTTCACTGTAGCATACAGAGGCACTGTGTATATTGTCCTGCCACACAGTTTTGCAGTATTCTGTTGTATAGAGGAAATACAAAATTTTGTATCTGAAACCAAACAAGCAAGGTATGCAAGAAAAAGCACAACTGGAAACAGATAGTAAGGGAAGCACTGTGAAGACAATGAGCAAGAACTATACTTCTAAGATTTAATATTCCCAAAACTATAGGAAGAAAAAGTTTCTTTGATGTCTCTGGATAAACAGCTATATAGAAACAGGCAACTCCAACATCAAGTGAATCAAATAACTGAAAGCTCTTTATCAGAAATGAAGAGAGGTGAAAAAGGAAGGACTTTAACACTTTTTTCTTTTTTAATTTAACTCAAATTTTGTGAGAAGATGATGAAAATAAATTATGCCTATTGATTACAAGAGTAACAAAATTTGGGAATAAATTCAAGTGCCTTGACAAGAAATTACTATGAGCTAAATTCATTTTGATCATTTCCCTGAAACAGTGCACTGACTTTCAAAATACAGAAATACATTAAATATTTAAGGAGCAAAGTTCTCATCCGCATGTAACTATTCAAAGAATATCCAAAGACTTCAGAAGTTACACTGCTTTCAGATGGAGTTGAGGCTCTGACTCTTTGGAAGGCTGAGACACCTACAAACATCTAAAGGTCTATATCTTAAAATCCAAAAAACTAATAAAGTCTGAGAATTTATTTTGAAAAGCACTTCAAGACCAGATGCCAAGTTCGAAATCAATGTTAAGAGACATTTCTTCCTCATATCTTTTTAAACATTCAGTAATATTTGCTAAAATTAATATTTAGTAAGCTCCTGATAAAGAGATGAATTCACGATACTGTGTACTCAGAACACATTCATGACGTAGTCAGAAAAAATACCAACCATAACTACCATCTCTAAACAGCTCCAAGAAATACTTGAAGAGCTACAAAAAGTGACATAAAGGATATTGAGAAAGAATATGCAAATATAAAATATAACAAGTAGGCTTACATGCAACACAGCTATTGTACACTTATAATCTGTTTTCACATAGAGAGTACAGCAACATTCTTATCTGTATGAAAAAAGGATAGTAAGGAATACTGACGAAATAGAAATCCATTTCTTACAGAAAAATTCTAGAGATTAAAATGCCTTTAAAAAAAATTAAGTATATAATCAATTTAAGAGTTTTTGTTTCTACATTTCTGAAATACAGAAGAGTTAAATGTATCTTTGTATTCTTCTGAGATTTTTTTTTCTATTGCCAAGCTTCTTTCACTAAAGGACTTTATTTCAGTCCTTTAATTGATGCTCCACAAAACAATGTTTTTTTTTCAGATGTTTCCCTCTTTATAAAACTTGCATGAAGAAAATATTAATTAATGCTTGTTAATTCATTGTCTCCTCATTCAAAAGAAAAGTTTCCAATATTAACTTACCCCATTCAAGCTACCTAAATCCTTCACTAAGTGTTCATCTGTAGAAGGTTCGTAGTTAAGTACAGCATGTTGCTTGTCCACACTTCGTGACTAAAATAACAAGAATAAAAAAGTGTTTCAAAAGCAGATCAAAAGAGAACTAATAGTTATTTCTTACAGTAATCCAATTATGTAATTTTCATACATTTCTTCTAACTACACATAAAATAATTAATCCCCCACTAACTTTATCTCTAACCACATCGAAATCTGAGTAGTCATAGCACAATCATAAAATTCAGAATAATTATTTTTTTTAATGTTTCCTCAAATGTGACTCTAACTTACATCCAGCCATGTTTTATCAAAAGAATTTCTTTTTCTTTTCTCCACTATTCCGTGGGGGGATCGCCAGCTATTACTGATGTTTAATCATACATCATCAATTTCACCTTTGTTTCTCTCTTGCTCTCTTTCTCCCTTTAACTGCATGCTTATATCAAAACATGATTATAGTTCTCTGGTATGGTTGTTCTCTCTAAAATGTACACTTTCCTGTCATGCATTTCTAAACCCTTCATTATCTTGTCTGGGATTCTTACTGCAGTATACAAACATTCACTTTTTTCCTACTTGATCTTAATTTTATGAACAAATTATCTATAACCTCTTCGCTAAAGTGGTTCCTGAGTTCCTATTCCCAGTCTCTGATTTGTTTCCTTTATTCTTCATTTCCTTCTATAAGTATTTCAGCAATTCAGTATATATATATATATTTTTTTTTTTATAAAACTTGCTTCCAAATGTTAACAATAGATTAGAAATAAACTTTGTTGCTATTTTCTCTGAGAACACCATCTCCTCAAGACCAAATTCCTAGACCTATATAGCACTGAGAATGACTTCGGGGCTCATTCCTGTACTAGCACCTGCAGTCTGCCAGTTTTAAGGATCCCAGATCATAGAAGCATTAGCGAGATCAAGGCATCAGGCCATGTAATCATAGCTTCTAAAGAAACACTTTCTCTGAACTTTTAACAATTATTTTATTCAATTATATATTCCATTATTAACCAATTATTATATTATCTTTATGTGTTACTGCATACCACAGAATGGAGTGGGTTAAAAGGGGCTGCAAGAATCATAAAATTTCAATCCCACTGCCACATGCAGGGCCACCAACCTCCAGATCTAACAGGAGACCAGACTGCCCAGGGCCTCGTCCAGCCTCTGAACACCTCCAGAGACAGAGCATCCATGGCCTCTCGGCAGCCTGTTCCAGCACCTCACCATTCTCTCTGTAAAGAACTTCCTGATACCCAATCTAAACCTTCCCTCCTTGAGCTTTAAACCATCCCCCCTTGTCCTATCACTTGTAAAGAGTTGATTGTCTTCCTTTTTTTAATCCCCTTTTAAATATTCAAATACTTCAATGAGGTCTCCTCACAGCCCTCTCTCTTCCAGGCTGAACAAGCCCAGCTCCCTCAGCCTGTCTTTGCAGAGGAGTGCTCCAACCCTCTCATCATCTTCATGGCCCCCCACTGGACCTTCTGCAATAACTCTACATCTTTCCTGGATGCAGTACTCCAGATGGGGCCTCACAAGGGCAGAGTAGAGAGGGACAATCACCTCCCTTTCCCTGCTGGCCACACCTCTCCTCTTCTGATAGAGCCCAGGATCCATTGGCCTTCTGAGCTGCAAGAGTACACTGCTGGCTCATGTCCAGATTTTCATCCACCAGGACGCCCAGGTCCTTCTCCACAGGACTGCTCTCAAGCAGTTCTTCTCCCAGTCTGTACATGTATCTGGGATTAGTCTGATCCAAGTGCAAAACCTTGCACTTAGCTATGTTGAACCTCACAAGGTTCACACGGGACCACCTTTCAAGTTTGCTTTAGAACAAAATTTGTTATGAAGAGTTGAATGTTTACTGTGAGAAGTAAATCTGTATTCCCAGACACAAATAAAACCCCTACTAGACGAATAATGGGTAGGCATGACCTGAGGTCTAATTCTATACGACACAAGACAGAGTTAAAATGCTCTCTAATAAGGCTACTATAACACGCTTTCTGACAAGAGTATGAATAAAAGCATTAAAAGCCACTTTCTTTATCATGCATTATCCACATGCTTCGCAGTAAGAGAACAACCAAGTTGTCAGAAGTGGAATGGAAGGTCCTGCACAAAGAGCTATACATACAGAACAAGAACACATTATGAGCTTCTCCTTTGGTTGGTTCCTCCCCCTTCAGCAATGTAGTATCACATTCATGCTGGCATGTAGACCTAACAGCAGGCTACACAGAATGTTCTTGAAATCACAGGGCCTTTTGATTCTTTTTAACCACCTCTAAAGTCAACAGACAATAACATCCATGAATGACTGGACTCTGTTCATAATATCCATCCAGCAGGCAGCTGCTTTTGCAAGCGTTGATGACTGAAGTTTTGTAACAAAATAATAAATGCTCAAGTAATAAGCTTCACTCTAAAGATTGATCAGTTACAGATAGTGACCATTAAAACTACATTATTTACTAACGAGAAAACTGTAAAACCACAATACACCACATACATATAAATATGTGTGCGCGTGAATACATATAATATATATATATAATAATAATACATATATTTATATTATTTTTATATTATTCTATATTTTCCTCATGCCATATATATATGTGTGTATATATATATATATACATATATATACACACACACGTGACATGTGGAAAATGTATTACACAATCCCCAGTTATGGCAAGGTTTCAGGAAAATGATGGATAATAAGGAACTCAAGCTAGATTTGAGTATGTAAAACTGGAAAAATACTAAGAATTCTTCCTATCAGCATTTGCAATCATTCATTAAGGTAGCAGAATGTAGAAAATCATGTCAGACAAACTAATTTTGTTAAACAAGGTATTTGGCTCTATGAATGAAAGATGGTTTAACTGAGGGTTAAGTAAGGTTTGTTTAAGTGAGAGCGGTAAGACACAGAACCAGGTTGCCCAGAGAGACTGTGAATGCCCCCTCCATGGAAGCAGTCAATGCCAGATGGAATGGGGCTTTGAGCAACCCGGTCTAAGGGCCTATTAGCAGGAGTCTGTAGCTAGATGATCTTAATGGTTCCTTCCAACCCAAGCCATTCCATCATTCTACCAACAGAGAATTTTTAGTCTTTCCTACTCGGATAAAATGATGCAGTATATATTATATAAAGCATATCTCCAAATCACTTTTTTGAGCGAGAGATTGAGCTGCCCTACTACTGCTGTGACTTGCAGTCAGCCAATCCAAGTGTATATTAAAAGGCTAAAAGGTATGATAAAAGAGGGCATAGAAGTAGAGATGATAGTATTAGGAAAGATAGTTAAAGAAAAAGCACTTAAGAAAAAGACTAAGTGCTGAGAAATCTCTATCTTTAAGAAATTCATTCCACTTTGTCTAGCATCTAGGAATGAAATCTGCATCTCTAATCTCAGACTGATCAAAAATTTTACATTCAAAATAATAAAACTGATAGTAGCACTTGCAATCAACATAAAACTGTTGTAATAATTATGATTTTACTTAATTAACACTAACTGAAAGCACACACGCTTATATTTTAATACAAAGTTTGTAGCTGACCAGTCACATTCTAGGAAGTTACAACTCTTATTTTACCGGGCATGAAAAACTGTATAGATTAAATTGAAAATAACATTTACTGTTGGAAAGGGGAGGTGAGAATCAGTTTCCATAATTGCCTTACTAACATAAATTATTTGAAACATATTACTACCTTTAAACTGTTAAAACTTTTACATTTCTTTGTGAACAAAAAAAAGCGTGGTTATATAAGGTATAAAAATACCATCTCACTCCCCATCTCAAAAAGCCAACTTTGCTCTCAGTTTCATTGCCCAAACCAGAATATTTTTTAATTATAATGTCCTGGGTAGGAATCAATTGCAATTTTTATTTTTATTTCTTTTTGTCACCTTATTTTTGCTTTTTTTTCCTTTATTTTATACTTCATGCATAAATTCCCAAGACCTCAGACTGCCTATTCTTGTTTTGTTTTTAAGAGAAATTGAGAGTGTTTTCAAGTTTATTAGAGACAAAGTATTTCTACCACCAAAAAAACCCTTTGGATATCCTCTGAAGTTGACATGACTTTGTACTGAAATTACACTCTCAGTAATACAAATAAAAAATAGGTTTTTGGGCACTTCATTTGCAAACAGAATTCCAACTTGGCTATTAATGGCTACATATACAATTCCTGACAACTAAGAACTCAAAAGTAAATATATTACTGAATGTTAGAAATCATTGAGAATATGGAAGTTTAATCATCATAAAGATTTCTATAGTAATCAAAGACAAGAATTCCCCAAAATAACAGCATTCACCATTGAAAACTACATACACTGGAAAGCAGCTCAGAGGACTACAGCTTTGATAAGGCAGAGTGCCAGCTGTATGGCTGCACAGCAGTACAGTTACACATCTCCTCTAAGAGGTCCCTACAGTGACTCACAAGTTGAGGAAGCTACTGAAGTATTCAACTGACAGACTCATATTTTTACAGTTGAACCGGAATCGTTACTGAGATTGAGTCATTCAAATTCCTTAGAGATACAGGAAATAGCTTTTCTACTGATTTCATTGCCTTTGTACAAGGAGATCAGGACATGAAGATAGAGTTACATCAAATCATGTGACTAAATTAGATTACAAGAAAAAAGAACGCTCTTTTCAAAAGCATCCGGTGCACACAGCATTATCACATATTAGGAGTACAGTTGATTTTTCACTCATCACATTGCAAAATTTCTTCAGCCTTCTATTCTTGGATTCAGTATGACATTTCCATAAAGGAAATGTGATCCTCTACACTTCAACAGTAAGTGTATGATTGATGACATTATACTCTAACTTTTTTATGAACACAACAGATAAATCAAAACTATCACCCCACCCAACATCTGGCAAATCTCATTTTCATGCAAAGTATTAAACAGATTCAAGATTTGAGCAGCTGCACATGGAAGGCTGATGCAATTACCTGTAACATCAGCTCACAGTCATCTCTTCCAACAAAAATCATTTCTCGTGGCAGCCGATGGCGGGTGCCTCCACTGCTCACCAAAAACCAGGATGTTAAGCTCATTTTCTGCTTAGCTGATAAATCCTTGGCAAAGCTACGTCATCCTGCAGCAAGACAGAAAGAAAGAGGAACACAGAAAGTCATTTTGATTATTTTTAGCTACAGTTCCTACTCAGCAAACACTGAAAGCAGAGTACAAAAAGCCTCTGAAAATACAGCATCTCTCAGTAGCAGGCATTGGTGCCAGCAACTGGAGGAAGCGACAGGCTACAGACTTCCATAGTCCTGATGCTCTGCTTCATGCAATGAGGCAAACTCAATCAGAGGCAAGCTTCTTCAAAACAAATGAGCATTGGGCTAATGCCAGTCATACATCAAGCTGTCAGAAAGCTTTTAACATTTAACCACTTATTATTGAGATAATTGCTAACATAAATGGTTTGCTATCGCAACCAATATATAGCATGGCAAACACTCACAAGAGATAGCAATGTGCAATGTGTGGCGTGCATATTTTCCAGTGAAAAAGAACTACTTCAAATTTATTCTATCTTAAGCTTAAATTCTCTGCACAGCACCCCATTTTTCATCCTAGTTACTGTTAGATGTTCTTGGGAAAAAATTTTATCTTGGAAATTCAGCAGAATACATTTTGAATTGTAAACAATATGGAACAAGATGAACAATTAAGAAGTTAATTGTGAGCAACAAATCAGAAAGCAGCTTTCCTATAATACATAGTTACTCCAAAAGTAATGCCTCCTATTTACTTGCATAGAAACTACAACTGATACAAAGCACATTAGCACTAGTTGGTAAACTCTCAGCAACAAAAGACTGTTTTTCAACAGTCACCACCACTAGCTGTGCATTTTCACCATTGATAAACAAGAGCCTGCATGCTGTGCTTGTAACAATCTGCAGCAGCACTCCCTGTGCTCACATCCACTGTTTGGTCTCCAGAAATGTTTATTAAGTATTGATGAACATCAGGGGGTGCAGTCTTTTCTGCATAGAGTTCTGGCTTAACTCACCAATTGACAAAATGACAGATAGTCATAAACAGAAATAAAAATACAATCATTTTAAAAGCCATAAAAACAAAAGATGAAGCAAAAGCTTGAAAACTTGATAAATATACTACCCTATAGAAAAGTCCTTCACAGAATATGGCCCACCTGACGCTGAACAAAAACACAATTAAAAGCACTCTCTAGAGTAATTCAGTGGTTGAAACTTAGGATAGACCTTAAGTGTTCCAAATCTCTCTTCAAGAAAAAATACGCCAAAGTAATCATATCATTCATTCATCACTGCTCTATTTGTTAACAGAAGCTAAAGAATATAAAAAGCAATCAGACTGCATTGCTTCTCAGTACCAAACACCTGGTACTTCTTCTATTTGTGTCATTTAGTGAATTTGAGCTTAGCAACAGTACTTCAAACAGACATAAACTTGTAGCAGATTTCAGCATAATCTTCATTCTTACAAGGATGCTGTGAGGTTCTCAAAACCAGGCTAATGTGTGAGCACTGAGTCAGTCACCAACACTGCCCCATTAGGCAAACTATCATCAAGGAGAGACTGTAAATCATGAATGCCCATAAAGAACAACAAAAGTCAAAACCTGCATTTGAAAGTGACACAACTGGACTTCAGTTAAGTCTACAACTTGCAACAGATGTGCTGAAATGAACCAGCAAAATTTGAAACCAAATAAAAAAATGGAATTCAAATTAAAAAAAAAATTAGAGGATTGAATGTGTTAAAGATTTATTTCATTAAAAGGATACACTGCTATTGCAGGAGTGTGTACTCATATATACAATATCAGGTGGGATTACCTTCTCACAGCTGTATCACAACAGATTCTCCAAATTAAGCCAACGCCTAATTCATGCTCTCCAGTTCAATGGAAGAAATGGTAAACCATCTACACTGTATTTTTCAATAACAAATGGCATCTACAAGAATAACATCCCCAAAGCATATTTAAACACACCTAGATCCCTTGTAAGTATATTAATTACAATAGTGTATTCAATAGCCCTCAAGGAAATTAAAACTTTTTATTTTTAATATAATCTAGTTTAAAACTGGAAAATAAAAAGTTTAATTAAATTATATCTTTGCATTCCTTTGTAGAAAGAAAAAAAAAGTACTGAAGATTGCTAGTCCAAGTTTCCACTTTTAACAAGCAAATTATATGGGTATCTGAAAGCAAGCATGCTGGTCAATGTGAAAGCTCTTCATTCAGTTCATGTTTTACTACCTGTTAAGTCTCCCATCTATTACAATATCATTTACATCATGGGGTCATTCAACACTAACTGCAAATTCATACGAAATCTATTTATGCTCTTTATGTGTATGTGTATATGTATGAACACATATGATATTTTGAAAAGTTCATAATCACATACTATACATTTGTTTACACAGACTGTCAAGAAAAGAATTATTTTTACTTTTAAAACAGACAAGTAGGTCAACAACTACTGAGCTAGAGAGAAATACACGAACCTCAAACCTCCCAGAAATGGCAAAGCCTGACAACAAGCACATCAAACTAAGCTATCTGAAAATAAGTAAATAAAAAAGAAATTATACAGAGTAATCATTACCACGCAGCTTGGCAGCACATTTGTAGTTAAAAGTCCATCACCATTTCTATCAAAGCTAATACTGCTGTTCTTTTCCAACAGTGCTTGCTGCCACTGTGACAAATCATCAACCCAGATACATATTTAAGTTTTCATTAGAATAAACCAACGCCTTTGATCAAAGAAGCTTGGCTGAAATTGCACATGGCAAAAGTGACTGAAATTATAAGATACTGTAGCAACAGTTATTTAATATCAGAGCAAAGTAAGAGCACTGAAATTTTTATATGAAACGGTGCTTCTCATTAGTTACAAGATCTACTCTGAAAGCAATACCTCCTACTTTATTATGTCGGCCTATGACAACAGGAGTGGATGCTGATGTTATGGCAGTAGAGGTTGAACCTTCCTGCCAACATTCCGTTACACACTGTTGCCGCGTGACAGATGGCAGCATAGGGTAGTCTGACACAATGGCATCTGAAGCAAAGGTTGGGGGTTTAGCTCCACCCTGCAAAGGGGAAAAATGGCACCCACTGACATTCAACAACACTTGTTGCATGTTTCTGGAGACCAAACTATGAATGGGAGCACAGTGAGGCAAAGCGTGATGCGTTTCAGCAGTGGAGACAGCAAATGTGGGTCACTTCCACTGAACAAAGTGCAGCATGCAGGTTCTCATTCATTGATGGTGTTTGATCGACTGCGTTAATGGTCATGGTGATTATGATAGTGATTAACATTGACTATGCTGAAAAATACTTTTGTAGCTGAGAATTTGCTCTGTCCAATAGTGCTATTGAGCTCCTTGTTTGTGTTGTAGGAGGCATTACTTTTGGAGCAACCAACATAGACAATATATGGACAATTACACTGAGGCCTGAAAAGTCCATGAAAGCTTAATGTTTTATATACACTGCTGTATTAAGTATTCTGACTGTAGTGGAAAGATTCTGAACAATAAAAGGATGAATGATTGCTCACTGTCTGGGAGATACCAAACTGAATTACTACAGGACAGGTGCAAAATCGTTATCAGAAGCAGCTCTTTACTCAAGGCAATTTTAGGTCACAATAATTCTTGCAATGAGACATTATGGATACTAAAAGGTTATGCTGGGTCAATATGCAATAAGCATTCAAGGAAGAGAAAAATAATTATGCCATTTAAATGCAACGATCCCATTTCTGTCTCAGGAGCTGCCTGAGTCAGGAATAAGGCTCTAGGGAGTTGTCACTTAATATCACCATAGCTAACACACTCCTTTCCTCATGAAGCCTGTGCTCATGGTGAGATGGATGGTGGCCTGCATGGACCTGCACTGCTACAGGACAGATAACTCTTTTAGCTGAGGTACTCACAAAACATATTAGGATTTCCTCCCCAGCAAAATGAATTTTAAACACTTTCCTAGACTTTGATACCTGGGTGGCATTGGATTATAATCTCTAACACAGGAAACATAATTACTGAGACTCAATCATCCAAAGCAGTGCTTCATTCTATGTACCATGGATGCCTGTTTCTAAGACTTTCATTGCAACAGTGAAACGCTTCCTCATTTGCAGATGAAACAGCACTTTATGGTCAAGGACTAGCAATTTCAAAAAGCAAATAATCAGCATGTAAGGAAATACACGCAGGTCATAAGTCATTTGGAACAGATGGAGCAGCAAAGGAAAATTGGCTACAGAAGACTGTAAATATAATTCAGTCCTAACAAATAAAGCCCTACATTATGTAGCCAAGAGATGGGTGTAACCAAATTTAATATGTCTAGAAAAACATTGCCAAGCTTATAGTTTTGATTCAGCAAAAATCCTTAATAATCTCTCACTTGAACAACCTACAGACTACATTTTTGTATTTGCATGTCATTGAGAACAGCCAACAGTTTTTTCCAGAAGTGAGACATCAGCCCTACAGAAGAACAAAAAGCTATGTTTAAAATTAAACCTAAAGCTAATATATGCTGAAATTCAGACTTTAAGCATCACGGTCTTCCACAGAACTGAAAATCACAGCCTTAATAGTACACAATTATCCTATTACTGTACAACGTATATTTTAACAACATGCAAAAACCTCTGCATCAAGCTGATACACATTATTGACAGAACTACAATCCTGACAATGCCCAATATTTGAACTTTTAAGTTCCTGTTCCAGCTGCTAAAATTATGCTAATATTAAATAGTCTTTGCCATATAACTGACAAAGAAGCATAACATAGAAGTTTCAGGAAAAAAATGGCTCAAATGTTTTTGAAAAAAGGTAAATGGAAAATATCCTGTCTTACTGGCATTAAAAAAATAATAATAGGAAGCAGTACCTCATACATTGGTAATTGAAATGAATTGGTAATGCTCATAAATTGGTAACTGATATGAGACAGGAGGCCTCAGTATCAGTTTGTAGCTTCTACTACTGGTCTTGTGCACAGCTATCCAAATGCAGGCAAGAAAAAAGCTTTTGAAAACTTGCCATGTGTATGTTTGTTAAGTAAGCACACAGATAACTTTCTTGCCCATCTGCCTACACAGAGCCTTAAATACTGCTTTGTGATGTTGTAGGATCAGTTAGAGCCAAAACCAGTACCCCTTTCCCATTACTCATCGCCTGCTGGTGGTAGGACCAGAGGAAGAGAATGCCACAGAAGGCACCTGAACAGAAGCTAGGCAGACTGCTGTGAGGACTCCAGGAAGAAAGACATCAGATGCAAGTCATGACAAGGGAGAAAAAAGACTTGAGAGCACTGATAGCATCAGGAATGACTGGAAGTGGCCTGAAATTGAAGTTGTTTCCACGTTCACAAAAAAATGCTGTCAGCAAACAATGCCCATCAGAAAGTACCTACCATGACCACTGAACAAACTGTCTGAGAGAATTAAGAATGCTATTGCCAACAGTTCCGTTTTCAACTGAAACAGTGAAATCCATGCTGTACAAAGAAAAAAGTGAATCTAATCTAAGAGAATCCAAGAAAATTTCTGCATCAGTACAACTGATACTAAAAAGTAACCTATAAAGGCAACTAATCGAACTCTAGGAAGATGAGTGGAAAATGACTATAATATTAAACCTACTCTGTAAAACACTGCTGTGGGGCAGGATCACAAGTGGAGTTTGATGCATTATCATAATTAACCTACTTACATACATTACTAGAAAATAACCTTTAACTACATCACCACATAATAGTTTAACCAGGATCTCTACCGTATTTGTGTTAAAGCAAGAAGTTTGACAATCAGTTCATGACTGTTTTTTCCCCCCTATTCTCATCACTTGATTGTCCTGTGCCTTATTTATTGCACATCACTAAAACCTTTCATGAATTATTAACTTCCCACTGACTTTACCTACCATGCACATCATCACAGCACGAGAGATTCATTAACACTCATGGCAAAAGCTTCACATCTCTGCAAAGGGTATATAATAAAAAGGCAATTTCTCTATTGTTCCCCACTTAAGACTACAGCATCTTAATTTTGGACTGAGTTCTAAAACCAACAGCACTTCATCTTAAAACACCTAATTTGACACACCACTGCAGCTGTTCAAATGGTTTCAATGATTTCTGTTGTAACACTGAACAATTCTTTTAAAAGTAAGGCTGAAGGGTCTGGGTGTAGGACTGCGGAAAATTGAGACCACCTTTCCAAACTAAAGATAAATAGCTATGTCCCATCACATGAACTATAAATAAAAATTCATACGGTACAGTAGCTTCTACATGTTTTAGTCAGTAAGTAATCCTTCATGTTTTCACAATCGCACATTTCTGTCACATCAGAAAGGGATAGCGAGAGCTCCACAAGTAAGAGTTTGCTGGTTGAAACTATTCTTATTTCTGCAGTTAGTCCATTAAGCAAACTTGCTAATAAAGGGAAAAAAAAAAAAAAAGCAATCCCTTACATAACAGTACTTTGTAGAGTTGCTCCTCAATACTGTTAAATCCATCTAAAATTAAAGTATTTTAGGCTAAAATCAAGAAAAAAAGTCATCTGTGGACTTTCAGAGGTCACAGACAGTGTACTTCAAAAGGGGAAATAACAAGACTTTCAGCCTTGATCTTTGCTTGCCAAGCAGCACAAGATACTTCCAAAGAAGTGTTGCACAGTTAAAAGACACAGCCGAAGTAATGCTTGGACCAGTGCATAAAGTTAATAGGCTTTTCACTCTGTCTTGACAATACCCATAGAGGTTAATAAAACTACAGTTATACAAGACTGTAACAGAATTTAAAACAAACAAATGGATGAAAGTATAAACAAAGTAGCTTATGCTTAAAACTAAGGAAACTTTTCTTCCTACAGCAAAGATGAGCTCACATGCTCACAAAAATGGACCAAAAGGACTCCAGATTTTCAACATCTGTCCAACAAGCTGCAATTGCTACATTACCAAATATTTTGCCGATGGGAAAATTCACCTGAACTGATCCCTCCAGAACCATTCAAATGGTATCTATAGTCCTGAACAGGAAACTGCTGTTAAGATCATAGCTAATGATATTTCTCTGTTTAAAAAAAAAATCTTTAGTTTCATTAAACTTTTTCCACAATTATGGTGGAGTCACACTGATGTAACAGGGTGGAACTAGATGGCAAACATGAAAATCGGTAATGTGGAAGGATACAGGAAACCCGCAGGAAGTGAAGCATCCATTCAGTTTACTTACCCTACTAAAATGGGGAACAGGACTACGGACAGGATGACTGCCTCTATCTGTAATGCTTCGTTGAATATAACTAGACAAATGAATAAATCACAGACCTTGGTCTGTTGGCTTGTCAGATAAGCTTTAATAAATTTAAGACATAAGAGAACTGAATAACAGCCTCAGGTTTTCATTCTGTTTTTGAGGTAACACGTTCCATCTTTGCTCAAAGCTCTGAAAGAGGCTATAATTCCCTGAAGAATGAACAGAAAATCATACTGAAGCCTTGTTTTTCCAAAATCTCTGCCAGTGTCCATCTAGAGAGGTGATCGTGACTAAATTCTACACAGCAAGGGAACCACAGAGAGTAAAGAACTCCTGTTAGCCACTACCCTGCAAAATGCTCTTTTCCTCTTTTTGTCTCCTCCTCCCTTCTCTTTTTTTCTTCTTTCCCTCCCCCCCAATAGAAAAAAAGGAAGAAAAAAAATAAGCCTAGCTAAGCCTCTTTGAATTCCAGTCTACAAAACCTTTTAGTTTTTTGTTTTTTTTAAACAGATGAAGTTTACTTGTAACACCTGCAAGATCGGATATACAGGAAGATATCTCTGAAAATAATTTTAAGGACAACTCTTTTTTAATACATAAAATAAAACAGAAATTAAAATCTGAGCAAGAGTATGCATTTACAGAGCATCGGGAGGTCAGAGTCACCCCATTTTCCTTTTATTTTTATATACTTTTATTAACACGCACCCAGCACATTACAGATCACCCATTGTCTAGGTCTATCAAAAGCAAGAGTTAGCATTTCACCAAATCAATAAAGCATCAGTGCTGCATTCTTCTCTGTCTGTGGCTGGTGGTGATGAAGTGCTTTCTGTGATAAAACCCCAGTCTCCCAGGAGGGTCCAGTCTGGTGCCCTAGAGCCAGATTATCACAGGAAATTCCGCAGCAGCATTTGTGGGAAGAAACATTTCTTCCTTCATACTTTAATTACAAAAAGACACAAACCTTCTGGCTGCGTATGCTACTAAGGATAGACAGAGACTTTCCTCATGCATTCAAAGAGCTTGAGATCTCCGCCAAAGGCAGTCAGACCCTCCCCTCTCTCTGTCTCACCATCTGACAGAGGCACACCTCTGTCTCGTGATGTGCTACAGTCATGGGCTGCATGAACATTTTCTCCCTACCATTCAGATCAGAATTATATACACCAATTTTATTGATGTCACACACAGAAATAGCTGTCAGAACAGCAACTGAAATAATAAGGCCTTTCTTTCTCCTGACAGCGTGGCTGAACCATAAGTCGCTCAGGTTTTTGATCTGAAGGGACAAGAAACAGTGAGATACAAGAGACAAATCTGAGAAACAGAAAGAATGCACACCTCAAGTACTGTGTTCAGTTTTGGGCCTCTCTCTACATGAAAGACACTGAGGCCCTGGAACACGTCCAGAAAAGAACAATATCCAGAAAAGAGCAACAAAGCTGTAAGGGGTCTGGAGCACAATTCTATAGGGAGTGGCTGATGGAGCTGGGATTGTTTAGCTTGGCCCAGGGGTGACCTTATCGCTCTCTACAAATACCTGAAAGGAGGTCGTGTGAAGGTGGGGGCCAGCCTCTTGTCCCACATAACTAGCGACAGGACTAGAAGCAGTGGCTGTAAGTTGCACCAGGGGAGGTTCAGGCTGGATATTTGGACATTTTTTTTCCTTGAAAGAGCAGTCCACTGCTAGAAGGGGCTGCCCAGGGAGGTGGTGTGGAGTCACTGTCCCTGGAAGTGTTCAAGAAACATCTTGAAAGTAGTACTAAGGGACATGGATTAGTAGGGAAATATTGATGGAATGTGAACAGTTGGACTGGATGATCTTGGAGATCTTTCCAACCATGGTGATTCCATGCTAATGACTTGGAAGACTATTGTATTTTTGATGAAAAAAAAAACAAACAAACCTAACAAAATATTTTCTTTTGTTGTTCTATCAACATACAGGTACTGTAAAAATTATACAGAAGGCCTATTTGACAGCTATCAATTGTTTGAATGTCACAGGACACAAAATAACATTATTTGTATGAATAAACTATCAGGATGTCTGCAACAAACAAAGTCTAACACTAAGACTTTGTACAAAATTTTTAAAAATAATCTCCATTCCCATGTAAGGCACCCTTAGAACGGGAAGATAAACATTAGAGGAACTATGCAGACAGTCATGCCTTTTCCTGCTAGAGAAGTCCCTTTTTCAGGGGAGTAGGGGGAAGAAAGCCTGGGAGATTCAGAAGATACCAAGGGCAAAACCAAACTGAAGCAACAGCAATTCCTAATAATGCTAGGAGAGAGAATTTTATTAAGAGCAATTTAATGAAACAAAGGTAATGGCAGCAGCTGAAATAAAGAATTTAGCAGCTTGCAAAACTGGGAACCTTTACTGATAATATTGGTCAACATGCACGTTCTTAAACAACCACTTAGAAAATTTTGCACAAGGCTGCTACTGTACATGGTTGGTCTTTCACAACCAACGTCAGTCTCTTATGCATACTGTTAAAATAATCAGGTACTTGAAGGAAAAAAAATACATTGTAGAATACGAAGGTACTGTTGAAACATTTGATTTCAAATTGTTAAAAGCATACTTGGTGTTAGCCACCAGGATAAAGCCAGTTTCAGACTTCAAAAAGCTATCTTATTCTAACCTTTGAGCTGGATAATAAGGATATTTTGCATTTATTAAAGCCGACTGCTGGCTAATTTGCATTTCTAATCCTTACAGGCATAAGTAAGAAATGAGATCTCATGGCTTTTCTTCTTTGCAGCATTCCCACACTGAAATGCAACGCTTCTCACATGTTGCTTTCAATAAACAGTTAAAATAAAGCATAAATTAAAGACTGCCTCTAAAAGTAGCTTAATTTGTAATAAAACAATCAAATGTTCACATTTTGCCCATCATTCTTATTTCAGTTACGGAAATGCACACAGAAGTATTCCGAAATTTTCTTACATGACCATGACTAAACGAGGCCAGCCACATAGAGAGCAGCACAGCCAGCATGCTAATGAAACAAGCTGGCCATAACCAAACTGCCTTTAAGAAAGATTCTTCTAATAAAGTTACAGAAATCCCTCCTTCTCCCCACCACCCAAATCAGACTATACTATCAGATTATATTATTGCCAAGATAAGCGAATGAGAAAATAAATAACTGTACACTGCATTCAGGAAGAATGTAATCAAAATATAGTCAAGTCTTCCTCCCCCGTTTCCCATTCTCACTGCCTCCATCATATGGCATACTCCAAGTTGTTTTGCACGCTGTTTAAAAAGAGATTTTATTTGCATTGGCTAAGTACAGACCACAGTCCTGACCAGTACTGAGAAAACAAATACCACTTTACAAAGAAAATTGGACTTTTTAACCTCCCAAGGGTGGTGATTTCACTTTCCCCAAAATTGTGAAATATATGGATTTCATTCCATTTCCCAAGATACTGAGTAAGATTTAATTACTTTCAAAAGAATTCAAAATTTTTCTTCTATAATACAGGAAATTATTTATTTTGTGGGTAAATGAAGATAAGCATGTTTTCCAAAGGGAATAAAAAAGCAAAATGAAAACAAGCATATTAATTTTAATATCTACCTTTCATTTTTCAGTTCCATTTTACCTCCTGACTTGATACAAAAGCACACAGGACGTGAAAACAGTAGTCAAGAAGGACAACTACTGGCATCAACGTAACTGATCTCCACATCCATCCAATGTACTACAGTCTCAGACAATAATACAGAACCATGCTATGCACTCAATGTTTTGGATCCCCCAATGAGTAGTACTCTTCCATGGAAAAAATAAAGCTGAAAAGGGGTTAAAATGTCTTATATATTTTAATTATTTGTTAAAGTTCTTTAGTCACATCTCAGATCATGCAGAAGGAACCTGGCCTTGCAATTTGGGCTACAGAATTTATTTAATGCATGGGCCTTTCCCAGCTCTCTCCTTTCCCATAAAACAAAGCTTTAAAAGTGATACATACAATAGAAACACTTTCTCGATGTATAAACACGTGGAAACAACTGCCCCCCAAAAACCCATAGAGTAAGACATTTGCATAACGAAGAATACCAATGGCCTAATGATAAATATAGCCTATTACAAAGACTTTAAAGCAGCATAAATTACACTTCAGATTTTAAAGCAGTCTGTAATTAGCAGCTAGGAAATGGCTTCCCTGGAGAGGAACTATTCCACATTTTGCTTGCAGTGGCTGCTCACTCTTTTGTTGTATGCAACCAACAAACAGGAATACAGCTACTAGACTACAGCACAAATCTCAATTCTTTCTTACACTGCGTCTTATTTACTAAATACAGTCAAACAATTACATGTGAAATTCTCAGTGTAAACAAATGCAGTGAGTACATGCAGCTTGACATTTCTATGCAAGGTCTTGACTGAGCAGGCGCGTTGCCATCTCTTCTTTGAAGACTACTAGAAAATATTTTCGTAAGTATGCTAAAATAAAGAATTGTAATAGTTATTAAGTGAACACATGCACGCCTTTCAATAGACAGAAATCTGGAATTGAAGTAGTTCTATAGAAGGAAACCGACAGAGATTTACCTTTGTAAGTTCAATAATTGGCAACTTTACTTTTACTGCCTTAAAATAAAGGGCTGGAAGGAAAAGATGTGAAAGGAAAGGCTAAACGGGAAGAGCTCAGAACTACACACACTACCCCAGGCACAGAACCAAGAGGAAGCAGTACTCTAACCCCATCCACAAAAAGGGATTTAGTCATCCTCTCTACCAGTATCTCACTGAAGAGTTCCAGTGTTGTTTTGGTTCTTTGTTTTAAATATCCACAGTTACTACAAAAGTCTCATTTTATGTCTCCAACAAGAACAAAAATGATTAACAGGGAACTCGGTTGCATTCAGCTGCATTAAAAAAAAAAAAAGAGGTATATTACGCAACAGTGACCACATTATTGCAATAGAGATACAGTCTTCTGATTCACCAAATATATTTTAAATCATTTATCATCAAACTAAGAGTGGATAAAAGCACCAAAAGTTGATTAAGACTGATCATCCCACTTCCCCTTTTTTTTTTTTTTTTAAGCTGGAACAATTCACATCCTCTGTTTAAATTCCTCCAAGTTTCCATGGTATAAAAATCATAGTATTACCATTGGTGTCCAGAGAAAAACACTCCTGATAGCATAATACATTACAACATTTAAAATATTGGAGCAAATTTTGCCTTGGCTCTTCCCAGACTTCACCTCTTCTATATGTCCCATTTAGGAGATGGTAAATATTTATTTAGCATATCTTTCATATGCAAGACTACTATTTTCTAATGTTCAATCTAAAAATAGCATAGATGGAGCCTTCATTTTGATTTGTCCCTAAAAATATTAAGTGGCATACTACTCTTTTCAAGTAAGAATATTTTTTAAAACAAACTAGGATTTGTGTTTTTTTAACTATCATCTCCTTCTGACACAGTAATTAATTCTTACCGAAATCATTAGCTGCCTGAAAAAGCCTGACCTAAGCAGCCACTCTTTTTGTCAGTCGCTTCTCCTGCCATCAAGCTTTCAAGAGCTGAAGATCACAAAGATGCAAGGCTCCTATCAGCTCTGGGGGAATGGAGGACTCAGTACTGATCAAAAGAGCAAGTTCATCATCCCACTGGCAGAATCACTGCTATGGGACTGACAGGCAGCCTTGCAGCCTGCTGCCCACCCCATCCTACATGGCTCCTCTCTTCTTGGCCTTTGGGGTAGCTGCCATTCAGGTTATGTTCTCCATAGAACAGTGATGGTTCTCAACCAAGTGGGCAAGGAAGAGCACATGCTCACATTAAACACCAGCACATTTTGAGATACAGGACACATCCCTACAAAAGTAGATGCTGCTTCTAAGTATTTTTTTCTCTCCATCTTATTGTAATAGGATTGCTTTGCTTTGGATCACAAGAAAAGAGCTTTCACAGTGTTGCTAGAAATTCAGAAATGCTATTTTTCCCTTCAATCCTGGAAGTACTTGCCATGTGCTTACAATTGCAGGGAGGAAGACACAAGTGGAAGAAACAGAAATGTTCCCTCTACCTGGTCCACAACAGACTGGTTGTGAGCAATCAGTCTTGGCACACAGACATTTAACAGAATGAGTGCACAGTATTGAAAATAGAAACACACAAGCCTCAAACTGAAGGTGGTTCTACCATGCTACTGAAAGCATTCATAAAAGTCCATCACTGTAGTTAGAAACGGATGCTCTAGATCATACCTGTCAGTACTGATCTACAGGCTTCCACAGACAAAAAAGCAGTTGAAATTAAACAAGTAACTAAACCACCACAAGAAAGCAATTCTCTTCTAATACTGTAACTGTAAATACTAAGAAAAAGTATAAACAACATAGTGCCAAAGACCAAATTTCTTCCCTCCTTCACCAAGGTCAAAGTGGTTTTCATTCAGATGTTTTCCCAAGCTTAGAGAAAATGTATTTTATTATCAAACACTTACACAAGTTTTCAGATATATGAAAAGATTAAAAATTCCATAGTATGTGCTATGTTCAGAATTTTTCATGAGATTGGAGCAGTCTGTGCCCAAAATTTTACTGTCTGAAACAGAGAAGTTATTTTTAGCAGCTCAATTACACTTACACAGTTAAGGATCTAATTATAGTAAGTCTTCTGGAAAGCAGTACAGGTTATAAATTTATAGCATGGCACCTCCTCCTCATTAGTTGCTCATGCATGCATCCACGCTTCCACTGCAGCAAATCTCAAATAACCCAGCAGAAGTTACAATGGGAAACTGACACAGTTCATATTTAGTTTCCCTCACCATAAATTGTTTCTGTGCCCACAACTTCACTCTGCTATTTATTTTCAACCTTAGTGAGGAAGATTCAACCAATAGGAAATTAACAATTGTAACTCCCATCACACTAATGACATACTGAAGACACTGCGGTTCTGCATCAGCCCAAACCAGGCTTGCTGCTGTCAGGATCCCAGCCCTCCCACCCCGCCCCAGCCCTGCCTGCTCCCTCTGCCTTGGCTGCAAGATGGCTGTGGCCGTGCAGCTGAGCTACTGCAACGTGTTCAGCTGGTGACAAACCAACTCCTCCTCACTCCTCAGCTCTCACAAACAGATGAAGTGTTCCCAGAAGCGAGCACACAAGCCTAGCACCACAGCAAAAGGAATGGGGGTGTGCAGCCAGGGCTGGGAGAAAAAGGCAGGACCAAGATAGTCTGCCGTCAGCTCTGCTTAGGCTGCTATGAGAACCTGGGCTGCTTACATCAAACCCACCTGCAGCTCACCTGACTTCTTCCATATATTAAAAAAAAAAAACATGGTTACTTTAAATAATAGCCATAAGGAATATTAATATAACCACTGGCAGTTTTAAAATCTGTGATGAATAATTAAGAAAACTACAAATTTTTAAAAAATTTAGTCCATGTTTTTATTTTCTTTGCACTTGTTGAAAGCAACTGCTAGAACATCACAATCCAGTCATGAAATCTTTACCGTCTCCCATCTCACAACAACCTAACAGTCTTTCTTCTAAAGCTGCATTAGATTAGGCTGCAAAGTGCAAATAAATACCTTGAGAAGAAAGAAAGGAAGAATTCCCATGGGAAATAGCTATACAAATAAAGCAACCCATAGACGCTCTGAAGCGCTGCCACCCTCAAAGCCCTCTAGATAAAAACAGCTCTGTCTAAAGCTTTTCTTGGTTTTGGAATGAAATTGCACCAATAGAAAGACCCACAACACATGGCAACTCAAGGATCCAATTCTACTAAAGCAAGCCTTCTCCTAAACTACTGCTTAATTTATGAATTGCACTGAAATAACAGATCATTTAGTTATTTTTAATCGATCAAAGGCTTCAATTTGTCTCAACCGAGCAAGGAATGACTCAGGACATCCTGGTTCATTGTTATGTCTTGATACCCTTTTCTGAAACTGCCATGTTTTACAAGACTTCTCCACATGCTATACGCTGCCCAGAAAAAAAATAAAAATAGAAATGAATTCACCTTATCAGAGATTTAAATAAACAACCCAATAATATTATCAGGAGCAACCGAAATCCTACTGTTTAGGATGCATAAAGAAGGCAAATAGAAGTGAAGATCATGAAAGCAATGTCTGAAGCTGTAGTAGAAAATCCAATCTTGCTTCTTAATAAGATAGAGCTCAAAGAATGACAAACAGAAACCTGAAAACTTGAAGACATTCCTTTGGTGAGTGGATACTGAAATGTAATTCAGTCATGCAGGACTGAAGCTGTTAAGTAACTCAGCCCTCAGTTCCCCAGCAAACATGGAACTCCTCAAAGCAAGTAACCAGGCAACATTTAGACACATTTGCAATGAGAAGCCTGCAAGAGAACAATGCAAACCAGGTTCTGGACTGTCAGTCATAGGGAAGGATGTTGACCGTTGTCATTTGCAAGTTTAGCTACGCCATACCAACAGCATGTTTAATTTTGAGTGTTGAAGTTGCTAATGCAGTGTGGTAAAGAAAATTCCATCTGGCCACAAAAAAGGTAAAAGCAAAGGTGTTTGCACAAGGAAAGGTATTAAAAAGAAAATAGCACACGCAATATGCAAGATAATTATATGTGGCAATTTAGAAGATGCAAACGCTGAGGAAGCAAATATTCTCTTTTGGAAAAAAAGATGACACTATTCATAGACGCAAAGCAATACATTTTCTACAGTGAGCCAAATAATATAACACAATAGCTTTATTATACTGGGCCCTACTCTTCTATATATGGCATGACCATCTTCTACACAGCACTGCTGCAGTTCCTGACATTTCAACTTCACCAAGACTGTGGGCAAACAACTCTCCTTTGGCTAAGGAAGTTTAAAAAAAACACCCAAATACTGAATATGGGAACATGCTACCAGATTTGTGATCTAAGTGGTTATAAGTCAGCACGTTGATTTTAACGAGCAGGTGTAAATTCTGACAGATTTTGAGCCAACTTCTACTAAAGTTGCTAATGACTGAAGCTGGTGCAGACTGAGCCAAAATAAAGGCATTTTCATGTTTATCAGCAGGAACTGTAATAGTAACAACAACAAAAAAAAGGATCAGAGAAGGTGGTATTATCTATATCAAGAAAATACTCAGGTGATTCCATAATTCTTATATTAATGAGTTCTGGTGTGTTTGTTTGTTTTTCAAGATCCTGTGGATCCAAAAGCTAAACAAACCAAGAAGTTCTGGGTTCTCAACATTTTCTGCTTGCAATTCAAAACAGACTTGTAGTAGTCAGTTTTAGAGCCCAATTTAAAAGCTAAAATTTGAGCTGTGCTTTGACAATCATCCAAAAGAACAATTCTTATAGGAAGTGTTTGACCCTTGTATTATATGATTACTCCTTTCTGAACCAAAAGATTAAATATATATAAAATATATATTATATATAGAGGAGATGGGTGAGCATAATCTTCATTAACCTCAAAAAAATGCATTTCCCTATCTTTAATAATGAAAAGAGGTAAGAAAGATATTAGTTTTTAAATTAAGCTAGTATAAGACTAAATGTTTATGAAAAATAAGGTCTGAAAAACAAAAAGGGACAATTTTAACATGTTGCCTGAAAAGACAATGCTGAATAAAAGCAGATCAAGTAGAAAGAGTAACAGTTAATAGAAACCACACCTGACTCTAAAGTCTCAAGTAGAAAACGCATAGAGACCAGCATTGTATATCATACGTGTCTACAACTTCCTTGTCTCTCCCTCGGCACTGGGTTGTAGCTCTTCACAGAGACCTCATTAGATTGATGTCTACTGCGACCCAATGTGGCCATTCTTATGTTCTTAGGAAAATTACCAAAAAAAAAAAGTTAAACTAAACAGCAATGCTACTCACTATATCTTGCACCTAGTAAACTAAAATATAAAAATTAAGTATAATAATTCCTGACATCAAGATTCCCGCACTGATAGCGGCCTAAGGCTAAATTATCAGTTATGTCATTGGTGGTTGATGAGGGTGGGAAGTGAGACTAATGAAAGCAAGAAAAATGTGTGTTCGTGAGAAAACAGGAGAGATGTGACATGTTGACTTCTTGGATTTCTATTCCAATTCTTGAAATGTAACAAGACAATAAATAAAAGATAGCTGAAAAGGCCTACTGAGAATGCCTACTTAGATAGCCTCGTATTTGCAGCTGAACTGAAAGATCATTAAGAAAATTATTTAAGCGTGTCATTTTGAGGGATGAGTTCTAAGTGCATCTGATTTAATGCAGTCACTGTACTGATTCTTCCAGACCACAATGGTTAGCTAATGGATTGATTGCAAGTTCAGTTCTTTCTTCATGCAGAACCACAGCTGAAGACCAGCAAAATACCCTGAGCACAAAGAACTATCTCGGAAACGCCAGGGAGTGGTATCACTTCTCTGTTTATCTGAAAAGATCAATAATTGCTGTACTTTCCAAAAGAAACAAAGGGAACAGAACCAGAATCTCAGGAACGATATCGGAAGTAATACCAAATCTGGAAAGTTCGTCACATAGGCTTTAGCAGATTCTTCTGATATCAACCATCTTAGTTTCACAGAGAAGTTTGGAATATAAGATTTTAGTTCACAGGGTTGGAAAGAAGTAGACAAAGGAACCTGTTACAAGAACAGCAATTCTTGTGATAAATACAGCAGTACAAACTGAAGAAGCTAGACTGTAAGAGGACTGCAGCTGTTGGCGGTGAGTCAGCTTGTGAGGCCCACCAGTGGGTGGGGATGGAGCTCTGAAAAGCACCTAGCTAATGGGAAGCCTGTTTTTCAATAGCCATTTCTACAGGGACAAAGTGAGCAGAAATAAAGTTGACATATCAGATGCCCACAGGAAAAAGATACCCTATTTTATTGAGTATTCTATTTAGAGGGTGAAATGAAAGACGTTTCTGTTTTGAATTAGTAAAAGCAAATTCTTCACATACAGCATTTTAATACAATTTTAAAGAAAAGAAAACCACACACTTCTTCACACACTTTCTTATGCAAAGGCCACATCACTTAGCAGAACCTCTTCTCATTTCGATTCTCTTTGCATACTACACTCAGAGAAATATCATTTTTCACCCAGTTACACGTTCTGAACATTGCGGGTGTGAACCTTTCACAGATAAAGAATAGCAAAGACTAATGATAAAACTAAAACCAGTCTCCTGATGGTTTTCTTGGATATATACATTTCCCTTCCTGTCCGCAGTGTTCTGCAGCAACCAGGAGACTGTCAGAGAGCACAGCTGAGCAGTCCAAATGGATCTCTGCTACCAGAAAAGGGAATATTGCCTTTTTCCAGACCTGACATTGCTGTCCCCACTCTGTGTACTTGCTCCAGCACTCATCTGACCACACCGTAAAATAATTCAATTTGTTAACCCAAAGGGAAAAAAAAAAAAAGGTTAAACAGAACAAAAAGAAAAGAAGCTGGCTGGATTAGTCATGTGAATTAACTTCTCACAGTGTAAGAGGACTGGGTGAGTGCGACTGCTCCATTCACAGCCACTGTGAAATGGGCAAGTGCCAGTCTGATCATCTTAAAGACTCAACCATCTGAGAGCCTGAACAAAGCAATTCAGAATCACGGGCAATTCACTAAAACATCTTTGATGGTTTTATTTGAAGTTTCTAGGACAAACTGCTTCTGACATAATGCATTATTTTAAAAAAAAAAAAAGCAAAAACACATTAATTTAAAATATATGGGTTTTTTTTGTTTTTTTCTTTTTGAAGATCAAACAAAATTTGAAATAAAAGTTTCTTAAGGCCTCTAACTATAAATGCATCTCTAAAATAGAAACAGCTCCCAGCTTCAAGAGGACAGAGTGGAAGAAACTAAATTATAAAAGTGAACCAAACATTTGTAATTTTAATATTTTGTTGTGTCTACACAACAGACATACACAGAGCTGATTAATTAAGTAGTTTGTGCTTTCCTCTCAGCCTTGTTTGCATACATTATACCTCACCATTCAAGCCATGTGATCATGCTCTATTTTTCCCAGGACAACCGCCTCATTCAGCACGCTACGTGGACTCCGACCCAGAGCAGCATGAGCACTGCACACAGAAGGAAGCTGCTATCTGTACACCACTCCATCAAAGATGTTCAAGGAACATGACAATGCAAGATACAACAACAAACACCAGGACCAGAAGGAGCGCAGGTGCCCTGTAAGAGCATTATAAACTTGGCAGGCAGCGAGAGACACCTCCCAGGCTCACTTGGCACAGCCACAGGACGCTGAGGAACAGACACACACCTAACTTCAGCAGACAGAAGCTCCATCCCTCAAAGGACTTTCTTCCCCATCTGCAGTTTCCTGGTCCCAGCCACGCCAATATTTACCACAACAAGCAGCACGTTCTACAGAGAGCAGCTCACAGATGTTAGATGCAGACAGAATCTGTGCCATTGTGCTATCCAAAGAGACTCAATGCCTGGCTCTCCTGTCCAACGTCTTCTACAGGGAACGCAGAATTTCAGATTCTATTGGCCTTCTGGTTTAAGTAAAACTAGTCTGTT
Organism: Perdix hodgsoniae; assembly: GCA_035772895.1. Lineage (NCBI taxonomy): Eukaryota > Metazoa > Chordata > Aves > Galliformes > Phasianidae > Perdix > Perdix hodgsoniae. The sequence continues at coordinate 2,979,326 of JAPSGF010000039.1, forward strand.
TTACTCCAATGTCATTCTGCCTGCAGAGCCAGTGGTGCTGACACTGCAATAGTTTTCTTTAGGGACCCGAGGAGACATTGTGATATCCATTCACATTAAGCCCTTTCTGCCTGTGTTTCCCAAAAACTAGAAATGAAACTTCAAAATCAGTTTCTGCAGCTACTCATGTTTTAGGTTGGGCTCTTGTCACTCACGAAAGCTCCCAGTTTCCACCCACAAGAGCACATCAACTTTTGCAGTTCGCATTCATAACTTGGTTCTTTTCCAGCTTGTATGTTACAAAAGAACTGCTAAAATCTTTTTCGCCACGTCTCTCACAGGCTGGAGGCACAAGATAGTGAGAAAACTATTCTGATTTGCAAAGCCCAGCATGACCAGATAAGGGAGGCTGGCAGCACCTGCAAAACATCTCATATAGACGTCAAAGAAATCCCCACACTGCCATGAGAAAGGAAGCTTGGTAACTACTTATATGCCACAATATTTCTCTTAAAAGGAGAGTGAGAAAATATTTGTATCCAACCCCTTACCAATAACTTTTAGGCAGTTGGGAAATGAGAGTGGAAAAAAAGCCACAATAATACCTTATGGCTTTGCTTTCAATAGATTTCTATGCACCTTCAGCCACACTCTTCTCCCCACCCAGTCAGGCTTCGCGCCCCCTTTCAGACAAAAATCTTGTTAAATAAAATTAGAAGCTGAGCAGCTCCCGCGGCGACAGCTCAGTTCCCCGCAGGATGGGCTCCTCAGCACCTGGACAGCCATTCCCAGAGGAAATCGATCACAGGAAATCACGGCCTATGTGCTCCCGCCTCAGCTCTGTTAGCACAAGGCGCCCCATCCCACACGGGCGAGCGCTGGGCCAGGAGCACCGTCAGAGCCTCGAGCGGCACTCACGAGGCCCGCCGTGCCCAGCGCGGTGCGAGCAGCACGCTTTCGACCCGCAAATCCCACAGATACGTAAATTCGCAGCGAAGAAAGCACCTTCGAACCGCCGAGCCGAGGACGCGATCTGCGTTCCGCGGGCTGTCACAAGGCGGCTGCTCTTTTTGTCTCCCGTTCGGCAGCATCGCACCCCGCGTGACGCCGTAACGGGCAGCACGGCGCCGCGGGGCGCTTTGTCAGTCGCGCAGGGCCCCCGGAGAGGGCCGTCACCGCCCGCAGAGACACAACGAGGGGGCGGCTGTGCCGCGCTTCTCGGCGGGGAGAAGCGAGGAGGCGCGGGAGCGCGGCGCAGAGCGGAGGACCCTCCTCGTCGGGCGGGCGGGAGCGCACAATGGGGACGGGGCGCGGGCGGCCGTTCTCCATCAGTCGCCCCGTTTGGCGTCCGTCAAACGACCGCCGCCGGAGGCGCAGCAGCGGTGCAGGGGTGTGCCGGCGGCGCGGGCCGGAGGGGCGGCACCGCAGCCCGCCCCGCCGCTGCCCCACGCCTCCCGCCGCGCCGCCGAGGGCGGATGGAGGCGGGGGCGCGGAGCGGCCTCCGGGCCCCGCGGGGAGCGCGGCTACGACCGGATCCGCGCCGCGGGGCGCAGCCCTCCCGGCTCCCGCTGACACAATGGGCGGCGCGACCCCGGCCCCGCTTCCCCTCCCGAGCCCTCGCTCACCCCTCCGAGGAGGCTCTCCGCGCCGCGGGGCCGACCCGCTGCTGGTGGTAGTGGCGCCGGGCGCTCGCCGAGCCGGCAGCCCCGCGGGGCGGGGCGCTCCGTTCCGCGTTCCTCCGGCAACCGCGGCAACGTTATTCCCTGCACATAGCGGCTAACGGGCAGAGCGGGCACGGCGCTGCGCAGGCGCCGCCCGAGCTCACACAATGCGGGGGGGCGGGAGGGGGAGGAGGGCGGACGGCACCGCGCAGGCGCAGAGGGCCGAGCCGCGGGGCCGGAGCTGCGCCTGCGCGGACTTCAGACAATAGCGCGGCGATGGGAGGAGAGCGTGGGTCCGCCCCCCCCGGCCGCGGCGGGACCTGCGCCGTACTCAGCCGCTGCGGGCACGGGGACGTAGGCGGAAGGCGTGCGCAGTACGCAGGCGCGAGGGCGGTCGCGAGCCACAACAAAGGGGAAAAGAGAAGCGGTGCGTATCCTCCTCCCGCTGCCGGCTGTGCGCGCGGCGGGGACTACGCCTCCCAGCGCGCTCCGCGCGGCGCGCCGTTTGCTGGGAACTGTGGTCGGCGCCGCGGTCTCCCCGCGCGCGGAGCAGCTGGGGGCGTGGTGCAGTTCGGGGGTTCGGCCCCCGGCTGCGGCTGGTAGTTGGCGCTGTGGCAACGGAAGGCAGCCCGCGGGCGTAGCGGTCGCTCCGGGAGGCGGCGCGGGCCGAAGTGCCGCGGGGCAGCGCCGGGGAGTTCGGTGCGCGCCCTTCCCGGCGATCGGTGGCGTCCCGATGCGGGCGCCTCGCGGGCAGCCCGCCCTGGAGGAGTCCTTTCTGCTGTACCAGAGGCGGCTCCGAGGTGAGCGCGGCCCGCGGAGCTGTGGGGGGCGAGGAGGGCTGCTCCTGCCCGGGTGGGCGCCCGCCGGTGGTCGGTCGCGCCGTGGCCGTGCTAATGGCCCGAGGTGGCTTTCCTGAGCTTTGGGGTTTTCATCAAGCGCTTGCGGGAACTTACAGTGAAGTTTCTCTCGGTGCCATATCCGCGTGATTCCAAACGCCTCCAAGGACGATGACTCCACCAGCTCCCTGGGCAGCCTGTCCCAGTGCATTGCTACTCTTTCAGAGAACAAATTTTTCCTGATGTCCAGCGTGAACCTTCCCTGGTGCAACTTGAAGCCTTTCCCTCTAGTCCTATCATTAGTTACACTGGGAGAAGAGGCCAACCCTTACCCCACCACGAGCTCCCTTCATGCAGTTGCTGAAAGTAATAAGGTTGTCCTGAGCCTCGTCTTCTCCATACTAAACAACAGCAGCTCCCTGAGCGGCTCCCGATAAGACTTGTGCTCCAGACCCCTTACAGCTTTGTTGCCCTTCTCTGGACGTGTTCCAGGGCCCGAGTGTCTTTCTTTTAATGAGGGACCCAGTACTGAACACACAGCACTCGAGGTGTGGCTTCCCTGGAGCTGAGTACAGAGAGATGATCGCTCCAGTGGCAACACTATTTCTGATACAAGCCATTGGTCTTAGCCACAAGAGCATATTGCTGGCTCACGGTTCAGCCAGCTGTTGACAAATGTATCCAGGTCCCTTTCCTCCATGCAGCCTTCCAGCCGCTCTGCCCCAAGCCTATTCAGTTCTTTAATTGTGCCGTGCCTGACTTGCCTTTTCATTTTAGGCATTGAAGCTCAGTTAGTACTGGCTTCTTGAATCACTGTGAAGCCTAATGGGTGGCATGCGGGCTGTGGAGAAGGCAGATTTCTCGTGTTCCTTCTCATCTAAGGAGATGTGTTAATGTGTTTAACTTCCAGAGTACGTGACTTGTTCCATTCTACCTGCATCGTGCTGGGGCATGTGGGAATATAGTTTTACAGTGGTTACACTGAGCTGCCTGAACTGCCTGCAAAATAGGCTGTTCTCATTTTTCTTAGGCTGTGACAGCAGGAAAAGCCAAAACCTTTGGAGTTCAAGCCTACTATGCTTTCTTTCCCTATGTTCTCCAAACTTTAACGTACTTAATATTTCTTTTGTGTGTGTGGTTTACAAAGTTTGGTTCTTTTCTTGATTCAGACCAGGCTTTTTATTAAAATATGCTTTTGTAGCATTTTGCAACACAGCTCCGATTTATTTTTTTTTATTTTGTTTTAGGTTTTTCGTGCATTTCAAGTGTTCCACTGAAATTTCACTTTCTGTCAACTAGAAAATCTGTTGTAGTTGCTTGGGAACTGTCGTATATCTATAGATACATCTTCATAGCCATTATGAGCTTATCAGCTTTTAATATGTAGAGTTCAAAGCATGCCTTTGTACCAAGCTATCTGGAGGCTGTAGGTGATGGCTTTAAATTTCATATAACTTTAAAGGGTCTTTTTCAAGAATCTTGCATCTTGGACTGTTTACAGGAGTAATATTAGAGCTCATAACATAATATGACTGGATACATGTATTCTGTTAATGCCGTTTATTTTAATTTTCCTTTTCTCTGACTGGATTGCTTCACACTGGATCCACTGTGGTTTTAAAATCGCTTCAGAACAGCCTTCTATTGGCTGTTCCACTTCCCTCTATTTTGCCCATATCGGTCCCACTAGCTTTATGATTCACTGTGGCATGAATGGATTTATTGCTCCATGAGCTGATGAACCTAATTTGTTTCCAGTCTTAATTACGTAGTTTGAGATTTTCATACAAGTTCACGTCATTCGTGTAATTGGGATTCTGGAATTTCAGGTAGCATTTAGCACCTTTAATGTTTTTGATATGCAGGATTTCTGAAGTGCAGTCCTTGACCTTATGTAGATTGACCTTATGTGCATTGCAACAGTTCCTCTTGGACGCAGGCTGATACATGGCAGGAGGTTAATACCAACCATTCTGGAGATTGGAATAATCATTTTATGGCCTTATTCAGTAAGATGAAAGGGTGTATAAGTTCTCAAAGATTATCAGTTAATCTTCAGTGCAGTGTCCTTTGTTGTAAAGAGAGTTGCCTCAGAAGACTGGTTTGTAGGGAAGTCCAAGCGTTCAGCAAGCCAACTATAATAGCCAGAGGGCAGAAAGCCAGACAAAAAGTGTGACTGAGAAATAGGTCGTCCTAGAGCCCAGTAGAGGGATTTCTGATGGAAGTACTAAAGACCTTGTAGCAGGGATTTTCCTGATGAGCCTAAGACTTTGTATAATTACGGTCTTTACCATTGTGCGTAATGAGGAGTTAGGAAGGTGGTATTTGTGCAGTAGGTTTATTAGGTTGCTATGTAAACTTTCACAGAATTGAAACAATTTCAAATGAACTTTAAAGTACTCAGAAGGTAATAGAATTTATATTCAAAAGTTATCCTTGAGAGGAGAGAGGAATTTTCTACCTCTTTCTAAGAGCTGTGCTATTGTACTCATACCAATTACCAAAACTGGTGGTTATGGCATGAATGTCCTGTGAGCCTTCTGTTCTGTCCGTGTCATGAATGCTACTGTTTGAATGGTCGGAAAGAATCAGTTCTAGCTAGCATGCTTCAATATTATAAAATAATCTGGTGAGTGCAAATCATTGTTTTTGAAGGAGGATTTTCTTAATCAACCTGTGAAAATCATAGAATCATAGAATTGCTTAGGTTGGAAAAGACCTTAAAGATCATCGAGTCCAATCACAACCTAATCACACTGCCCTCACTCTAACAACCCTCCGCTAAATTACGTCCCCAAGCACCACATCCAAATGGTTTTTAAACGCATCCAGGAATGGTGACTCAATCAATCACCTCCCTGGGGACCCTAATCCAATGCTTAACAACCCTTTCTGTAAAGAAAAGTTTCCTGATATCCAACCTAAACTTACCCTGATGCAACTTGAGGCCATTTCCCCTCATCCTGTTGGCAGTGAGAAGAGACCAACCCCGCTCTCGCTGTAAGCACCTTTCAGATGTAAGAATAGAGCAATAAGGTCTCCCCTCCACCTCCTTCTCTTGAGACTAAACAGCCCCAGTTCCTTCAGTTGCTCCTCTGTCCAGTAAATATTTTAAATACTAGTAATTACATTTCAGTCTTCTTAAAAACTAGCAATCTAGACAGTTGTCCTTAGATGATAGTTAAAGCAACGTTTTTTGCAGAGTTGTAGTTATTTTTTTTTCAGTGTCCCTTAACACATCTACCAGCTGGAGTTTTTTGGTTTTTTTTTCCATCTTCTGCAGCCAATTTTGTTGTTCTGGATGGTTGTTTCTTTTGCTAAGCTCTCCATTGGGTCTTAGAGTATTTTCTGTGGCACTTCTGAGTTCATGAATGAGGTAACTTTGGTGCTTTCATTTGAAGAATTGCTCTTCATAGACAGTCTTGGGCAGTGCCTGAAAAAACATCTTTTGTTTAGGTGGTGCAAACAGAGTTCAATGCCTTCTCTGTTTTTTCTGTTTTCCCTTCAGTGACGTATTGTTCTCACAATTTTATTTTTTTTCCCCCAAAGCTGAGTAGTACTTATATGGAAATACAGCAAGCTTTTTTGTGTTGAATTTCGTTTCAATGTTTTGACTCTAGCCTTTATTTATATATATTTTTGGCAAGTTGAACGCATCAGTAATATCTCCAATTTAATGAAAGAACAAAATAAATTCTACAGTAGTAGTGACATGCTGCTAAAAAAAAACTTGTATTAATTGCATTTATATAAAGATATTTCTCTGAAAAAAGGATACCAGTAATATATCTTCAATGTTTAATACTTAAGATGAAAGCCGATACGTCAAAGAAAAAAGAAGCACTGGGTTTTGTTGCTGGCTTGTTTTTTTTTCATGATGATAGGATCATGGAATATCCCGAGTTGGGAGGGACCCCAGGAATCATTGAGCCCAACTCCTGATTCCACTCTAGCACCATCCGAGGTCGAAACCCTGTGTCTGAGAGTGCTGTTCAAGCACTCCTTGACCTCCAGCAGGTTTGGTGCCATGACCACTAAATACTGAAAAACAAAAAGCATTATCAGTTAAAGAAGTCTTTTAATTTTTCTTTTTAGTCCAGATTAGTGATCTGTAGAAATTCTGAAATTGAGTTGATATACATATTTGACATGTCATATTTTTTATTCTAGGAAACAAATGAAATATTTTTTGAAGCAGGTTTTCAAGCCTATATTTTAATGGGTAGTACGAAGTTGCATCAGATCCTCTCTAGTGTAGGAAATATTATAATTACTTTTATATGTCTGTAGGCAACTTAAAAAAAATAATCTTAATGAGTACTGGAGGGGGAAAAAGCATAGGGGGAGAAAAAAAAAACAGATCAAGGCTTTCTTTCCCCGCAGTTGATCTGCATATTACATTTGATTGCTCTCAGAAATCCTAGATTGTGTTATCATATTGATTTGTTTCCAATTAAAGTTGAATGTTTAACACTCATTTGTGTGTGGAATCTCTTTGTGGAGATCTTTGTATTACACCTGGATGTGGTGTCTCTGCTGGAGATTGTACCAGATGGCCTCCAGAGGTGCCTTCCAACCTCAGCCATGCTGCGATTTGTCTACATCCTTAGCTCTGCCTGTGGGAGATAACACATCAATGGCATTTTATCACACAACAGAAATATATTCTAGATATTGTTTGTAAAGTCTTAAAATGCAGAGAAAAATATGACAATTGAATTGTAGATATGCAGGCAGTTTGGGGTAATGCATTTTTACTGAGAGCTGCTTTTGTAAAATACATTTTAGGAATAGCTAACTTGAAAAAGTAGAATGAGTGTGCTAGCACTCAGAAACTTACGGCTTCTAAGTGTGCTTTAAAAATTATTGTGATATCTTTAAGTAAAGATGCCTTGGTCTCCAATAGTTTGTATCCACAGTGGTTCTTTCTGCTTCTTTCATGCTTAGAAAGAACATTTTTACATTGATAAAAGCAGCAATGTGTACATTCCCACTTGTTAATGTTTATTCTTTCATCCTAATGCCCCCAAATGATGTACTTAGAAAAAAAAATGTACATTTTGCCTTTTGTATGTCCGGTTCAACTCTTACTCAAATGAATGTTAGCTGTTTGGTATTGAAAGCTCCTAATTCCCAGTTTCCCAGTAGTGAGCTTTTTGCTTATAGCAGCAGTCTTTTTAATTATGAAACCAGAAGGCATTTAAGCAACTTTGTCAAATATTAATGAAGCTTTCAAAAATATGGGGATATTCTTCCAGAGACAGGAAATGTTTAGCCAAGAAAGGTAGACATCGGCGTGTCACAGATAATGTTGTTATGTTTCAGTGCTACTCTTGCACACTTTATTTTATGGAAGAAAACACATACGTGGACCTGTACTTTGTTTTGTTTTTATTCTTTTTTTTTTTTCCCCCACTTGCTACAGAAGGAAAATTAGAATTCAGTGCTCTCTGACAGAGGCCTACAGTGAGCAGGAAAATTAGGTGCATTTTTTAGTTATCAAATGACTCTCCATGTAATACTTAAGCTGGTGTTGAGTATCTTTTGGCAACAACTCATTGCAACATAGTTACTAAATATTCAAGCCATTGCATCAATGAGATACAGTTACCATTTGTCAATTAACTCTCCCAGTCTCATAACATCCTGTAATCCTTAAGAATGGATAACTTAATTATGCCCATTAGCTAATAGAAAAATGTATGACCTAGATTCTCTTGCCTAAGGCACCACCTTGTGAAATATATTTGGGTTTGTTATAATAAATTATGACTGTCTAAAATGTGCTTTTGCTTCTTCTCTTACACTAACTTGGTTAAAGCATGGAGTACCTGAAAATCAGAAGAGGTAAGACTAGTCATAAGATTAATGGGCTTTAAAAGTGAGTGCTGTGAAAGGATTAATATGTGAGAAGCAGCTCATGCTTCTATGAAAAACCAGCATCAGTAAAACTTGAGACAGAGCTGGCACACTGGGTTGAAAACCATGTTCTTAAATAGAATGGTTCTGGTGTCTTATTTCTATTTTCTGAACTACAGGTGAGTTATGGCAATGGAGACATACAATGCAAAAGGACTGAAAACCGTTATAGTCAGGGAAAAAAAGTATTTCCTAACCTTAGTCAAGATGATGTATTTGAACTTGAAAAAGATAGATAAAGTGAAGCTAGATATACATTCTTAGCTTCTGTTCTGACTTGAATTGCTGTTCACTTTGCTGTTTGGAAGAAAGGAGCTATTAATATTTTTAACCATCAGCATTTATTATACTCTAAGACATTTGCTTGTTCTACCAGCAAATGCTGAACAGTGATTTTTTTTAATAATTTTTTTTTTTAATATTCAAAATATATTTTCAGGTAGATGTTTCTGAGTTCATTTGGTGTTACAGCAGAGCCCAGAGATCCTGCTTTTGATTGTTGCAGAAAGCCATACTCCTCTAGGCTGCTTTCCTGTCTGTCCTGTCTAGTTTGTGTATGTGCCACTTAAATGGAAGAGGAATAAACTACTAATCTCCATTTATACATAGGTGATGGTAAGAAAGAAGTACTAAGAGAAGTAACTGACAGAGGTCCTACAGGGTGGACCAGAAATATTGTTTAAAACCAGGCTCATGTTTTGTAATTCCTTGTTCATTTTTCACCTCTCAATCTGCAAATTTATCCATTTTTTTTTTCTGACATACTGGTAATGTTCAGGTGTAATGTGGCATTTATGGTTTTCTATTTTTATGAAATTAGCAGAATAAAAAGAAAGATAAAAAAGAAAATAAGTACAATGCACTGAAAATGAGAAAAGGATCTTACTGTATCACTCCCAAGTCTGTTCTTGAAAGGGTTCATAGAGTATTTTGGTTTATATGGAAAGAGGTGTTTTTTGTTTTGTTTTGAATAAGCATTATTTATTTTTTACACTCATTCAGAAGTCATTTGTCTTTATTTAATCTCTGTTTTATGTTGTCTGCATTTGCTGAATGTTTATTTCAGTTATTTTTCAGTTGTATGAGGCATTGCTTACATTGAGGTCACGTAAGGTATCACTATGAAAAATCAGTAAAGCTATCCTTAGAGTCTTGTGTATTATATGAAATATAGAATAGGCATTATGTTTGAAATGCAGTAAGGTGCAATTATAGGTGAAGCTTTGTAGTGGCAGTTTTTAATACTAGCTACTCGTGCTGCTATAAAGTTGTATTGACAGGCTGACACTCTGTTCATAACTTGATATTTAGAAATGTAGTAAATTTTGCTTCCTCAAGTTGTGACCTGTTTGCATTATGTAATTGCTTTCAGTGGCTGGCTTAAGATAAAGAAGTCAAGTTAGACAGTTGCTGAGTACGTTTAGTTCTCACAATTTTTTGCAACTTAAATATTTCCTTTTATGTTGTCTGCTGTGGCTAATGATACGATTGTTTGCAGAGCGTGCTAATGAAAGTATCCATCAGCTGAAATATGCCTTGGAGGAAAGACATTTTGCAGAGAGTAAGGATGAAGTTGGATTTGACCAGTCCTCTGTGGGCAAGGGCAGTGATGATGTGGACAGGGGCAATGACAACAGTGGGAATCCACCCTGGGAGGAACTACAGCAGAGTCACGCAGGTAAGATTACTCTGAAGGCAAACAGCTTAAAAATGTTAGAAATAATATTAAATTTATCAATTCGTACTATCAGTATTTTTGCTTATAACCAATGTGTTTTTGTTTTTTTTTAATCTCTTCCTAGTTAATCAACTTAAAATTTTGTTGCAACATCAGGAAAAGATGGAAAGTGAAGCCTCTCCATCAAGCAGGAAGATGCAATTCCAAGTATGTTTCTTCTCATCTCTTTGTTATTTGAATGAATAGCATGCATGCTGTGATATGTTTTCTACTGTCCTGTCTACTGGAAGAATTAGAGCTCCTGAGCCATTCTTACATTCTGAAATTTTGATTCTCAGTGATGTGGTCTGAACTTGGTATGTTTATGACCACAGCAGAGGAAAAATCCCAGATACTTGATTTAGATATTCCCTTCTAGTTGACTATGGTGTGTGTTGGTGACAGTTCACATGACTGTGTTTTTCTCATCATCTTAACTCTACTGCAAGTTCATCCTTTTTGTTTTGGTTGGGATTGACTGCGTGTTTTTAAATAACTGGATCCATGGTCAATCCATGTAGCACTAAGTATGGTAGCTCTGTACCAAAACGCAGTGGTCTCTGCCAAAGTTAGTTTACTAAGTGGAAAGGACAGCCTTTTGCAGATTTCTCAAATTTATCCTTCTTGCAGCAGAACTGCTCTCAGAACATGCACTCAGCCAAGGTGGGTTACATTACAAATTTAGTGTCTGTTCTGTAAGTGTTTTTCTGGATGTTTCTGGAAAACCCTGCCTTTATCTCCACTGTAGTTCCAGGTGAAACAAGGGTCACTTTGTTTTATTGTGGTCAAAAATTATATTGGGTATAATTTGAAAGAAAGGCTGTTGTTACTAGAAATCTGTTACCTTTGCAGGTTTGATTATTCATTCTCATTTAAACGTCATCATAGAATGGCTTGGGTTGTAAGGGACCTCAAGTATCATTAAGCTCCAACCTCCCTGACGCAGAGTTTTGGTTTTAAAACCTGAAGCTTTTATCTTAAATGTTGGACAAGGAATCTTAGTAGCTTGCTGTTGAACATAAAATATCTTCCACCAATTACTCTTCTTGTCAGATGCACATTTTGTGTATAAGATGTAATAGCTACCCAATAGTAGCACAAATTTTTCCTCTTTTCTTCTGAACTTGGTATGTTTATGACCACAGCAGAGGAAAAAGATACATATATATCTTTACATTTTTGGTTGTGATCATTGTTTTTTAGGAATTATTTTCTAAAAGATGTAGCTTTCTGAATCTTTTATGAGGTCTGGGAGACTTAGGTGTCCGACTGTTCAGTTAGTTCCTGAAAATTACATCTGGGACCTTTAAGACTAATTAGTTAGATGAGAATGAATTACAATATGCAAAATAGGTGTGTAATGTCAACTCTAAATTAATTCTGTTTTCAGATGGCCAAGGACTCTTGCTAGTAGGATAAAAGAGGCTATGTTTTTTGTGAAACCATTTAAACTGTAATTTTAAGGGTACTTTAATAATAGATTTAGTTACACTCTTGTTTAATTTGTACACTGTTTTTAGCTGTAAATACTGTGAAGTTATAGAATCTTAAAATATCACGTTCTTTGATAAATATTTGTTAGACATGTTTCTGTGTGGCTATTAAAATTGCAGACATACCCCTATTTCTGCAGCAATTATTAACGAACATTTAGAGGTGTATCCTTTGATGCATACCAATTAAAATTCAAGATATTTCAATATTCATTTCACAGAAGAAAATACCCTCCAACATTTGTCTAAAATGAATAATAAATAGCGTGTGAATTTCATTTGGGCATTGGTTGATGGTTATGTTCTATAAATGTGCTTATTCAAGCAGCAATATGTTTTGGCAGAAGTGGCATATTTACTTCTTGAACTGAAGATTAGAAGTTCTTGCTGTTTCTCCCTTTCTCATGACCTGGTACTTGGTGGGGTGTGTATTTCTTTTATTGAGCATAGGCTGTATGCTGTTTGCAAGTGACTTCTTACTGCAGTAATTGGTAAACCAGCAAATAACACATACTGTTCTTTATTTCAGAAAACCCTGGAAGCTGCAACAGAAGACTTACCAGACCCTTCTGATCTTATTCCTAGAATTAATGATCAGTCTCAGTACATTAACCATTTAGAAGCAGAAGTGAAGTTTTGCAAGGTAATTATTGCATTATATATTTCAGCTACTGAAACCCTGATCCCCCAATTATGAGGAGTTGCTTTAAAAAAAGCTTGTGCTTAGTCTTGAGATAAGTTGTGTTAATGACTAAAAATGAGTAAACCACAGTTCAATAAACACTGAACTTTATTGCGCATCTTGGTGTTTATGTGGTGTTTAAGGACCTTCAAAGATGTTATTTCATCTTACAAATGCAAATCAGTGTATTTTTTTAAGAAATGATTATTTTGTAGCTTAAAATTCTGTATAAAAACAATTCTTTTTTGAGTGTTCTTATTTTGTTTGAAAAAGCTGAAGTAGTTGAAAATGTTTATCTAGTCTTTGTTCTCAAGAGGTTGATGGTTGTCTTAAGGAACCTTTTACATGCAGTTTCTCTGTCTTACAGGAGGAGTTGTCTGAGATGAAAGATCAGGTTCGAGTAGTTATACTTGAAAATGAGGACCTCCATCAGAAACTGAAATTTTTGACTGCAGAATATACCTTGGGAGAACAAGCTCTTCTAGATAGCTTGGTAAGTTTTTATTTCTCTTGTTGTTTTAACGAGGATTCTGTGAACTAACTCCTATTAAGGAAAGCTTATATAAACAATTATCTTCAAACTGAATTTTAGTCAAAACAAAATGACAGTTTGAAAACATGAATTCTTGTAGATATCATCACAGGTCACTAACCTAATGAACTTGTTTACTGGCTCTTATATTTTACTGTAATTAAAATTACAACATTCAATATTTACATTAATGTTTGTTTAAAAATACAGCATGCATAATTATAATTGAAGCACTAACATTTTCATTTTTGGCAAATAATCAGAACTCCGGGCATAATGATTTGAAGCTGCATCAACCTTCTATATCATCATCAGCATGTAACAGAGATCCAGCTTTGGTTTCAAAAACTGTTGGAGAAGTAGAAAAATGGCATGTAGAGCTGGTTGGTATTAGGATTTATTTTTTTTACCTTTGGAAAAGCATTCAGCGCTGTTATTGCTGCAATTTTGTAATAGATTTATGGAAGGAGTTTCGATTAGCTGAACCTTAATTTGAGATCAAATCTTATTCTCCTAAACCTCATCTCCTCGTTATTCGCTAATTAATATAATTCTTCAGTTAGACACAGATGTTAGGCTATAGCTGCAGGTGTTAATTTCTAAGAGATAAGTCTTGGTTGAAGAATATCAGGTCAGTGATGGCTCCACTGTACTTTGGAGATTCTTGGCAGTAGCACAACCCATAAGGAAATTAGCCTCTGTATTTTAGACAGGCCTCCAGACAAGCTTGTTTGCAATGAGTTTTCCTACTTCTGGAGCAGAGCAGGGTCAATAAGGTATAAAAGTGGCTTTGCTCAGTCTGTCTTCCCTGGTCTGAATTACACTTGTGCTTTTAGAGATACCAAGAATCCTTAGTGATTCAGAGCCTATCCTGTTTCCTTAGTCTGGGACAGTATTCTAGATTTATTTGCTCTAAAGGAACTGGGTGACATTGCCATCTTTTGGGGAAAAAAAAAAAAAAAAAAAAAAAAAAGAAAAAAAACCCACAAAAAACAGGATTAATTGAAAGTTTTGGGATGCTTTTAATCATGTTTCTGGCACATATTTAGCTGAAAACGTATTCAGTTATCAATAACACCAATTTGACAGCTAGTTTTTTACAATAAATGCACTTTTCTTCCTCAGTAATATTTTAAGTTGGAGTATCGTAGTGATTGTGACTTCTTTCTAAGCATCATAGTGAGCTAAATTTCTGATGCTTTCTTTGGCTTGTTATCGTCATTGTATTTTATCACTGCTGTGGTTGATTTGTTTCTTGGCAATAGGAGTCCCAGGTAGTAGGAGTATATTATTATAATATGAAAAAATAGCTACTCGAAGAATCTTTTATTTCTGTGGAGTTGTGGGAGAATAAAAGGAAAACTGAAATAAGGTCATTAATTTTTGTGAATTATTTTAGATGGCTGAAATATGTGGAGCTGTAGCAATTTATATTATATGAGGAACTGGCAAGTTGTGTAGAACTAAGAAAATGGGAGGTTTATTCATGTTGTGAACTTTAACAAAAACGTGAAATACTTAGATTCTCTGAGTCTTGTGATTTAACAGGTTTAATCAGGGAAAAAGAATAAATATGGATAATGTCTAGATTTATACGTAAAGACAGTACAAAGAACAAACCAAAAGACACAATTATGTTTGTTTTTTTTTCTTCTCCCATCTTTTCTAAAGGAGAAATTAAAACTTCTTTATCAGGATAAAATCAATATTTTGGATGCACAAGTACAATCTCTAAGGTATAGTGAAATATTTTTTTTTTCTTAAAATTATGCTTGAAGAAATATTATCAACTCCTAACATGATGCATTCTTCATTTGAATTTAGGTAACGGTGTGTTTGAAGAGTAAATGTGATGTTTTCAAGTACTTTGCCTGAAAGCTGGTTTTAAAGGATTTGTGTTTTCTCAAATAATGTAATTGAATGCATTATTATAAAATGTATGTATGGCATATAAATTATGTCAAATTGTATTTACAGACATTACTCAGCCTCAAAACTTGATATGAAATCTTTTTTTGCCCCGTTTCCTTATGGAGACTCTGTACCTGTTCTGATAATACAAAGAAAGTTTAAAAAAAAAAAAAAAAAAGCTGAAGTTTTAACTTGTGAGCTCTTCCACAATTAACTTTCTTCTTCTAATATCTGGTATCAAAAATTTTTAGGAATCTCTGAGCTACTTTAGGCCGCATAATGATTTTAGCCCAGGGCAACAACAGTTTTAAAGTATGCATGCTGTGTTTCCAGTCATGTAACCTGCATAGCTTCAAAAATAAAAATATTTGAAAATAGGTCATGTGCTCTAAATGAGTGCTTTCATTATAGACTAGCAAAACCAGCAGTAGAGGGCAACACTGTAGGATTTGGTGTTCTGGAATAAACTTCTTGTGTACTTGCATTCATGATACTGCTGCTGAATCTGTTTAATTATGATTTTCCCCAAATAATTTCTAATCCAATATATCTAAAATTACGTAATTCTGCATGTACTTGTGTGCAAAAGGAGTTACTGGTTTTAAATATGCCATCTGCAGTGGTGAAATCATAATTGTACAAAGCCAATTTTGCTAGTCAAAGTATAGGAGAATCTTAAATCTCAGCTACCTAGTCTCCTGGCTTTTTTCCCCTCAAGACTTAGTGTTAAATATATTCAGAAAGAAAGATTAGAGATTGAAATCATCTGAAAACTTCTGAAGGTACTTTCTGAAACTTCTCACTTTCTCCTAAGGGCTGTGATCTTTGAAAGTATAAGTGCTTTGAAACATTTAAGATCTGGTGATTTTGCACCAGTGCAAAATTGTACTGTTTTCAGATGGAACTATCCCTATTTTTTAACTTTAATTATGCATTTACATAGGACTCATCAGTTTCTGCCGTAGATTTCTTAATAAGTCTGTACCATGACTGTCCAAGGATATACCCAGGGCAAATTCTGTCGAGGTTATAGTGTATTCTATTTCATAGACCTACTACTAAAAAAGGAAAAAAGTACACAGAAGCTTTCCCAGAAGGTAGTATATGTGCATACAGCATACATATCGTGTGCTCAATAAATCCAGTACAGCCAGAATGTGTCAGACTTGGTATGTGTATGCTGCCCAGATGGTCTGCATAACAAACCAAAAGTTTTGGATACATTGCACAATTTGTCAGATAGATCTTTATGTGCGCAGTGTGCATTTGTCTGGAACTTCCTGATGTCAGCATTCTTACTGAGCTCTTCCTGCCATGACAGATGCTTGGAAATTCTAGAGAAAAGTCTTCATAGAATCTGGTAGAAATTTCAGAGAGAAGTAGAGAGCTTACCCTGTTTTTCTGGAGTTGGGGTTGACCTCAAGTTTGTTTCTAGAGTGATCAGAGAGGGGATCAGAGTGAATGTCACAGAATCACAGAATGGCCAGGGTAGGAAGGGACCTCAAGGATCATGAATCTCCAACCCCCTGCCACATGCAGGGCCACCAACCTCCACATTTAATATTAGACCAGGCTGCCCAGGGCCCCATCCAACCTGGTCTTGAACACCTCCAGGGACGGGCATCCACAGCCTCTCTGGGCAGCCTGTTCCAAGACCTCACCACTCTCTCTGTAAAGAAGGATTTTCTCTAGGAAATGTATTGTCACTTGCTGGCTAATTTGAGAGTAGTGTAGAAATGAGGAGCTACTGACAATAAGAGTAGGAAAAAATACATTTTCATAGGACATTGAAATATTTGCACAGTCAATGTATAAATGCATTTACAAAGCTTCTTTGGATAATGAGTCCTTTTTTTTCTGTTCAGGAAAAAATTACGACTACAAGTTTCATCTAAAATTTTCCACGTGGCTTTACTGTTTTCTGTCACAGCAGATGAAACAATTTAATTTTGTTTTATCTATTAGTAATTTTGTTGGGACAGTTTAACTGCTATTTCTCTGTTAAGATTTTCCACAGGCTACTGAAATGTGTAAAATAATGTCCATTATGGAGTTTCTTACAGCTCTTTTTTTTTTTTTTTGCATTTATTGTTGTATTTTGCATAGAAGTATAGCTTGTAGAAATGTTTCAGTATTGCTCAAATTTTTTTTGTTCTTTTTAGGAAACACCTTTCAGAATCTCAGAAAACCTGTGAAGATTTGGAAGCAAGGTTAAAACACCAGAAATTGCTTGTTTCAGCCACAAATTCCAGTCGAGTTGGTGGTCTTTGTCTCAAATGTGCACAGCAGGAGGCAGTTCTTGCACAGACACATTCTAATGTTCACATGCAGGCCATTGAGAGAGTAACAAAGTAAGTTTGGGGATATTTAGCTTTTCATGAAATAACAGTTGCTTACATTAAACCACATGGATTATAATATGGTTGTATTTGTAGAGACATCTACAAGTTCATTTCCCAAGTTCAATTGAAATATGAAAATTGATGGCAGAATATGAGTGTAGGTCACAGCCACTGTACAATCCATGGTAGTTTACTTATTTCAAATGCAAAGGAAAGTTAGTCTTTATCTTAGAATTGCGATCCCTTGGGATTTCCCCAACCAGACCGCTGGTAGTTTGTATTTATTGTGCTAATTCTACAAGTGAACCTTTCACTCTAACAGAGAAATCCCTTTTTTCCTTGAAAATGTTTAATAGGTCTAGAGTTTGGGATGGAATACTTTGCTAATTCAAGGCAACTTCCTTTGAATCAGAAAGAAATGAAATTATTTTTAGCAACCATTTTTAAATTGTGGCTTTTATTTAAAGGATTTAGAAAATAACTGTACAATCTGAACATAGTATAAGTGGTTTATAATGAGATACAGTAATTCAGAAATTCCAACAGCACTGACATATTTTTTTTAGAAGAAGAAACGCTGCTAGTCAATCGTCTTCAGAAATCTCTCCATTTTTACTTGCTAGTAATAGTGACAGGATACTGCAGCTTTCTCAAAGTTTGTTGAACAGCCATCTGTCTATTGTCAGATACATGAAGCTTTTTAGGATTTCCAGAGTTTTAGAATGAATCTGCTGGAAAGGAGGTAGTGGGTCAATTAGAAGTGAGAAATCTGAAGGGGCATAATGCATACTGTTTGACAAATGGATGTGATCTCTACGTATTATATGGATGTTAGGAGGATTAATGTATTTTTCTGTTGTCACAAGCCCAAGAATTTTCTGGGAAAGCTCTCTGTTGCTGAAAAATCATGTTTCCAAATCTGCTTTTTTTTTTTTATTAAAGTAACCGTTGTCACAGAAACTGTGGAAACTCAACCAGTACATTTTTGTCATCTTGTGTTACAGGGCAGCTTGAAACAAAAGATTTGAGTTAATTTATTTCTTCCTTTTAAACCATCTCTCAACAACATCTGAAATCAACTTCTTTGATGGAAATTATTAAAACAAAGATATTACAGTAGATAAGTAGGACTAAGTAGTTTGTCCAAATGCTGCTAAAATGAATGCACGGAATTGTTACCATTCAGTGCAACAGATGCACAGACAAAACAGCAGCAATTTTCAGTCAGAATTTAGTTGTTCTGTAAATAAATGGAGACAGTTATTCTCTCAGAACTGAAAAGCATTCACCATATGAAAAATAGTGGAATAGTTAAGTATCTAACTTATTTTGATATGGTTTGGTGTAGGGCTCAGTTTTTGTTAATAAAGAAGTTGTGTGGAGGTGTAGAATCCAAGAGTATTTTTCTTTAGCTCAGTAATAGTGTGCAGCAAAGAGCTACTGTTTTTTCCTGATATATTCAATAGTCTGAATTATTTTTGGAACTTAAGCCCTTTCTTTTAATTCTTTTTCCTTCCTATTTTACATGTAATGATAGGGTAATTCCATATTGCTCTCTTCTGATATTTTATAAAGCTTTTTTTTGAACGTGGAGTTGTATTTTGTAATGCCACTAGGATGTTCCTCAGCTTCAGCACGTTCATGACCTGAATTCTTCCAGATTTACTGGTAGCTTCCCCAACAGTCCTTCCTGAAGCATAAGACCAGTAGGAAGTGATAGATACTAACAGCTCAGCAGATACTGAGTATTCTGTCTTTTGTGCTTAACCTGTACTGGTTTTAATCTTGCTTCACTTAATACCTTTGTCTTTTATCTGTTAACATCTGTTTTATCTGTAAATATCTGTTTATCTGATACACCTGCTTTTTCTCTACTTATGGGAAGATACAGAAGAAATATATATTTTCTTTTTTTATGTGCAGAGAAAGAGATGATTTGATGGATGCACTTGTTTCAGTGAGGCGAAACGTGAAAGAGATGCAGCAAAGAGAATCTAATGCATATGAGCAAGTTAAACAAGCTGTGCAAATGACAGAAGAGGCCAATTTAGAAAAAACAAAGGTAAAGTCATCAAAAAGATTAGAGCTTTTGAGTATTCAAAACACCTATAAATATGAATTAGTTTGCAAGCTAATGAGAGAATGTGTGCATAAAACCTTTGTTAGTGGTGTGGTAGGTTCAAACTGTGAACACTTTTGAGCAGTAACATAACTGGATCCTTAAGTTGTCATCCAAAGCTGTGGGATGAGTTGCATTCTGAGGCCATTATTTAAATTCTTAAGTGGTTTCAGAGCTAGACGATAAAAACTGGCAGGTAATATTTTCAAAGGCATTTACAACATATAGGAAGATAATTGTAATCACACAGTCAGGGGGTTGGAATGGACCACAAGAGAGCATCAAGTCCAGCCCCCCTGCTAAGGCTGCAATAGGTCACACAGGTAATGCCACATTTCTGAACTGCTCCTGGAAAAATATTTGAAACATTTACAAACAATTAGTTTTACCTCAAATGTGCAAAGCAAGAACTGATTAGTTATTATATAGGACTTCTCATCTTCAGAGTTATAAATGCTACCTTTATTTACCCCTTTTGGCATGGGGTAAATAATAATGGCAAAACCAGTTTTGATCTAATGCTTATTCTAGCCCTAGTTACTATAATAACTAATATTGATCTGAATTATTTCTTTGAGATTTAGTGACATCTACTGTATTATTAGTGAATTACTATGGAATTGAGTGGTTGTGGTTTGGGGATATTTCTATTTTTTTTAATCATTATTGGATTATATGTTTTTAAAATATACTTGTTTTTAATGAAGTGCCTTGACTTGTTTTTAATGAAGATTGATATAATTGTTCTAATGACCAAATAAGCAATAGTGGTTGATATTATTTATCCAGTGCTGTAGGGATGTGTGTCATAGACTTTATGTATAGAGTCTGTGATTTGTAGGAGAAAATATAGTAAGAGCTTGAAATGCTACATACTTATTAGATGTGATTATAGCAGCTTCAAGTTTTTACTCAACAGAGAGGTGATGAGTCAGTTTAGTTCCTGTTACCAAGGTTTAAGTCTTTCATATGAGAAAAAACTCAGCATGATTCTTTTTGTTTGGCTGGTGTTTTTTTTATTTGTTTTTATTTTATTTTATTTAAAAATACTAGTGTTTATCTTGAGAAGCACAAATCAGCTGTTTTTGTAAGTATCAGAAAATCACTTAGAAAAGTCCAGGTGAGAAATGTGAGAGGGTAGCATTTAGAAGCCCACTGTATTATAGTTTCATTTCCTGTCAAACTATCTGACCTCAGGTACTTCAATTTTTTTAAAAAGCATCTTTTTTTTTTTTCTGTTTTTTAGTTGTTTTTAATCCTTAGAGCCAGGAGGAGATCTGGAAAGGCTAAATAAATCCAGGAGCGTTTTCCACATAGATTTCATAGAATAACTTTTTGAAAGACTCATAGTAAAAACAGCAGTTTGCAAGGAGTTGGGTGTAGGAGGCTGGTTCTACAGATGTGCATTCAGGAGTTTTAAATGAAAGGCGAATAACCATCTATAGAAGAACAGCTGCTTATTTGGAAAATATACCCTGCAAGTGCTGGTACCCTGCTCTGACATCTAAATGCATTTAGAGATGCATTTGGAATTACAAATCACAGTAGGGCATGTTTATACAAATAAACATGTCTGTTTTCAATTTGTTAGTCCTATTCTAGATGTTAATATGGAAGGATTGCATAAACATCATTACTACACTAAAAAGTAAAACAAACAAACAAAAAAAACAACTAAAAACATCCTAATAGTGAATTGGTTTTTCTGAACACATTAAATACATATTGCAGTAATTTAACATTTATTTTTTTAAGTAAGAGAAACCTAATTTTTTTTGTATTTTTCTTTATTTAGGCTCTAGTTCAGTGTGAGCAACTGAAAAGTGAGATGGAACGCCAGAAGAATCGTCTTGAAAAGGAGTTAGCTGTCCAGCTCAATAAGAGGACTGAGGAAAAAGAAGCTCTGCGGGAAGAAATGAAGAAAGAAAGGGAGAACTTGGCAGCAATGGTACTCATACGATTTTTTTCCTTTTTATATATACAAGGAGTATAAAATTTCTCTAAACTTTCTGTTTGGGCGTCCATTCCTTTGATTCTATTTTGGATTTTCGAGCTCAGTAGGTCTATTCTAACACTACTTTAAAGCATGATTTGTTCCTAGCTTCTTATAAGGAATATTATTTAGGTTGTCAAGTTGAACATTCAAAATTTTGTACCTGTAAGACTTTGTGCTACATAATGCTTACATTATATATCAAAGCTGCAGTATTGTAATTGCATTTTAATATGGTATTTTTTAGAGAGATCTTATCAACGCTTAATTTGCCCGTCTGCAGAAATGTGCAGAAATCTTGTTTAAAGCAAAATAAAACAACCTTATATTTATGGAATCTTTCAGATAGAATCTCTATCATAGTTTATATTGAGACTGACTGTTGTAGCATAATCTTGCTTTAGACTTCTAGATCTGAGTGTAATGTGAGTATAAAGCACAAGAGTTTTCTGCCAAGTAACATATACAGAGGAAACTTCATCTTAACATCAGTAAACCTAAGGGACATTTGATTTAGAGCTTCTTCAACCATTTTATGGTGGAATTTTGGGAACAATACAGTGAATTTATTTTCTGACTGTAGGCTTTTTCTGTATTTATTGGCTCTTTTTAGAAATAAGCCATATAGTAATATGACCATATATAGCATAGAACTAAGACAAATATGGTTGTATTTCTGGTATTGTGAGATAATATTCTGAAGCTGTCATAGGAATTTCAAGTCTTTGACTCCAATTCCAGATATAAAAACAAGAGTTAAGTACAGTTATGACGATTGAATATTTTTAAAAGTAAGCTGTTGTAAGGGGTCTTCATAAATCGCTTGGCAAGGTGAATAAAAATTAAAACCAAAACTGTGGACAATGAGCCATCATTAAGCAGTAAGCGGTTTTTTGTTTAAGTCATTGCTGTCTGTTGGAAGTTACCCTTAAAGACAAAATTATTAGAGGGTGTCCAGAGGAGGACTATGAAGATGCTGAATGGTCTGTAGGTCAAGACGTGAGGAGTGACTGAGATCTCTTCAGTCATTCTTCCTGAAGAAGTGGAGGTCGTGGAGAAGCCCTATGGTGGCCTACAGCTTACTCACAAGGGAAGCAAAGGCACTGATTCCTGCTCTCTGGTTACAATGACGAGACCCAAGGAAATGGTGTAGAGCTGTGTCGGGTGAGGGTCTGTTTGGGGATTAGGACAAGGTTCTTCACTGGAAGTAGGCCAGGTATTTGGGCTCTGGAATGGGCTCCCCAGGGTGGTCGTTCTGGCCTAAGGCCTGCCAGAGTTCAAGGAGTGTCTGAAATTAGGGTTTGAATTTCAGAGTTCCATTATAGAGACAAGAGGTGGAGTCAATGATGCTTGTGCGTTCCTTCCAACTTGGAATATTCTGTGATTCAACACCTACATCTTTAGTCATTTAGATTTATTTCAGAGCAGAATATGCACTCTAAAATGCAGAGTATTAGACAAGCATGTCATACTTTTTTCAGCAGAATAATTAATTCCTTCATGTCAGTACATCACCTTGTATTTCATCACAAGCTGCTGTGCTGTGTTTTACTGAAATTGATCTCAAATCTTAGGAGTTGTGTTCTGTCTTTTTTTTTTTCCTAAATCCCACATACACATTAAATGTTGCATAGTGATAGTATGATAAATCATTCTTAGTAATTAAGGAACATACAGAATGACTTCCTAGAAAACTATGATCTATACATAGGATTCAAGTCTACATATTATTCGACTAGCTATTATGCTTCAGGAAAATGAAATGGTAGAAATAAGGATTGACTTGATGCACTGTATGCTGTTTGAGTATTTTATCACTTTCTTGAAGAAATCATTTGTTTGAGGGAAAGAATTGGCATGTTCCAAATTCAGGTAGATATATAATAAGTGAAGAATAGTTACGAATATATAATCTTCTAGGTTTGGCTTTGAATTCCTGTAAGTTAACCTAGAACTGTCAGACACCATTATTTCCACTTACATTAGTAAGCTTCAGGGCTAAATAGCTGAAGGGTCACTGTCTCTGTATTATTGTTACATTTTTTTCCAGCGTTCAGTAAAATTTGATCTGAATTAATTAAATTTTTAGCATACTATTTCTATATGCTTGTATTATATTATGCTTTGATTTTCAGTGCAAAAATACTGTCTGAACTTGGAATTAATTGAATATTTATACTTACAATGGCAGATTTCTTTTTACTGGTGCATAAGATAGCTGGGGGAATGTGATTTTGTTGAAACCAATCTACATAAGTACAGATAAGGTGTTAAATAGTTCTTCCATAGCTGCAAAAGTATTGCAACCAGGTGCTTATGACACTTTGATCATGTTAGCAAGTTCTGGAGACTAATCTGACTAAAGAAAAGTTTCAAATACCTGACCTCATGATATATTAATTCAAAATAACATGCCAATTATTGAAGTAATTTAGCCATATTTGGTTAATATTTTTATTATATTTCTAATTTATGCTTTTCTTGCATTTCTTTGTATTTTGTCTGTATAGCTACAGTTACTTTCATGGAGAAAGTCCTGTAGGGTTTAAATCTGTAGCTGGCTGAATTTCATCATTGCCATGTTCTTGTTTATTTTGCAGGTGACAGCCACGTCTGAGAATGTTGCCATGTTAGAGGCTCAGGTAGAAAGAATTACAAGGGAAAAGAATTCTCTGGTCAACCAGTTAGAAGAATCACAACATCAGCTTACATCTCATGAAATGGAGATGAACAAGGTAGGCGCATTGCTTTACCTCATTCTTGTGACTTGGAAGATGAGAGTTTTTTTGTTCCTCCATTTTCCTCTGTACTGGTAAAGAACGCGTGATTACAAATGTAAACTCTTCTGACAATTCCACGTAAAGTTTTACGAAGAGAACTTACATGTCTGCCAAGTCACCTTGTAATGCAAAAGTTAAGCTTTCTTTTTCACAGACAATGCAAATTCTGATTATAATCTGTATTAGGTGTAAGTAAGACATGTAATATTCAACACTGTCCTGTAATTACAGTTTTTCAAGTACTTTCTTGTAGAAATGCTTTGCAGTGTACTCCTTAACTAATTGATGTTGATGATAAGCATTCTACAAAGAAACATTTTTTCTATGTAAGAATTACTGTTTAAAATATATATTAGATCTGTTTTATATACATACAGTTTAAAAAATTAATATTCAGATAGGGTCTGTCTGTATCAGTTTGGGGTGCTCTATATTGCACATTTCTCAACCAATTAGAGCCTTCATGTTAACCAGAACACGAGAAATAAAAAAAATGCAGTCTGAAGCTTATAATGGAGAAGGAAAGCTTGTTACAGCGTTTTTTTTATTGTAGAAGTTAATTCAACTTCATGAAAATGAGGGGATGCTGATTTTATGTAGAATAGACAATCTGCGAATTTTGTTATGACCTTTTGAAATGTTTGTGGATGCTCAGTAACCCTACAGCCAGTAGTTAAAAGTTTTGGGGAGCAATTGGTTCTTCAGGCCTCCACTTCTGGGGAGGTTGTTAGCTGTTTGTCTTCCTCAGTGGCCCATTGCGCTACTAATAGGTGAAAGTTATGCAGAAAATGTACAGCAGAGAGCCCATCAAATGCATTAGAAAACTTAATTCAAATTCAACTGAAAGAAATAGGAAAGCTCATTTTAAGAATATAAAAATGATCTGTTTTACCTCTTCTGATACATGAAAGTTTTGGTTTTCTGGACCAGATTTGTGGATGGCTGTAACACTACTTTTGAGGGTGGGGTAGCAGGGGATGGAAGCAATATGTCCAAATACCTAGTGATTTGGGTTGATTGATTTTATAGCCTGCTTATTTGAACCAATCTCCTGAGAGAGGTAATTTTGTGCTCCTAGTCTCTGCTTGAGTTGAAATTGATACAAGGCTGAATACGTGACCCCTTTGCGATAGGCAGTGTTGTTTTCATTGCGCTGTCATGAGAGACTGGAAAAATGTGTTCATTTCCCTGAGCTCAACTGGAGGAAAGTCCTAATGTTGAGCTCCTGGAAGAACATACATTGCCATGACTGCTTTCATTGATTGTATAATGTTTACATCCCCTTGTGTATCTGATTCATTTCCAAACTTGGTTTGCAATTAATAAAAACACTACATTTTGGAATTCTTTTTTTCTTAACCTGTACTAGGAGCTTGGGGGGGGGGGGGGGGGGAAGCAGGGGGAGAATTTTTTTCAACCTTCATGCTGAAGTACTAGGAGGCTGGAAAATCAGTTATTAGGACAGCACCATCTGCTGATCCTTCTGTGTTATTCAGTGTGTACTGTGTGCAGGGAAGCCAAAGGCAGGGATGGCTGCATGTTTTTTATTTTGCTTAGAGGAAGGAACGGGTCACAGTTTGTTCATTCTTAGTATAAAGAATGAAGGCATTAGAAAAACAGGATTGGCAGTCCGTGCAGCTGCTGCTTAGGATTTTTCAGTTGCATGTCACATTTTAATGTTTAAAAAAAACTAAAAATCAAAAATTAAAACAGATAAAAAACTATACCATTGTTTATACTGTTTTGTACTTTCCGTCATCTGCAGAAGGACTAAATTAGCAAGTTATCCTCCAAGAAAATGATCCTTTTTCCCTCTCATACTTTTAATTCATAAGTGATGCTGTATGTCAGAACAGGTCTGCGAGGAAAGAGATGTTTGTTTTGAATAATAGTAGTAAGATATTATGACTCTAATGAGATCCAAAGTGGTGCCATGGAGCTCTGATACGAAATAAATTCCTGCTCACAGAATAGAAGACCTGTGTTTTTTAAGTAGCGTGAGAAGATAAATTGGTACAAACTGGTTCTGTGATTTCAGTGAGAACCAGAAGGGAAGGTTAACTATGAGAGGTTATCTCAGCATACCATAATAGGTAAAAACTAAACAAGAATTAAGAGGGGTTAGCCAAACAGTAAATGGGGGTGGGACAACTGCTAAGGAGATTAAAATAGCTGGATAGGTTGAAAACCCCTGGAGTACTCAACCAATGGGAAAGTGGGAGGAAATTTGTGCTGGGAAATAAGAAATATAAACTGTTGCAACTCTCTGCTCTGATGCACCTCTCTACTCTGAAGGTTGTCCACTTCTGCAAAAGCATGAAATAAATTGTGACTCACAGCTAATTCTGCCTGAGCTCGGACTATTGGACACAAGCATTTCTCACAGTTCCTTTTGTTACTGTTTTTTTTCATAAGGTGGCCTGATGGCTGTATGCATATTTACTTTCCCAGTACCTTTTTCAAGAGGAAAAAAATATAGAAATGAGAAAAGAGATGAGACTAAACAGTTGAAATGAATTTGTCTTGTAGAATGCGTGAGTGGAAATTGTTAAGAAGAGCAGGGAACCAGTAGCACATTAAACATGTACCTATTTAGGAAGCAAGTCTTGTGGAAGAGAATAAGCAGGGCAGGTGTGAGTTGGAAAGAAAATTTTGAAAGTAACTGTTCTCATTAGGGATTGTGAGGGATAGCAATTTTGCTTATATTTGTTTTGTTCATTGTTAAGATAAAATAAATAGCCACAAATTGGAGGTAATTGGACAGGAAAACTGAAAAGGAGACAGCCTGTCTGCTGTCCTCCATTCCTAACAGATAAATTTAAATAGAATCCATTAAATCAGGAAATAGGAGAGTAATATTGTCACAGAGTACTAGTTAGTTACATGGGAGGGATTAGCCTCCCTCAAGCCTTCTGAAGTCAAGCTACCTTTCAGGTGTAAAAGGAATGAGGGGTTAAGATGGTGAACATTCCAACAGTGCAAAATACTTGTCGATTTTGTGGAGGTGATCTTTATTTTATTTATTTATTTTTAATGTTGCTTCAGTCCCTTTCTTTTGGCCCGTGCATATGGTAGAAATACGCATTTCTGAAATAACTTGCCTGTAGTGCACTGATCTAACTTTGAAAATTAATGTATTAACATCTAAATGTTTTTTTCTTAACAGCAGAGAGTTGGCAAGACAAGAAGCTGTGCCCTTACATAGGGATGTGATAGATTCTTCTAGGTTGTTCACATAGGCTTTCTTCAGATTTCAAAAAGAATGGGGGAAGAATATAAGTGACAGTAGTTTAACAGTATTTAGTGGCACATATATTTACAACATAAATACTTACAGTTAGTAAAATCTTGATCCAAATATAATTGAATGTGGAAGGCTGTGCATATTTCAAAGTTAATCACTATATAGAGAATTCAGATCCACTTTCTATGTAAAAAACATTTACCATATGTAATCTTAAAATTTCTGTAAATTAAAATCTTGCATTTAATTACCTCTAGAGGGCACCAAAAGATCTCATTGCAAATTCTGGCTCTTCAAGATACGATCATGTTGTCTGTATAATCTAACAGGTGTGTGGAGAAATGCGCTATCAGTTGAATCAAACCAAAATGAAGAAGGATGAGGCAGAAAAGGAGCTCAGAGAGTACAGAACAAAAACTGTAAGGCAGCTTGAAATTAAGGACCAGGTAAGAGATGATACTGCTGTAGCTTTGCAGTTATTGGAAGCCTAAATAGGGTTATTTCGGAAGTTGGAATGATTCATTTTTCTAATAGTGGTCATTTATTACTGTTAAATGGTTTCTGAATTAATGGCAACAAGCCAGCTATTACTGTTAAGTAAATACCTCTCGGTTATCTTATTCTTGTTTTCAGCCCTAATTTGTTAAGTTTTACGTAGTACTCATCCCATGCTTTCATACAGAATTACTTTAGCATATGAATTCATACAACGTACTTGAATTGTATATACTGTATACATATGCTTATACAGTCTTTTCTAACAAGTGAATCACATGTAACTAGGTATACATATAGCTTGACAAAACACTAAGAAGTCTTAAATATAAGCTAACTGTACCAGGAAAAAAAGATCATTTGTCTTCCAGTTTCTTTAAAGATTCATGTCTAATGAATGCTGGGCTTCATAGAAAAGTTTAGAAAACAAACTGTCTTTTATACTATATACAAAAACCAGTATATGCTTTATAGGTGAAAAAAACATCCACTGCAGTAAGGAATATTATTAGGATAACATGCAACATACTTGGCAAACAGCTTAAACTGGTGTACTCTGCATCTTTTGAAGTGCCCTTTTTGTCGAAGTTCTATCCATTTTTCTTTAGGTATTCAAACTTCTAGTTATTCCTTCAAAAGTTGTGATTTTTCATGAGAGTGAATTTCTTTTCAATCCACAGAGGAGTGCATAAGATGCGTGAAAGCATAATTTTTACATGGAATTTGTACATAGAACAGACTATCCAACAAGTTTTAAATTATTCTTTTACTTGTAAATAAGTGAACAAATCAGTCCCTGTGTAAGAACATATGTAGAAAAAAATGCAGTATTTCTGAAATTAAATTTGATTTACCAGTTGCCCAAAATCTGCATGTAGACAATAAGTTTATTAACTTAAGTACGAGTTTGGACATGAAATATTATTGATTCAAATTATAGTAAAAAGATACATAAAATAAAAAAAAAAACATAATTAGGTAAAATAACTCATTAATATGTATTGAAAAATCTTATAGCCCAGAAGAGCAGGGGCCTTTCAAAGCCTTTTGTTTTCAGGGTTGTTTCTTCTGTTCTGTTTTTTTTTTTCTATCCTCCTGCATCCCTTAGGCCTAAGGACGCTTTGAAAAACAAAAAGCAGCCTTGTCGTCTGTGCCTTGACAGATATCACAGATAAGAGAGTTGGCATAATCTTGGCATACAAATAAAACAGGATGTGTTTAATATCTGAAGAAGTAACTTGGATTTTAAATCCTGTTCTCTGACTTGCTTCAGGATTGCCTTCTGAACAAATTGCAAAATTGAACAAAATATTCTAACCTCATGTATTGACATAATAGTATTTTATTCATTGTGGGAATGAATATACTAAAATGTGGTAATTTGATATAATTAAAATAAAGTGATGGAGGGAGGATCCCTACCAGTAGAGATTAGAGTAATTCAGTAATTACATAAAGTAACTACATTGTTCAAATACAATAGTTGGTTCCTTTGTTTAAAAAAAAAAAAAACTTTTTTTTTAAATACTGAGGCTCAGTGTCTGTTAGCTGTTTCATTGGTGAGCCTCTAGTAATCAAGAAAGTTCTGCATAGGTCTCAATATTATTTAATGTTTTAAAAGTTGTTCTATTCCTTTTTTTTTTAAACTTGTTTTAAAGCATAGCTTTGCAAACATTGTCACTGGAAATTGTTCCATATAAATAAAATGAAAACAACTTAATCACATTTAGTGTATTTAAAGATGAACCTAAGATGTTTTTTCTTACATGGCACTAAATTACAAACAGTAATTGTTCTTTGGTCTCTCAGCCATGACCTGACCTTCTGGCTAAGACAGAGTTGATACCTTTCTTGGCTGCCATCTGTTCATAATAAATACATATTTATATTTTAAAACTGAAGAGATACTACTGTACAAACAGTGCTGCTATGCATTTTTCTGTTTTAAATTCACTTTTGATATATTGACAGTGAGTTTCCTTGTTTTTTGAGATGTGCTTGTTTGTTAATTGTGTGGATAAGTTTTAGTTTTGAAGATGTATCTGAGTTTGTATATAATGACTTTATAAAAAGGATTAATTTATCCAGGTGTCAGAAGAGTCATAAAATGCTATGCGTGCAATCTGAGATGATCAGGTATATATTTGGTAAAAGCTGATATTCAAATAATGAATTTGAAAATGAATTTGTATCATTTAGAAAAGTTAAAGGAAATTCTATGTATATAATATATAGTATTTTCCTCTTTTTTTTTTCCTGACATCTCTTTTTCTGTCTTTATCACTCAGTAGGGACTAATTTAGAATATTGGTGCTTTTGTGGGAATACCTGTAATTGACATTGGACATGAATATATCTTAAAGTAAAAATAAAGAACTGAAGAGCAATGCAACCTTTTAAATTGAATAACTGTTTTGTAATATCATCCATCATGATGTGATTAACCCTAGGGTTGAGGGTGCAAGGGGCAAGGAAGAAATATACTGTACGGTCTCTCAACACAAAAACTGCATCTGTTCATCAGAGCCAGTATATTGTAAAGTAGCATAACCTACTGCCCTCTCTTCTTCTGTCTCAGCTCCCCCATTGTGGTTGTGAGTGTGCTGAAATAAAATACTTAATGCTGTACCTTCTTAGGAACAAGCTTTAAAAAAAAAGAGTGCAGTGCCTTCACGGCAGTAAACAATGTCCACACTAGGGGTTGTAGTAGCACAACTATATCAGAAAGAAGTCACGCCCTAACCTAAATAGCTATTATCAGAACAAAAAATTGTGGCATGTTTGACACAGTAGGTCTTCACTTTTACAGTTCTTTTTCTGTGAATTTAGAAGCACTGCATGGACTGATTTACGCATTTATTGTAGAAATCATTTTTGTGAAAATTTGAAGTCATTGTTTCCTCAGATTAGCATCACTTATTCTTTTCTGCTCTGCATTTCAAAAAAAAAAAAAGTCTACTGTTAATTGCTTCCTGTCTCTTTGTAAGTCATTTTTATTTGGTTTAAAAAATCTTGCAAGCTTCAGAAAACAGTTTGTAGTCTTGGCTTATGTAGTCCCAGCTAATTTGGGCATCTCTGTTAGAGTTAGGTCTTATAATAAAGCACTGGAATATGTTAAATGCAACTACAGAAAATCAGTCCTGTAAATTTTCTTTTAATGTGAAAAATCAGAAAAACATTTTATATAGGAATAAGCCTTTAAGCTTAACGTACAAAAACAACAGGAAAACAACCTTACAATACTGTATTTAAAATTATCCAAATATGACTTGAAGCTGGGGATAGCAGAATTCTCTTGCATGCCTTGTAGGTGACAGAATGAAAACCTCCAGAAATATTATACCAGAAAAACCCAGGATTTTTTATGAGCTGTGGTAATGTAAGTTTCTGAGCCCAAATAAAAGTCACTAATATGTGCAACCTATACAAGTTATACATAAGAACATTTTTCTGTTGTATGACAGAACCTAAATGATGTATCCATACACTATAGACTGAATGACAATTTTGCAGACAAATAAAAATCTGGCAAAATTGCAGTCCAAAAGCATTTTGCCAAAAGGTATTTTGGGAATGTTTATCTCATTTGTCATAAATCCATGATTTATAGTAACCTAATTTAGACATTATAAATGAAGAGATTACTGACTGTCTTCATCAAAAATAAAACAGGCCAAGAATTTTGGTATATATTCTGGAAATGCGTGAAGTGTGTCCAGTACAAGACAAAATACAACCTCCCGAAGACACTGCTTCCCTCAGATGTCATCTTATGAATAGATATGAGACTTCCATGAGCCATGCTTCAAAATATGAAGTTTGTCACGGGCTGGGGCATTCACAATATCACCAGATGTTTTGAAACTTGATAGAATTGCAGGCCTTAATACTCTGGTAAGGATGAATTAGGATTGTATGTCAGAATTGAGGGTTGTTACAAGACTGCCTGTTTTTATACTGAATATTTTGTTACTCCATTTGTTAAAAAGATTCTCGGAAAATTCTGTTTTTAAAAGGAAATCTGTTAAGTTAGTAAGTGTATTTGATTGCTGTTTGGCAGGGAGGAAAAGAATGAAAATACTTCAGACAGCTTGAAATTCTTAAGGTTAGAGGGTTTTTTCTTGAAAACAATGGCCTTGAGAGTAAGAAAAACCCACAGAATTGCTATTGGACAAGAAAGCCTTAAGAAAGAATGTGTGATAACCTTCCACTGTAACTAAATGCTTTCTCATAAATCCTTTTTTTCTTTCTTTTCTTTTTTTTTTTTAAATATTCCACATCCTAACCTCAAAATAGCTAAAGGAAAAGGGAGTAAAATGTTACTACTTTGTGGCTTGCGGCTTGCTTTGTTACAAATTTTCTGACCTATTCAGGAGGAAAATATTTTTGTAACTGGGTTTAATAGCTCAAGTCAAGATTTTTCGACTGTATTTTACAAGTGTCTAATTAAAGTTATGAAATATCTGCTGTTCTTGCTGTGCTATAGTATTGCTTTCATATGTCAACCATCCATTCCTCAAGGATCACTGAGGATCACCTTCATTATACACTCTTAGTCCTGTTTTCATGAGAAAAATATCTTAGGCTGGGAATCCCAGTACTAGATTTCTTTAATTATTATTTTACTTTATTTTTTGTACTGGTCTGCTTCTCTAAAGCAGCTGGCCTGCTAAAAAGAGGGAGATGAGCTTTTTCAGCCCATGTTTCTTATCAGAATTTTATTTCTCATAGCTGCCAACGGCCCAAGTAATCTTGATCCATGCTCTATCACCCAGAGTGGTGTTACCATGTTAACACGTGAAATTATTTATGTACGTTTATCATTATTCAAAGTAGGAAAAGAGCACAGCTTTTGGCTTAAGTGTGCATATACTTAATGCTTACAGAAATGCCCGTTTTCTCAATTCTTTTTCTTCTTAGACTAGAATAAGGGTGACTTTATCAATAGTCATTGTGTTAACAATCTACTCTGAAGTAAAATAATGTAAAAGTCCCTGACTATCACTTTTCTATTGTCACTGTGTAGCTTTTCTTAATGCTATCTAGGAAGAGACGATCCCACATCAGTCACGTGGAAGATGTGTTTGAAAGGATAAATGAAGTTATTTTCATACTCTCCTTTTTCTCCACAGTGAAGGTGTAATCTTCCCATTTGTGTTTCTTATACGTACCCTGCTTTTCTGACAATCTCTTTTCAATGAGCAAACCGTCTACTCCCCACCAACCCCCAACACCCACAGCTGCAGTCCATTTAAAAATACACCTTGTTCCTCTATGGTACAAAATCATTTTCTTATCTCTACTGGTGGCTGCTGAGATAATCTCTATTACAGCTGTGTTGTCTGTTAAAATGTTGCAGTAGTAATATCCATGGGTTCGAAAGTTTTCTTCCTGAAATAGCATTGTGGTTCAAGTATTTTCAAGAAAATAATGTGGTAAAATCCTTGTATAAGATATTCTTTCCTGTTTTTCAAGGTATTTATACACAAAATCCAGGGGCCGTGTTGTTCTTCGAGAGTTTGCACAAGGACAGCCGTGTTAAAGTACTTTTTAATTTAAAAATGGTGTGTGCATATTCATAAATGTATACTTAGCAACACAGATCTTGTCTGTCTTTTTTTTTTTCCTTGCCCCAGCTGCACATAACTAACAGTTACAGATAGAAAGTTTGCTTTCATTACATTTAAAAATGTCTTTAAGATCATCCCACCTCCATGCTATTCCCTGTTCTTTCTCTGCCTCTTTCTAGCGATCTGCAGACCCTCATCTCTGTTAATTCTTGATCCTTTTGGAAGCAGAAGGTTTGCTCCTGGCTTTTGCATAGGTGATGGCTCTGGTCTTGAAGTTTTGCCCTTTATTATGTTGGAGGGGTGCCACACTACTGCCAGATGCCATTATGTTTCTTTGCAGTTTAAGTGGTAACGTGGCCACAAAACTATGTGCACCTGAGGACTGCAAGACTTTTACTAGATAAGGCTAGAATATTTAAGATCTGTCCAACAAATTGAACTCTCTGCTATTCATCTAGATTAAACCCTTGCTTTTCTCTCTGGTGTTTGGAGGTCCATAGATTTGTGAACTGTTGGTGGGGAGATGGAATTCTGTGTGTTTATTGGAGATGCCTCTGTGCTTCTGCTCACATTTGTCATCTCTCAGCATCAAAATATGAGTGGGTTCTCAATTTTATTCCTAACCTGAGATTTTTATGTTTTGGACTACACGATATGTAGAAACTTGGATTGTTCTATGTTTGACGAGAGTTGACACTAGTTTAAAGAGATGATCTTTGTGGACTCTTTTAAGCCTTGCTCATGTATTTCTTGTAATTCATTGGTACACTGTCACAGCTTTTTAATCTCAAATATAATTCCAGAAAGGAATTTTCTCCTTTGAAACAGTTTTAGTTTTCAAAACTACGTTGTATCCTAAAACAGATTTAAATAGGAAACAGCAGTAATTCACATAGAATTCAAAAGCGAGAAAAACATTGTTGGGACCTAGTGGAGGTTAACCTTGTGATGGCCCTAAGTCACGTTATGAAGTTGGATAGCTCTTCAGGTGCAATATGCTATGTCAGATGGCCATGCCTGGGAGGTCTGAGGTTTAGGGACTGATCAGAACATAGTTTTGCTTGATTGATATCAAGATTAGGATAGAAATGACTGCAAGTGACCCCTGCTGAATATGGGCTGCTAGTTTTCTCCAAGTAAAATATCTTGGAATCTTTCTGCAAAAAGTTTGCTCTTTCTTGTAACTTAAAAAAGAGAAAAAGAAACTGTGAGATAATTCTGTCTTTGATTAATTTGTATATAAATAAGTAAAGAAGACAGCATTGGTTGAGATCAATTTTAAACAATGCAAAAATTCTTTGTTGCTGTCATATAGAATGGTTAAGTGCACTTGAATTGCAATACTGATGGTACCTCTTAAAAGGAGCTTAATTTTAGCCTTACTCCTATACACTAATTTCACTGCTTTGAAAGGCTGCTTTAGTAAGTGAAACAGAACATGGAAGCTTCAGGGCCTGTAAAGTTTTACTATATATTAATTTGAAACATACCTGATTTTATAGTTGTTGATTGCCTTTTGGTGCAAATACCAACTATCAGCATTTGTATTTCACTTTCTATTACTTTGTCTTTGTTCTTCTATTTCTTGGGTGCTATTTTATGTCCTTTTAATGTGTTAAAATGAAGGAGGAAACAAAGAAAAGAAAGTATTGAAATCTGTGGAAATATCTTTTCCTTCAAAATTACAGTGCTGCAGAATTATTGTTTAGGTTATACTGTGTGATCTCATACCTGGTACATAAGAATACTGGCATAACAGTGAATGTCATAAATCAATTACCTTATTTGGTTTTAATATTTTTTTGTTTTGCTAAAAGGCTTCTCAAGTTGTTTTACATTTTAATAGAGTATGAGGTTTTTACCACTGTTTAATCATTCTCATTTATTTAATATAAAAAATAGCATTTGTCTTTTCTGTCAGCTTTGCTGCTATTTAAAATTCTGTGGAAAAACATCTGTTGGTTTTGAATTTAAAGTTCCATTTTTCTGCATACAATAGAATCAGCATCAGTACGAAAAGAATTAAGCAATTATTTTAATCTTCAGTTTGCCTTGTTTTCAATCAAATTATTTCATTATTTAAATTTATCAGACTGTGGAGTTAAAGAGATGTCTAGTTAATTAAAAAATATGTTTTTACAAATACATGAGTATTCATAGGTGAAGATAATTTCAGATTATTAATGGGGAGAATATATATGAAGATTCATCCAGTGTTTGAGAAATCCTTCTTTATTGCCTGTTAGTAAGATGTATTAATGTCACTGAAAGAGCATCTCCAGTGCTATCCTAAAAATGCATTGTGAAAATCAGAAGACAGTTTGTAAACACCTCATGAACTAATGAATGAGAAGAGAAATGCTTAGAATTCCAACTGTTTCGAGAAGCTCTAGAAAGTACTACATGCTGCACACATAAGATAGTTCAGATACTGAAAAGAGATATATATGGGTACGTGTAAAAATTTTTACTTTGGTGTTATTCCATCAATGTGTCAATTATTGTTAAATAAAGCTTCCTTTTTCCAACTGAATTGGAGAAAGCAGAGTGGTGTTAATGTGCTTCCTCTTACTACTACTGATGTTTCTCTTGCTGAGGTTCAGGCTGCCATCTTTCAATGGCAAAGTGCCTTTTCATACTTCTAAAAGTTTAGGCAGTGCAAGACAGATCAAATAATACTTTTAAAATTATGTGCAAAAGTAATAAGAATATTAAAGTTGGGAAGTTAGGCACCAGAAGTTGCCTGTTGCAACGTTCCAAGCTTAATGTAATCTTGTTGTATGTATACGTTATGATAATTCTGTTTCTTGTTATACTGAAAATCTGTTTCAGATTTTCTTAAACTCGAGATTTTCATCTGTCCTTTTTCAGTTCTGTACTCCATCTCTTGTCTCTCACGTACAATGAAAAGTTAAGTATCTTGAAGAAATATTATCTGATTGTGTAAAAAGCTGCATTGCAAGTGATAGGCTCTGAGGGATCAAATTAATTCTGCATGAGAAGTGGAGTTGTCATTAAAATACTTTAGTTGGTGGTTTGTTCCTGTTTCTCCCTGCAGTTATGCTAAGGCCTGGCTAGCAGCTACAGAAGTGCTTGCAGCTTGCCAGTTGAAGAAATATGTACTAAAAGTAACACAAAAACTAGCCTGTATCTGAGTAGTTTTGGAAGGACACTATCTGATAAGGTTCCTTGGAGGTACAGTAAAGAAAACTCATTGATTATGGAGTTTTTCTGAGTTTTGAATTCTGATTACATTGTGATGAGGTTAACGTGTGATATTTCTACACAAAGTTATACATTTTTGAGTCTGACATTATTTGTAGGAGAGGGAAAGTTTTGTTTTAATTGATGTATGAACAGATCTCAGGTACAGAGGCTTTGTGTTTTTCAAACCATTGTCTGAGTTAACAAACTGAAGAAGCATCTAGCATCAGGAACTGGGCTGTGAGTTTTCACCATAATAATGCTTGTCTTATACCAAGTTGTTGTTAATAACTGTTTCTTAAGAATTATTTAGTTAAGGTCTCTAAAATATGCCTGGATCAGACACCTTTGATTTGTGGCTTGCTTATTAGTGCATCCTCTTGGGTGACAATAGTTTCCTCCTGTCCTTTTCTTGTGAGATTGTCTGCTAGTTCAGCTATGGCCATTACCAGGTTAGAATTCCTGTTCCTCTCATCACTTGCAGTGTGATGACATCTAAATGCTGGTATTTAAAGTGTATTTGTGTATACATACACACATTTGGAATGTTATAGTTATTGATGAAAGCAGTGGAAGTAAAGTTGGTCTTGAAAACCTGTGTTTGCTTCCCTGTTACTTTTTATGGAAGTCATAAGCTCCCTTTGAGTCCTTAAAGGTCCTGTTATGGATTGTTGATTGAGAATTCATTTCTTTGAATATGAATGCATATCCATGACAACTGAAATCTGTGGACAAATTTTAGGGTTGAGACCTGAAGGTTCAACATCTGACTGATAGAACATTTTCACCAGGAATTAATCTGCTCTGTTTGCTTTCTTCTGTAAGTCTCTGTCAAAACCTGACTGAGCTCGTTTAACTTGAGGGAATGGTGTAAAGCCTTTCTGTTCACTGAGGCTTTTCCCTGATGGAGTGGTGGTGAAGTGTAGGGATGTTCACAGATGTGGTTATGCTTTTTCAAATACTTAGTTGATTCTTTTTGACTAATTCATATTATTGTGGGGTTTTTTTTTGGAAAGAAATTTTTAAAGCAAATCTTAATGGTGTAATGGGTGTTGCAGTCTTTGAAGGGGAAGAAGACTAATGATCTTGCAAATAGTTTCGCTCATTTTGTATTCAAATTTGAAATTACCAGTTTAGTTTGGAAGGTATCCTGTATCATAGAGGTAACGTTCAAATTCTAATCAAAACATCACAGAATCACGGAATCACCAAGGTTGGAAAAGACATACTTCATGAACCTTTGTTGAGTGGTAAAAAGAACATCATGAAACCTATTCCTGGATGGAGAAATTGTGTTTATCTGCAACATCATAACATACTGGAAGAGATTTGAGTTAACATTTTCACAAGAGGAACAGAGACAACATTATTACAAAGATGCTTCAAGTGCAAATATTGGCACTGAATTACATTAATTTGTTCTTGTAGTTGTTTGAATGAATAATTTAATTAACTGAAGAAGATACTAAGGCTTGTATACATGAGTAAGCTATGACAAAGTAAGTTATGGTATGAATTTTAAGTATAATAGCTATTCAGCACTGACTCCTTACATGAACAATTTTATTCTGTACTGCAAATGTCCTTTCACAATTTAGATGACTTAAAAATATGCAAGTTCTCTCTGCTTCAACAATGAATGAATATTTATGTAGGGAGGTTATGTAAGATAGCTACTACCTTAAAAAACATATTGTTAGCTTATATTCTGTACTACATTGCCATCCTTAGAACATCCTTACAACCAAGTCTTGCATTGTATTTCAAATGCATCCCTACAGGTACTTACTTGTACGTTATACATGGTTTCTATTCTAAGAATGTTCTTCACTGCAATCAAAGATGTTGGTCATACAACTTTCCCGATAGTTGCATGTGTGATAAACTAATGTACTCATTACCT
The DNA here is from genome assembly GCA_035772895.1 of Perdix hodgsoniae. Taxonomy (NCBI): domain Eukaryota; kingdom Metazoa; phylum Chordata; class Aves; order Galliformes; family Phasianidae; genus Perdix; species Perdix hodgsoniae. Next base: position 3,017,706 of record JAPSGF010000039.1, read on the forward strand.
AAATCAGATTCACTTTCTTGGTTTAGTTGACACATCGAGACTTATAATGTAAAGAATATGACAGGATTAATCATGACCAGTGTTTAGGATTCAGTCATAAATAACTTGTTTTATAACAGCAAAATCATTAAAATACCTTTATTCTCTTAACATGATAATTTTAAGAGTATGACAAGAGCTTGATTCCCATGCATTGTTGCTTATGTAATAGACAAGATAGGTAACTAGGTAAACCAAAAGATATCCTATGTCTGATAGCATCTAAACATAGTCACTTCTGCTTTCTGGCTTTCTGATGCAGAGAGTTACAGATACAAATATGGAAGCATTCACATGAGAAAATAAGAAAATGATTATAATTTGGATCTCTTAAACATGCAAATGCAGTACTATTGTGTATTAATACATTTTTGGTATTTATATGATATGCATTTTTACTTTCAATGAGAATATAACGTCAAATATTTTAATTTACTTGCTTGGTGGCTTGTTTTTTCAAATTGCTTTTGTTCTAAAGCAAAAATACATGTTATTTTTCAGGAGTTTTTATCACATTAAGATTTGCTATCTTCAAATGTTTTTCCATGCATTTCTTAAATATACTTTCTATGGTTCTACAATTTTCTAAGAAAATAGAAAAGCTGATATTAGAGCTGAATGGAAACAAGCAGCGTTTGGAACAAGCCCAGCAGGATGTGGCAGGAGCCAGAGAGGACTGCCTAAAACTGACAGAACTGCTGAGTAAATCTGAGCACCAACTGCACCTCACCAGGTACCCCTTATCCTATTACATGCTATAGTACCAATTTCATTCTGCTAATGTTTTTGCCACAGGCTTTCCCCACAGCTGATAGCTGCAGTCATTGCATGGGCAGTCCCCTGTCGTATTAAAAGTGGAGACTTGAATGACTGAGTTATGGACTATAAGCAGCTAAAAGTGAATTACTAGTGTGAAGCAAAGGCAATGTTTAGCTCCAGTGGTGAAGTACCATACTTGTAGGCAGGAAAAAGAGTTGGGAAGTTCTTGTTCCTGTACTCGGTCGGACAAGAATACTTTAAAATGTCATTTCAGACTGTAATGTTCAGCAGCACCCTTAAGCAAAGGAATTTGCAGATTGATAATGTGAAGTTTATGCAGATGAATTACCAGGAACATAAAGATGTACCTAATCATTCTAAGCTTCCTTGAAGATTAAACAATCAAAAGGTAATTTTACTGTCCACACCTAGGAGATAAACTCAAGAATGTGTAGAGGGTGTTGAAGTCACTTGTTCAGTGGATATGTGACATTATTCATTAGACATTTCTAGAAAATAACAGAAGATTATGCTGCCAATAATTCATTTCAGCTTGAGTTTATTTTTTTTTCCTTTTGTCACACACAGCATTATTGTCTTACTGCTGGAAGATTTTGGTTGTTTATGTGTTGGGTTTTTTCTAACTCTTTCCTCTTGTCACCTGAAAACTGAGTGTCTAGATAGAAATCTGAAGACTTCTACTCAGTCCTTAATCAAAAAGTTGAGATAATTTAAATTTTACATGGAAGGGGAAAAAACCCACCGTTTTTTATCACTTAACAGAATGTCTGTATGGTCATCCAAATCTTGTATTCTTTGGGTTTATGAGAATTCTGCCATTGAGTAAATGGAAATAAAATAGAGCTTCATCTAAACTATTAAATTCAATGAATCAATTTTTTATTCAGCTCCATTTCTGTGTAATTCAGAGCACGGTAGTTTAACAGATGGAAGAAAGTACCACTCTAACAGCCTGTATTTAGAGAAAAAATATGCTGGAGGTTAATGAACTTGAAAAAAGTTTTGGGTGAGTTGTTAAGATATCTAAAGTTTTGATTTAGCAGAACTTTATTAATAATGATTTGTTGTGATAGTTAACCAAATGGCTTACCACGCTCCTTTTAGCAAAGGGCTGATTATATGCAATAAAATTCTGGATATCTTAGAGGAAGTCTGACTAGCCAATGAATTTTTGTGAAAATACATGGCTTGTAAAAATCAGCACTATTTACTCCTTTCACATAGTGTGGCACCTCTGGGAAGGTAGCTAACATACAGATGACTCAGATATCATTATAATCTATGGTGTCAAACTCGGGAATTTTGTGAGCTGCAAATCACTGGAGTCTGGGAACAGTGTTTGGGGCAAGTAATGCCCTGTGCTGGCCCCTGTTCTTACAGTCTTTAGTAGACCTCTGCTTCTATCTACTTTTTGAGACAGGCAGTGAGTTAGTACAGCTTCTTTGTTTGAATGAGTGTGGCCACTCTTCTGAGATGTCCTAATCTTTGTTTGTTTTTTATACTTTGTGTTTATATTATGTTTTCTGATTGTAAGTATACATTTTAGGTATTAAAATGTTTCTATGCTGGCATATGATCATGAGAAAGATGTGTACGTTAAAGCTTGGGAAATTGAATTACGTGAAGGAAAAATATTTGAATCAAATTCTGTAATACTACTTAGGTTTTTTTAATATTCTCTATCTTCTTTCCAGGAATACATTAGGTGATGCTAATGTCACAAGTGGTGGTTGAAGGACGAGATATGTATTGCTTCTGACCCCCTGGTCCCTGCATACTTGTATTGAGTTAAAGATCTTTTCATATTGTCTTCCATTTTCCCCAAGTCACAGTGGAAAAGATACCCAACTCAAATTACGCTTTTCCTCAGTCTGTCTCTCCTTCTCAGATCGTTTCTGGTGGAACAAGCTTACTGTACTAGCAAAGGGTCAAGATTTACATGTCTCTAATGGTATTACAGTTCTGTGTTATAAAGGCCAGTGTGCTTTTAATGTGCAGTACATCCATAGTTGTCATATGTGAAATTGATTCACTTGCAGTCTGTCCTCCATTCTTTATTCCCTTCACCTGAAATGGCAGTTGTGCCAGAGAAAATACTCACTTGAAGGGTAGTGGTAATAGTAGTCCTATGGGGCTTGTGGAATTGTTCACTGGCATTTGCCAAAGAAAACAGATTTTAAGCTCTAGAGTCCTGCCTGTAGGAGGTCGCTACAGAAATTGCACTGATTCAGTGCATCTCTTGGGTATTCTGGCCTTGGCCTCGTCTTACTTATTTCCCTGTTTTCAGGACAGAACCAGCTGGTCATCTGCAAGTCTCCTCTAAAAGCTGAACTTGAGGGAGTCCCATACTGCTGTTCTATCATTGTGAATGATCTTTCTGTTGCCTTGCATGAACTTTCTTTGTTCTGGCAAAAATTATATATAGCTTAGGAGTTACAGAAAGGATTTTTTGCTTTGTATGACTTAGTAAGTTACTAATGAAGAAAGTTCTTTACTAATCCACTGATTCTAAGCTTGGATATTGTAAATAAATAGAATAATAACACGAATTCAAGAGCTTTAGATTTTAGTATACAAACATGAGACAGTAAAGATCATATGAATGGATTAAATGAGAAAGAGCATACAAACTATGTCTTAGTGAGAAAAAGAAAGTGCTCTGTGGAGCTGTAGTCTTCTTCCAGAGTCCCACTTCTTTTCCTGTATCCCAGTTTTCAAACCCCATTGATTGATTAACTGCTAAACAGCTTCTAAGTTAACAAAATGTACTTGTTAAAAAAATCAAGAAAGAGGTTACAATTAGCTATTCTCAACCATTGCACAGAGTTTAAATTTGCCTTTTCCTGTCACCTTTGTTTCTGGAGCAATATGTTGCTTAGAAATCTTTGCTATTAACATGCCTTCTTGCTATTGAATCTAGTTAGTCATTCTAACATGTATGTTTTCAAATAACTGGGAAAATATATAACCTTTGCAGTGTAGTTTCAGTTGTCAGTTGGAATTTTGTAGATGTCACCGTGTTACGAATCTGACCATACTTGCATAACATTTTTGTAGTTTTGTTAACCCTAGTTTTGACTTTTGTATTTACTTATAGTAGTTTCCTTAGTAGAAAAGTCTGAAATTACTTCTAAAGCCAATTTTAAGTTGTTACTCTGACATGGTTGGGTCTTGCTGATTAAGATTATCTGAATCTGTTCCTCAAGGCGTGTAAAACATACAGATCTATTGTTCTTGGCTCATGAGAGAGTGATTGTTAAAAACCATGTCAGTATGCTAGTGGAAAAGATCACATGAAAGATGCAAGACCCTAACAGCTTGCAAAGATTTTAGCATGTCATCTAATTTAATAAAAACTTTCACTATTCCAGTGTAATGCAATCATCATTAAAAAGCCTTTCCTTTTTTTGTTACAAAACAAGTCAGAATTTATTACTTGCTTTGGTTTGTCAGATGTAGTTCTTGTTTTCATGCCAGAACAGTTAAATCCTAAGAATTGAAGGAATCACAGAATTTCAAAATTGAACTTTTTCTGTGTCATCATTTGTTTTCTTAGACATGGGCATCGGTAGGGAGCTCAAGATACACTTGGATGTAATGCCATCTAAAATTGAATGGGAGATGTAATTGAATAGAATTGGAGCAGATTTTTTATTTATTATTTACTGTCGTTGTTTGCATATAGAAAATGTTACAAACAGTACTGAATGGCTTCTAGGTGAAGAAAAGGTGCTTACCCAGATAACAAACTGCGCTTCTCTGTTCAGTTAAATGTGACGTGTCAGGGTAAATGAATGCCTGTGCCACTTCCTGGAAGGATGAAAGTGGACAAGGGGATGCTGTTGTTCATCTTTTCAGTTCTGTGATATTTCTTTTCTCCCTCATTTTTACAAATTAATTGTTATCTAGAAAGCAGTATATCGGAGACCGTGGTGTTTGGGGAGTACAGTGGATTTTAGTAGTGCCTTCCTGCTACACACAGGTCTGCCTAGCAGCCTCTTGTTAATTTCAACAATACCATTAACTCTAATTGTAGTGCATGTATAGTAAATAAAGCACATAAATCTATCGTTCCACATCCACGTTCCTGTGGCATTATTTAATCACAGCTTTGCTGTTTGTGCTTTGTGATGTCACTAGCATTCTTTATTAGAATTGCTAGAGTTGATGTGTACCTAGACATCAGATTTCCCATTTAATCTATGCTATTAAATTCTAAAATAGAAATTAACTTCTCAATTTGTAGGATTTAGTTTTACGCAGTCAGCAAGGTACTTGCACAGTGCCTGATATTATCTGTTGTGTGTTTGGGTGTTTGTTGTTGTTTCAGTTTTTTTCTAGGAAACAGTAGTTAGCAACACACTTTCTCCAACAGTTTTAGCACATCACAAAGAGTCCATTGACTCTGCTGGAAGGAAGATAACAGTCAAAGAAATGTTGTTGCTAATATTAAATGACTGAGATACTGTTTTATGTTCCCAGAGTGGCTGACAGACAAAAGAACCAATAGCACTTATACTGGGAAAGAGGGAAAGGGGAAAAGCAGAAATGAAGTGTAAGCAGTGATTGATTTCAATTTTATTTTTTTTTAAATTTGCTAATTTTACACAAAACCATTATTTTAAGACGCAGGGGGGAGTGATAACATGAAACAGCTCCAGTAACTAATAAACTTTTTAGATCTTGCTTCGTATGTTTACTTTTCATTAAATTTAGGGACAGTTGCAACTGTGTTGTTGCGATTCAGTCAACATTTATTTCTATCTGTTTTTCATATACAAAGGCGTCGAGATGCCAGAAAATAAACTGTTAACGGAGAATTAACTTCTTTGGCATGCTTTCATACTTATCTTCCAAATTAAAGAAAATGAAATGGGCAGAAGCAGAGTGTAGATTACCTCCTTTTTGTCAAAAATGGTGGGAATTTGAAAATTAATAATAAAAAAGGGAACAGATGCAGTAACATGCCAGAGGGAGATTAATGTGGAGAGTAAAATCTGTGAGCAACAAAACTGAAGCAAACTGAATCAGTGGGAGGTGGTTGTACAATCAAAATCAGGATAAAAGAGAAATTACAAACAACCCTGCACTTGTCAAAGTAGTAGTAATGAAATCCTGACTCTGCCAGCAGCGAGAACCTGTGTTAGCACTTTGGGGTAAGGCCGGGAGCCGGGTGCCAGGTAGGAGGGCAGCGCGAGGCTGCTGGGCAGCAGCCATCGCGTGTGGAACAGATGGCAGGGAAAGCTGGCCGGGGAGGGGCTCCTTAGCAGAACTAATCAGACAGTAACAGATAGGGCAGCTGGGAGGACTGACCACCGAGAGGCAAGCGGCAGGGTAGCCGCAGCCTTCCGCGATGTGTGCAGTGGTGTGCCCGTTGGTCCGAGATAAGACCTTGCAATGTCTTTCTAGGCAGAAGCTGCACAAACTTTGGGGCGGATAGAGCGCCTGGCTGCCGCTCGCAGTGATGGGAGGCATGAGCTGGCTGCCTGGCCTTGTGCAGCCTCCTGAGCCTCCGGCCCACCCCCGTGAGGTGCATCAGGCTGCAAGTGTTGTTTGCTCTCACCCCGTCCCACAGTATAAGGATGTGTGGGGTTGCATTTTGTTGTGGCGGCATGTCAAATGTAGTACTTGGAGATCTGTAGAAATGCAAAAGCATTTGGATCTGGGGACTGATCCAGCAAAATGATGAGAAAACTCTGCTTCTTACTGAAATGGGGAAGAGCTGTAGGTCAGCAGCTTCCCACTGGGGCTGGGCCCCATTGATCACTGAGAAGAATCTTCTGATGTTTTCTTCTTGCTTGGAGGGGGCACTTGCTTCTTTGCAAATGAGAGCTTGTAAAAAGTGAATTAAGGTCTGAGTCTTCTGATCTTGAGTGATGTGAAAAATTTTATTCACGTAAGAAATAAAAATCAGTAGGATTTCTTGTGCAATGAGAGGTGGTCACGTGGGGGATGATTAGTGGGTCATACCCTAAGTTGATGACTGTCAGTTTGAAAGGGAAATGAAAACAAGATTTTATCAAGGAGGAGGGAAATAGTATCCCAAAGTGTAACAAAGAGAACCTGACTTACTACTGTCCAGTTGTATTTGATCACGGTGTGGGATGCTCTTTTAGATAATTAAAAAGGGAATGTACATGTCCTGTGTCTGCTTTTGAACTCGTGTATCTCTCTTTTGCAGAAGGTTTATAGCTTAGTTCAATTATTCGTTTTGAGCAGGGAGAGGAGGATACATTACACAGATTTGAAATAGGTGGTATAACATAGCCATATGCTATTTATGCAGCAGTTTTTTTGCAATAAATCTAATTTAGTACTGTCAGAAAAAATTAGACTTATTTGGTATAGCAGCACATTAGGAAATGATTGTGGTAGCTTTGAAACTTGTCATTCGCTCTACTTTACTTGCAATATAATCTTGGAAGGCTTTTTTTCCTTCCTTTTTCCCTGAGTAACTCCATGAAAATGTCTCAGTCTGTTGTGCTGCAGCTGTAGAAACTGTAAATGTTTCCCCAGCTGAAAAGAAGGTCTTGCTTTAAGGTAATTAAAGGGGAAAGACAGAATAACCTCTGTTGTTAGCAATTATCTGAATGTATAGGCAGAAAAATCAATAATGTGGGGGGGATAGATAGATTCTCCCTTTCCTATAGGTTTTCATAGTGCAGCTGAAATTGTTTATCTCATTATACAGCATGTAGATAAATTAGCTGCTCTGCGTTATTATAGAAGGTAAAATATTTTACCTGCCATGGTAAGACCATATGCTGCTTTACGAAGACTGATACTGAGTGATTTGAAATAAATCGGCTCTGTCGTGTTCTGGCAATGCCTTTTGGAAATTTTGAAGCTTGTGAATGTTATGTCAAGATAATACACATTTAAATATCTTCCTATTTAATCATTAAAACATTTAAGATTGTTGTACCAACATTAAAAGGACACTGATGAAGTTTAAAAGAGAAAGAAAAAAGATAAGCGAGCAAATAAATCCAAAATCATCTGTGAATTTTGAATGCTGAAGTCTATAATAATCACCTTTTTTTCATTTGTAAACTATTCAGACGTGGTTTACAACTTCATTTATTGTCCTCAAGAAAACAATTTATTTTCTCAAGAAAAACAAAATGATATGCTTTCAGATTTCAGTCTTAGATTTATGTAAATTTTCCTCTGTGGCATTTAAGCTGCAAGCGGTCACATCAAATTTCTCTAATGATTTCATCTTTTATACAGTGCGTCAGGTTGCTGAGGCAGCCAAAATGCTGCTGCGTGGAGAGGGTGGTTCGGGCGCGACGATACTTAGAGTGCTTGGGAGCGAGCAGTGAATTCAGATGAAATGTAGAAGAGACTGCTGCAGAAAACAAGCATCTTTGGAAGGTCTTTGTTTTGAGCAGCTATTATTCAGCACTAACAGTAATAAGTTTGTATGTGTACCAAATATTTACTTCAATTTCATTCAAATTATGTTTTCTATTTGTGTGACTAATGACAACAGGATAATGATTTATTATGGTTAAAAAAAAATAAATCTTTCAGACACTTGTATTCAAGGCTGCTGGATTTTTGGCTGAATTCTCTACTGGAGAAATGTTTCTGATTTTTATCCTTCTTGACTAGTCTTGGACTTTTATCCCAAGTCTGTCTGAAATTACGATTTTACAATAAGCCGAAATACGCTTTTTCTATCAGCACTTGGCAATTATGAACTTAACTTTAAAAGCTGCCTTGTGCTTTTAAAAGCACACTGGTAGTCATTTACTTTGTGCTGTCACCGTGACGGTTTTTCTTCCCTTATGCAAGATTCTGCTCCTGAAATTCTCGCCTAGAAAGTATTTCAACAGAGAAACCAAAAGGTCCTTAATTAGAGACTTGATGTAACTTGACATTTAAGAGCATCAACCTGAGGGTTGTCATCTCTGTGGAAGGTAGCTGGTGGATGGAGGGAGGAAGGCAGGCAAATTACCTGAGCATGCCAGTATTGGCTGCTCTGCTGCTCTTGCCACCCCCGCGCTTGGTGCCCTCGTGCCACTGACTGGCCGGGGGGAAATGTGAGCTGGGAGAAGCCTGTCCTGGGCGAGCAGATGAGTGCTGCTTCTGCTGTCGGCTGCTCGACAGAGCTGACCTCCTTTCCCTGTCTGTGCTGGCAGCTTGGCGAGTTTAGTAGCATGCTGCCATTGGTTGCCCCTGTGGTATCCTGGTGATTCAAGTATCAAACTCTGCTTTTGCAGAAACAGGAACAACTGTTCTTGATTAGCTGATCCTTGTTGTTCAGATGCCTTCTCCAGGGCTCAAAATAAGGATTAAATGTTTCTTTGTCATTAGGTGGGACAGTGCTGCGTATTCTGTTTGTCCCGAAGTTCCTCTTTCATTTCCAGTGCTTTTGTTGACCTGCGTGTACTTTCTTGAGGAACATGATCATAACATCAGAAAACATTTGCTTGTAAATGCAGGGACTAATCCCCATGTAAGGGATGTATTAGTGTTAAGTTATAATTGAGCTAAACTTACATAGTACTTGTCAATGCAATTTTTATTAGAGTCAAATTCAGACCTAACATAAGTGTAACTGCATTTCTGCTAATGAGATTGGATTAGCTCTTGGATTTGCTCCCAGAAAGCTTTACTTTAAATTCATTTTTTTAACAGAGTAATAAAATGGTTGTTTCATTATAATTTCTTATAAAACTTAAAATATGTATTTATATTTTTTCACACTAAATTTAATCTTGGTGAAATAATTCTTCCCTCCCTCTCCCTTTTTTAAGGATGCCCAAGATGCAGGCAGTTAAATTGAAAGTTGTTTCTTATTTTAGAAGAGTGAGACTGTCGAGGAGGTTAGTTAATAATTCAGGAGTTTGTTGCTATCGGAATCTATTCCTGAAAAGAAATACAGGCACAGGAGTTGCTAAAAATAATGTATCCTGTTGACAATATGAAATTTATCTCAGTTTCAACAAAGAATCTTTACAATACATCCTAATTTGTAGGGCAGTATTTTAACCAAGATGTACAAGTGTGTTTGCAATGCTTACAAGCGGGAAAAAATATTGAAGGTTTTTTTTTCCTCCTTAAACACTGTTTCATTTTAAACATCTGTAGGCAAGTTTGGAAACTCATAAACTTAATTGGCTGCTCCTATATTATCTTTTCATTTTCATTTGATATCTTTGTTGCACAGTGTTAAAATGAATCAAAACCTTTCATTTATTATTTTTATTGTCATATTTTTTTCCTTTTTCACTACTTCATATAGCTTTGCAAGTTCTTCTCAGGGATTATGCCAGTCTTTGCAAGGAGGTATACGTACACGAAGAAAATCATATTAGCTGTTGGTGTTAATAAATGACTAAAGTATCTTATTTTACTTCTGTATTATTTCTCTTAAATCCCAAACTGATCTTCATAAATTGAGAACTGCAAAGAACTTCATCTTCTGCTGGTTAGCAGAAGTGGATTTAAATCCACACCGACAGTTCATTTGACAATGACCTTGAGGGGCTTTGCTTCTTGAAGAAGAAAGCAGAAGCTTGCGGTAAACAAAGTTCACTTCTGACAGATGGATTGAATGACAGAAAGGTTGCGAGTGCCAGAATAGCCCTGGCAGAGGAGGAAATGTTCAGTGGAATCCAACAGGAGAGGAGGTGTGAACAGGTGCAGGGTTGCTGACGGAAGGGGAACCAGATGGAAGGAGCCAGAGCCAGTTTATTTAAAGGAAAAGGCAGAAAACACTGAAAGGCTGTGCGATCAGTGGCTAAAAGTGTGCATGGAAGAAGGTAAAAATTCACAAAGCAAAACTGCACAGTGGGATATCTAGCACTTAACATAACTGTAGTAATTCGTGAGTTCAGTTTTAAAGTTGCTATTGAAACATGCTTCTTCTTAAATCTTGACAGCATAAAGAAGAGATTAATAACCTGACTAAAAAAGTAAACAACCAACCAACCTTTGACTAGTATACTGCTTGTCCATTATTTCTAATATGAATGTGCAGACAGTGTTTCAATTATGGTGATACCAAAATTATGCCACAGCTAACCAAACCAGTGAAGGACTCATAAGGCTGGATTTTTGTTTTTTGACTCACCTGCCTGTATCTAGTTCCTGTGATATGGGGGCACATAAGCATGTTTTTTATTGGTGTGTTTCTGTAACATCTAAGCAAGTTAACATCAAGTACAATGTAACATTAGCATAGTATTTGCTTGGTTTTGCTTTTTGGTCACAGCTTCGACAGTTTGCTGGAATATGTGGTATTTTGCTGTAGATTGGGGAAAAGTCTAGCTTCCCCAACATTAAATATCTTCACGATAAATTTTCTCTTTCAGATCGTCTTCAAGAAGAACTAATTGTTGTGTGAAGTTCTGCTTCTTCCCAGGCTGTTTGTGTGAGGCTTGATCCTTGGGAGGCAGAGAGTAATGTTCCTCAGTTCTTAACTTCAGCAATAGTCGGGGAGAGTTAACAGCTTCAGTGCATCAGACCTCTGGCTAATATGGTAGCTTGACTGGAAGTTGTGTGTCTGCCCAAACAGAATGTCTGAAAAATTTGAGGTGGCTGTTCAGCAGGCATTCAGAGTGCATCTGTGATCTACTGGATCATTCAACTGTGCTGATCTGATGCAGATCAGGTGTGGCCACACAGTTACTTTTCTTTTGAATTAGCCAAAGCATGCAATGCGCTGTTTATGCTGACTTTATGCCAGCTGCAGGGGGACAGATGATACCTGATTCAGCACAAAGCTTGCTGGTATAAAATTAGTGTACCAAAATCATTGGATTTTTTTTTTTAAAACAAATTTAAATTGACAGACTGTGTTCGTAGCAAATCAGATCTCTGTATCCTTTAGCTGCATCATTTTTTGTTTCAACAGTAGGAGCTTGAAGTCTGGATATATTGTATCAACAAGCCCAGCCTTGAAGTACAGATTTACAATTGTTCTGATGTGGTTTAACTCTGTGCTGCTAGTGAAAAGGCCATTCCAGAGAGGGGTAACATGTGTCTCTGCCTGGCTACATACCCACACATCTCCAGGCCCTTGCTTAGGTTAATGCTGGCAACCACATAATCAGAGAGTTCAGGGAGCTGATTCTTTTGAAAAACAATCATTTGCTCCTGGAGTGTTTGTATGAATGCTGCTCGTTAGAGGACAAAAAGAATGCACCTTAAACTGGCAGTGTTGCCTTAGATTGGCTTAAAACTGTTACAAACTCACATCATGAGAGACTGCTGGTACCAAGTTCAGGAGCAACAATAAGTCAAAAAAATTACTCCTTCATTTTAAACATAGACAAAATAATTCATGTAACTGTGCGTACGAAGTAAATGCCTGCAAAAATCTTCTATGTGAAGCAAACATTTCAACATTAAGCCATCTGTGAAAGTGCTTGTGGAACAAAGAGCAAAGGAGGAAAGAATATTTTGTAGAAAAGGGCGCAGTACTGTGAAGTGCTTAGTGCTGTGCGCTGGCTTGACAGAAACCACTTCTTCTCATGTAGTATCTTCCCGTGCAACTTCTGTGCTGTACTGAATTGCATGTTTCTGTGTGGTCTTATCAGCCAAGTAGTTCTCAGTGTGATGGTAACATTTACAGGTTGGGAGTTTACATACAAGGTGCGTGTCTTGCAGGCAAGGTTTATGGATGTGCCAGAAAAAGAAACTTACTTTTTTTTTTTCCTTTCCTAACAGAGAAAGAGAGGGCAGTTAGTGTTAAGCTGTGGCTTGGCATACACTGAAATACCCAAGCTTAAAAGGAGTTACAGTCTACGTTGAGAAACTGGCAATTTTCAGTATATATCTTCTGAAGGAAAAACACTAAAGTAATAGAATAGTGTTACAGATTACTTACTCGAAAATTATTTCTTTTATGCTGATTTTAACATTAGTGAGAAATCCAGTCTTTTCATTTTGTTAATGGAGCCAGTACCTAGCAATAGTTACAGCATCAGTAGTGCATATGCTGCAGTTAACAGTTTCAAAGCTTCTTCATACTGTATAAACCTTTGTAGGAAGAATACTCTGTGTCTCTCAGTTCATATTCCATTAAAACTTTTCATCTTTTACTTGCCCATCATCATAGCTAATGGTAAGTTTTGAAGTAGTTTTCAAGCGTAGTAAGTAATCAAAAATAGAGAGGTCATTTTCATTTGCAGTCACTGATTAATAATATATTCTGATGCCTCTGGCAGGATTTAAAGGTCAAAATGAAACTCTGGACTTTGTTTAATTTTTTTCCATAAAGCTTCTAATACTATATACTACCTAAAGTACAAGCATCTTCAGGAGTTGTAAGCACCTTCCAGCTGTTATACTTCAAGTAGATGAAACTGGGGAAGAAAGTTTCAGTGGAAACAAGCAAGGCATATGCACTAACTTTCCATCTCAGCAAAATTGAAATTCTCAGAATAAGCAGAATGTTGTATAACAAGAATGAAATTATTTGGATTTTGGGAAAGGGGATGGATTTGTTTAACCTATTTTATTATTTGCATCGTGGGAAAAATAGTTGTAAGCAAGTTTATCAAACATTTGTATCTGGTCTCTTGAGAAAGTTGGAAATATAAACAGAGCTTTGTCTTTCTTGCTTTCTCAAAACATTCCTTACATTTGAGGTGTTTTTGTGAAGTGGCAGTACCTGGGGAGGGTTGTCTTTTCTGGTTGCTTGTCTCAGATAGGATAGTAGAAGTTTTTGTTTCATTCATAAACCTACTTTTACGATGTTTCTACTTTAAAATTATTTCCATACTGTCTTCTTCTCTTGCAGGTCTGTATTTGAAAAGTTTAATCAATTTGAATGTTTAATTTCATACCACTTTTAAACACTTATCTTAAGGCATAACTTTTGTAATTGCTTTCAGTAGCTTCTTCTTCACATAGTTATGAGAAGAAAACTCCAATACTTCATTGTTTTACAAAGCTCTCTGTGCCTACCAGTGAATGTAAGTAGACATCTTGCATTATAAAAAAAAATTTCATAAGCTTTACTTCTCACAAATAAGACTATTTGCATTCTTAAAAAATCAAGCATTCCTCTGGTTTTACCAACTAATGTATTAACTGAATCTCTGCAAATTGTGACCATACAAATGCTCTGAATGTACTGAAGCTCACCAAAACGCAGTGTGCTGGCTGGGGCAGATTCCAGAAACTTGAGCTCTCCACTGAGAAGACCTGGCAGCCAGCTCCAGAATCAGCATCCGGTCAGCTCCCAGAAACAGACAGAAAGAGCAACTCAGTGGGTAATTCCCACAATGGGATACAGGAAGGGCAGTTTTTCAGCTTCTTGGAGGGATTTGAAAAAGTGACCTGATCATGATGCTTTCAGAAGTTATTTCTACATAATTCTTCCACTTGCGTGCATGCATGCATACATTTTTTTTTTTCATTTATTTTTGGATATCAGAAAGATTCATGTCATGCCTCTCCTTCTGCCCTGTAAAAGAACTGAGCGCCATAAAATCCGGCCAGCCCAAACATAGTGTGGTGAGTTTACACAAGGAAAAATCAGTACATTAATTAAAAAAAAAAGGGGGGGGAATAAATACAAAATTTGCGTTGTTTCATAAGAGGAGAAACACTGGAGGAGGAAGCACTGCCCAGCTATGTCGTCAGTCGTAGCAGTCCTCAGTATTAACGGGGATCAATTAAATGATTAATATATATGGCTTATAAAAGAAGATAACCAGCAGTGAACCAAAGGTTCCTCAAAGCTTGACTTAAGAGAAAGGGAGGTATCTTCAGATTCTAAATCTTATTACTTACCTGACCCTAACATATGAGCATGTTAAATACTTATCTGTTAATTTTTAAGGTGGGGTAATAAGTAATTTTGAATCATGACTACACTTAAAACCAACATTTACTTCCTTATCTGCAGAATTTGGAATCTTACTGTATTTCCTTACCTTAAGTATTTGGAACACTAAAACTTCAGATAACAAGTTTATAGAGTTATGCTCTCCATTGTAAATAACCTAATAGAATACTGCAGTGATGTTCAACTGAGAGACAGGTCTAAAAGCAATTTTCAAAGTTGTTTTGCATTACTAGAAAAAATAATTTAATACTGTACCTGGGAAGAAAGAGTTCTTGGTACTTATCAATTTCTTTTGGTATTTTAGAACCAACTGTTAAGGCTTCTCTGCTCATCAAAAAAACAAACAAAAAAAACCCCACCAAATACCCCACAAATCCTTATCCTTCTGTGTATGACATAAAGATACATATGGAGCACAGAGAGAAGAAATTTGTAGAGTGTTGTGAAGCAAACTATGATTTTATTTGATATACATTCTTCTATGGCCTTTATCAGTATTTGAGTGCTTTCTGTTATTATAGTAGGAACTGTATTTTTCTAATATTTCGCATAATAGGAAATACATGTAGACACTGTAACCTCTTCCGGATTTTATTTTCTTTTACTGTGTATGTTTACTGTTTACTGTTGCTATGTTGCTTGAAAGAAGAGCAAGGTTGTCCTCTGATTTTCCATTCTTCTCTTGATACCTGTAGCTGAAATAATATGAGCAGCCTGTAAGAAGGTGGTTCTGAAAGCTGCTTGTTAAGCTTGTTAGGACACCCTGTTAGACCTGTACCATGGAAAGCTCGCAAAGTAGACTGTATAAAAACCTTCTGGACCCTTGAATTCTGAGCTATTGGCTAAAATCCTTGAAGTTCCTAATACACATAGATTTTGAAGTCCTGTTATCAAAAGTATTTGAATTGATTTTAGTGCCTTTGGGCCAAATTTTTGTAAAGATACTAGAAATTCAGTGCTTAAGTACCTTCACAAAACTATTCTTCCATTTGGTAAATGGGTAGCACAAGTTTGTATGTATTCTCAAAAATTCTTACAAACTATGAGAGTCCTCAGTTAAGTGCTGCCCATCTTATGACAGCATTTGCTGTGCAGTAGTTCACAGTGTTGGCCTTCTTGGCTGCCTCTTACCTGGGAATGGGCCCATGTTTGACTGGACATGTGGGAGAAGTGCTAGGCTCCGCTGGGCCTTTTGCTGCCTACGTGTGAGTGTTCGCGCCGAGTCTGGGACTGGCTGTACTGAGACCAGCATTCCTGGTTGTTCAGGTATCGCAAACATTTGGAACAACAGTGCAGTACTGCCAGCTGCTCTTTAATGATTTATGAACTCCAGTTTAAAATAAGTATATCTAAAAGCCTACAATATTTTGTAATTAAATATTTAATTAACAAGAAATGAAGATGTCAGAAATTAGATTATTATAACCTTGATGTGCTGCAGAACTTACATAATTGTTAGAGTATTTTAATTTGTTCAATTAAATTCATAGTCCTTACTAATGGATCCATTAGCTTTCTACAAAATGCCGTATAGTGATCTCATGGAAAAATCAAACTGTCAATAGAGGGTACGTGGCTGTTTCAACATCATAGTTGCTTTGTGAGGAGGCTTACTGGCACCTTCCAGCATCAGAGGCCTAATTCTGTGCTGTGATTCATCTTGTGTTTCCTCTTTTTGTATTTTTTACTCTTGGGTAAACAGAAGTTGTACAGACGTATTTACTACTAAACTGCACTGTGAAATTCAAAGTTGTATCAGTCTAAGTTTTGTTCTTTTGTAGGCAAAAATTAATTTTTATTTTATTTATTTATTTGGTCGAATTACACTTCTATGTCACTGATATTTAAATACTTCTTTTTTTTTCACTTTACTCAGATAAATGCAGTCTTCTGAGAGCTTGGACCTGTGAACTAATTTTCATTTACTAGTGATGGGGAAAGGTTTTGTTTCTTTGCTTGTTTTACTGAATTTGGTGACTCAAGTTGAGCAGATGTGCTTTACACGTTAGCTTTGATGTCAAAGTGAATTTCCACTTGGTTTTCAGCAAAGGTTTTTTATGGCTTGCAAATGCTGGCAGTTCTGTTCTTCACCTTCCTGTTGTATAAGCTGCAGCTCACTGTGGCCTGAGTTTCATCAAGAATTATTTAGAAGGCAAGAATTATTTAGAAACAAGTTAATTAAGTGGGCTGTCCTTTTCAGTAATATCTCAGGCTCAGAACAATAGGTGCTCCATGAAAATCACTATGGAAAAATTGTACTTCAGAGCAAAGGTTGAGGAGAACTTAAGTTTGCCTCCTTGCTTCAGACTACATGGCACAAAAATGAAAATCACCCTGAGTTTAATTCTTCTGCTTTAGTGAAATCGGCCTATGTGATGGCCAAATCCAGAACTATAGGCTTTTACTGAATGTTTCAGGATGGATACAGTTAAAGAACTTCAATTTTTGCTACTTTCTGTTTTCAGTGTTTTCATTCTGTTGGAGAACAGACTGCAGCTTGTCCATTCTATATCATTTTCATTGGTAACTATTGTTGATGCTTTAAAAAATTCTGGCACAATTAATCTTAAAGCATCATTTCAGATTCTAATCTTACTTGCATCATCAAGATTGAGCTGTACTTACCTTGCATTTCACTATCTTTGCGTTTTTCTTTAGTCAATATGGGGAATGTTGAGGCTATTGCAATAGCAAACTTGCAGTGCTCAAGGAGCATAACTTTCTCTTGTCAAGTTAAAGTTGAAAGCTTTTCTTATTCTTAAACCAAGCTCACTTTCTTTCACATTTCAGAGTAATTGCAACTAAGTAGCCATTGTCAAACCTTCAAAGATTGTTGCCTTCCTGTTCTGCTGTTTGTAGCAGGAATGCTACCAATAGCTCTAAAATTTCTTGGGTCTTTTTATACGTGTTTTTTGCATACTTTTTTTTCTGTAGCTATAAAATATATTGGGGACATTTTCTGTAAGAGGACAGAGAGACTGAAATAAGGGGGCGGGGGGGGTGTCAGATCTCAGTGTGAGTGATTCACCACTCGGTTCAGACAACTTTGTCTCCAAGAAGTGTTTCGTTCCTCAGCAGCTCTAAGCACCTCAGGTCTTGCTCTTGTGGCACTGGATGGTCTCAGTCCCCAAAATACGGAGGCTGGTCAGCTACAATTCTGCTTAAAGACTTACCTCTGTCTTCCTTCTCTTTTAGTCTGTTTTTTATTTTTTTATGCATTACATAAAGTCACCAATTTTCGCCCATCCCTGTTCACTTCAGATATAAGGAACTCATCATGTTTCCAACATCCTGTTTGTTTACATTTACGGTAGGTAGCCTAGATGCATTGCTTTTGGGGATGAATCCCGTTAGCAAGAGAATGTTCTCTGTTTATTTTGAACTCTCCAATAGCATGAGTTCTTGTTGGACAAGAGGGACCCCATCAATGAGAAGTGGACCTGTACAGGTTTATCTTGGTAGCTTGAGCTCTCTGCAGTTTGGAACCAGCCAGCTAGCTGTGTTCCAGATGACAACTTAGTACCCAACAGCCATCTCACACAAAGGCACAGCTATCTGAAGGGAAAAGACATTTGGAGATGGAAGGAAGGGTTTTTTCGCTTTTTTCCTTTTTTTTCCAGCAAATATGAAATGTTTTTCATGTTGAAGTTTTCCAGATTTAGAGCTTATACTTAAGAACTGATGTAAGTATTACTCCTTAGGACAGCATCAATATATTTACAAAGTAATTCTGAGAGTGATGTGATAAAATATAAAACAATGTTTGAAATATCCTTGAACAATGTGCTTTGTTTCCTTAAAGCTATAATATTCCTGCTATTGAAGTGTATTATCTCTGTCAAATCACTCAGTCCCACCTCAGAAAAAGCTGCCTGTGATTTTAAAGGGAGTTTTGCCTCAGGTACTGCTTGCAACATCAGGACCAGGAATTAGTGTAATGTGACCCACCATTTGTATTGCTTTGGGGTAAATTTAAGAGAGAAGATTTAACATTGTGTATGTCATGCTGAGATATTGCAATATCTTGGATGGGTTATTAGGCACTGATCCAAAGGTTAAGTGCAGCAACCACATGAGATGTGGCTTTATCCTTACATGATCTGTGCCCGTGTTCTATTTTGTTGTCTCCTGAAATGGAAATTATCACTAGAATAAAGCAGCATGTTTATAAGACTTCATTGAAATCTATCCTAAGCTATAAAACGTAGTTTCAGTACAAGTGTGTGTGTATGTATGTCCTTTGAAATCTAGAAATCAGTCCTCGTATGTGTGGAATTTTCCATCTACGTCCAAATATGCACCAGGAAAATATTTACAACCTCTGGGAAAGTCTAGATATAAATCTCTGGTTGGGGATCTTTTCTAATTTATATGCATATATCTTTTTTGTTTCTTATTTTCCATGCTGTTTTTGCTTGGCTTGCATTAAATAAAATGCTTCAATGGAGTGTGGTAGTCTACCATTTGTTTTGCCTCAGGAGTAGATTGCCCCATCTTGCATATCTGGTCAAGTAAATTGCTCTCTTGCCTGTGTACTTCGATAATAGTACTGGGCTTTAGACCTTCCTGTACAGCCCCCCCAGTGAGCGGGGCTGCAAGGGGCTGGGCCTGTGTGGCACTAACAGGCTTCTGTGTTGTAATGGATGCATTCATCTCCTATTTACATAAATTAATAGTTAAAACTTGTTTGGTTGCTTAAGAAAACTCATTAGGCTTTTAGAGTAGCTGAATTATGAGCACTGTGGCAATTGCTCCCATTGACTTGTCTCCCGCTGGTTCACTGGGAACCAGTCCATCTCAGGGTCAGGTCCCTGCGTTTTCTTACAAAATTAAACAGATAGCATTTAAAAGAAAATACAAGTAGTCTGTTCAGTGCAAAATGCATGTTGGGGAAGTTCCTTACAAAAAAGAAGTTGTCTTTAAATTTAAAAAAGTAAAAATATAGTCTTAATAGCTAATTTTCACTCAGGAAATAGGTCATATTTTTTACCCATTTTCTACTAGTCACTAGAGAAAGTTTGACTTTGTAAGAGAAAGGTCAGCTTGCTTAACCTGCAGTGGGATAGAAATGATTCATGTGAAAAGCCTGGTCAGATTTTGAGTTTTGTTTTTCTTAATTGAATGTTCTGCTTTGCCTTTTTACCATATTTTATCAAATTTACATATTTTTTTTTTCCTTTCTTTTTTTAATAGATTGGAGAAAGAGAGCATTCAGCGCAGCCTTAGCAATGAAGCAAAGGCCCGAGCCCTTCAGGCCCAGCAAAGAGAGCAGGAGCTGACACAGAAGATGCAGCAAATGGAGGCCCAGCATGAGAAAACTGGTAGGTGGTAGGGAAAGATTAGAGCCTGGGCACTCACTCACAAGCCAGGCCCACGCCTTACTGTGAAATGACATCAGGAACACCTGTAACCTTTGGCTGGCCGAAGGGAGCAGATGCTAACTACACCGGAGATTCCGAATTACATATTAGTTAGCGTTTAAAAGAGAAAATGGAAAGTATTGCCCACTGTCTGTTGATTTCAGAGTGCTGCTCTCACATCTGTTGCACCATCTGGATTATGAGTTTATTTACCTGTGTTCAAGAAACGTAAAGCTGAGAGAGACCACAACAAAGTAGAAAAACAAAGGGCTTGTTTTTGGCTGGATTTGCAGGCACACATGTTATATAAAGAAAATAGCATCAGAAGCTCTGCGGGAAATGCTCTGAGCTTACAGTTAAAGTCTCCTGAATAGCATTGAACAGTTCCCACAGTACACACATTATAGCTACTCTAAAAGCTTAATGAGTTTGCTTCGGCATCCAAACTGGAGAAAAGCTTTAGCCATTAATCGGTTCTTAATTCACTGTCGCAGCTGGATGTAATTCACTGGCTCCAAATTGATATGTTCCTTTATTTAATCTTTGCAGCCTCAAACATTTTTAGCATTAGTATGAGCCCCCTCCCAACACCCCCAATCTAGAAGAAAGGTATTTAATCCCTTGCATACTTCAGTTTGTCATAATAGGAGACTTCATCGTATTGACTTAGCAGATCAATAACTTCTAACCTTAATCTGTGAGTAAAAATGGATATTACAAAAAAAAAAAAAGCTTTTTGTTATTTTGTCATGCTGGTAAATTTAACAAAGGGGCATATTAAAACAAAAAATAATATTTAAGGAGGTAGCCTCTGAGCATAGAAAGGAGGAGAAGCTTCAGCTTTTATGGAGCATTATGTATTCATATGTTTAATGAAATAGCATTCTTATCCACCGGTCCTCTAATGCCTTTGGAAAAATGATGTAGCCTGTATTACTCCTTAGCAGTGCCAGTTAATACCTGCACTAGCAGGCACATTTACATCTCCTGTTGATTTTTTTTTATTTTTTTTTGCATCATTATTACAGTACTAGAGGACCTTATTTTGTGTTCAGGGATTGCAAACAGCTATGTTGTAACTACTGTCTACACAGTAGTAGAGAAGAAGCACTCAGAATCACAAAATTGTTGCTCTAGACACTGCATCTACATATGACCAAGTGTCACTTTGCACAAGAGATGTGTAACTTACCCTCTTGGTGCATTAAAATGAAACAACTTTGAGGTTGAGTATGTATATAAGGAGGTGTAGAAAATAAAGAAACCCATGTGTATTATGATCTTTCATGTATATAGAAAATTTGAGTAATAGTTGTCTGTATTTCTCTGAATGATTTTAAAGGCAGGAATCAAGACAAATTATTTTGGACTGTCTTCCTCTCAGAAGAATAAAGGTCTTTTATTTCTAGGTCGTTAGTTTTGGTGTAGCCCAAGCTACTGGTAGCTGAAAATGAATTTATAAAAACTGGATAACAAGTCTTGTATCTGATCATGAGAGACAGAATGTAAATTACAGTAAGCACAAGACACTGTAAATAAAATAACCGCTTTCTAAAAGGACAAAATAATGTGCGTTACAGTCTGCATGTTTGGGTTACTAGCATATCCTCTGCACCAGCTGAGCAAGCAAAAGGCTGCTAAGGCTGCTAATTTTATTCCTCCCAGAAATATCAATAACCTTTCAGCTAAAAACTAAAACCACTGGATGCGATATGTAGTCTTTACAGGGATTCACACAAGACCTGATTCAATGGTCACATCACCTTAACACTTTAGTTAGCTTATTCTGACATTCAGCCTTTACTTGGTGAATGGTGATGTTATAATTCCACGTGCATGTAGCTGAAGTATGAAAAAACATGCCAAAAACAGTGGGATCTAAACAAGAGAAATAAAGAATATACTAAATGGTTTCTAAATTCTCTATATATTTATGTAATTTTAAAATAATCTTCTAGTTTTCTTATTTTATTATTTCCAGTAAATGAATTGGACTCATTGCTGACCTCCCAGAAAACATTCATAGGAAAATTAAAGAAAGAATGTTGTTTGTTGGCAAGCAAGTTGGAACAAATGTCAGAAAAATACAGGTTAGTATATTTTTTATCCTGCCCCCTTTATTATTTTGACAGATTTCCTTATTTTATATTTGTTATTGTTCATGTTGTCCCAGATATTGCACATCCTCTCAATATAATACATGCCATTTATGTAACATGGATGGATTTTTTTTCCAAGATAGTTCTCATTTTCTACTTTTCAGATGATGTTTGTGGCTATTAATGTAACTTTTTTGGTTTTAGATAATTCCAGTGTAAAAATTGCTTACCATATTATTTCTGATGTTCTTGTTCTTTATATGAAAAGTAGAAAGTTGATAGTGGAACTACAATTCCAGTTTATCTGAAACTATATTAAAAATTGTAAATATTTAAAGCTCTCAAAACCATAGTGTGTTGCTTTAGTTATTTACTTAAAGCTCCATTCATAATAGTACACACTGAATAATTTTCTCTGTAAAAATTGTCGTCAAAATTGCTTGTCATTGAAGCTCTGATTCTGCTGATGCTTATTATGTGGTGCTCTCATTTAAAATCAGTAGTAGGGCTACATACGAAATTATTAAAAATTCTGGAGTACAATAAAAACTAGAAACAATAACTGGTTTAAATAAATGCAAAAGTATGAAGTTATCTATTTAAAAAGTAAGTTATATAGGACAGGAATATTGCAGTTCCAGCCTTTGTATTCCTTCCTTGTCATTAATTTGATGTTGCATATTTTTCAGTATGAAAGTAGGCTTTTTGTTGAAACTTTCTGCAACGTCATATCAAGGGTTGTGGGAAAAAAAAAAAGGCTGAAATGGTGAGGTAGTATTCCGCAACTTCTGTAAATCTCATGCAAAATTAATTTGGCAATTAAAGGTAGGATTCTTATATAGCTTATGTGAAGTAAGAGAAACATTCAGCAAAGATAAAACTTGTTTTCAAGACAGGATTCTTCTGCTGGGTGGATTTAATTATCCTGTTGAACTAACAACAGGGTCAACACTCATTCAGGGAGAGAACTCATTTATCCCAATATCCTGTCTCCAGGGATGATCAAAGGGGAATGATATAAGTAGATGATGCTTTCCACAGGTACTGCCTCCACTGGCCATCCTACTTTGCATTGAGTAAGAGGTGTTGACTAGCTGTTAAGTAGCTGAAGTTGGGAGATGAATCCCACCATGAGTATTCAGGGAAGAAATTAGAAACTTGAAGAAATACAAGCCATCTTCCCCTGCAAATGTTGTGATGGGTGTTTGAGAGAGAAGCAAACAGAATTTTTCTTCTGAAAAAGCAGAGCTCCTCTGCTAAAGTAATACAAAATCTAAATAGATTCAAACCATATCGTTATTCCAGCAATAAAAATGCACACAGACTTTGTTGCTAGAGCTCAGAATCACAGACTAGTAACTGTAAAAGGATAAAGGAAAGACAGAAAACATACTGTGAAAACACATTATTCTCTGAAAATAAATACCAGAGATTGCCAAGTGTTTCTCCACCTAGCAGCATTAGCTGACTATGTCAAGAACCTGAAAGGGGAGAAGAAGCTCTCTTAGATCTCCATGAAGTGGTATACTTTGCACAGGGAACAGTATGGAAGAATGTATTAAAACAGTTTTGAGAAATGGCCCTAAAATAGTTTGAGATTGCCTGCATTGGAGTGGGAGCTGTTGTGGGCAGTTAAAGGGCTGGACAAATATGTATGGGAAAAACTAAGCGTATGAAAAGGAGAACTGAAAGGTGAAACTGGAGATTAGTGAATGCTTCAAAACTGACGTGGTCAGAAGATCAGATGCAGAAAATGACTTAAACTGGATTTAAAATGCATGAGCATTCTTTAGCTTTCAGTAGCATCTCTCCAAAAGGCACTCTTCACACTCATTCTCATGTGATATATTGTAAAACCGCTGTTCTGGGATAGAATGCTGTACCTTTGTGCTCAAAAAAAAAAAATTAAAAGAATAATTTTTGGAAGATTTTATAACTTAGGTCTTCTGTACATTAGTAAAAGCAGATCAAGCTATTTTTAAGAAGAGATGTAAGAGTAACTTTATATTTTTCTTGGTAGAAAGAAAAGGGTCCACTTCTAATGAAAGGCATTTCAAATTTATTTTTGAAAGTACATCTTTGCACTACTTAGGTGGGATACCTCTGAGTTGCATGTGTGTTTTTCATATTAAATACAGGCTTTCTGATAGATCTAAATTTTTTATGAACTAACACCCTCCGTAGGATTAAAAAAAATCAGGAAGACTTCAGACAAATTCTAAACCCCTCAAGCTGTGCAAAAAGAAGGTAGTGTCTGGGAAGGTTTTTGTATACAGAGGCGTAACCGTAAACCATAGTCCTTTGTTGATTTCTTCTCTTTTTTATTTTTATTTTTATTTTTTTTTCTCTGATTGTCACTATCTGAGTTTCTAGGTTGTGGATTAATGCTTAACACTGCCCACTGTGTATTTGTGATTTGCGTTTTGTAATTAAGGGGAACAATGGGAGCCCATTGGGTCTCGTTATATATAATGGTTGGTTTAATTTGTTTCACTTCTATCTTGTTAATTGTAAATTGATCATTAAGATTTGAATTCTAATCTGTCACCAGGGTTGTGAGTATTGAAGCTAGAGCAATGATCCTGGTTTTAATCACTGATGATGAGAAACAAATTTTATAATTTTGGTACATATTGCAGTTCATATATTTTAACACTGTATTTTATGGTGTTATAAATATTGTTAAATGACTTTTAGTGTAGTTTTACTGTTTGGACTATAATGTATAAATTATATTACTGTTTTGGCAACAGTAGGCATCCAACTGTGTGAGTTTAATTGAAGTAAAGAACACACACCCGGCTGAACTATTTTTCTGCGGGTTTGGTTGACTGCAGTCAATTGCACTTCGATACCAGGAGCAGAGTGTTTGCTTAGGGTAGCCATGTGAAGATGTGAAACAGAGTCTGTCTGAGGGATGAATCATTAAAATTACATGCAGTGGTACTCGTTGAAATAGCAGAAAATGTTTTACAGCATATATCTAATGTATCTAATTGCTGTACAAGTGAATAACTGGTTTTAAGGGTAGGAAAAGACAGTGCTTAAAAAAGCCAGCCTCTGTGCTGTGAGTCCAAGTGCTGCTATGCAAAAGATGATTCAGAGGACAAAGGCAGCTTTGCCACCTTAACATTCAAAAATCAACCTAAAAATATCCTATGTCTGACTTTAAGTTACGACTATTTAACATTTGCTGGTTCTTTGCCTCTATTATCTCAATTTTTTGGGTTTTGTTTTGGGTGAACCTGCTATTTTTGTGGTATTTTTTTCAAGACTGTCTCAGCAGGAGTGGTAGGGATACAAATTTAACTTGCTTCCTAACTTAGGAGTTGAGTCTTACACAGTAGATGGCTGGATCCTGAGGTATAGAGGTTTTTTCTGTTGTTACCCCCTTCAGCAATTGCTTTGAATAAAGCCCATTCCTGTTACGATGCTGAGTGAGCAGAGCTATTTAAGATCATTTGTGCAGACCCTGTACTTCCCTTGGAATGACTACTCATAGTGTAAATTTGCTATTGCAGTTGCAACACAGTTGTTTAGGCTTGTTACAGGTATGTTTTCATTACCCAACAAAGTTGAAACTGTTTGAAAATCGTGTAGAATGAACTGTTGCATAATTGACTTTTTAAACCGACGTTGGATGAGTGGTGTGTTTAAAGCTACTGGAGGAATCTTTGTCAGACAATGATGGAAACTCTCAGTATGCATGTTGTTGGGGACCATTGTTCTATTTTTAACATCAGTACCTGAACTTCTTAATACTGACTTCAGTAGGCAATCTACCATTCCTGCGTGCTGTCCTCTGAAGTTTCAGTGTCGTGAAATACTTGAAAATGAGTGCTCAGAATCTTAGATATTTAATTTAGAATGGCGATCGTGTAAATAGTATTTTATCTAGAATAGATGTGGATTTTTTGCTGAGTTCTTCAACTGTAATTCCAGAGGAGATGTATTAGGAGAAGAGTACATAAGTAACATGGTTTGAAGCATCAGGCATTTAGAGCTGTGTGTTAAGAGATTAGAGATTGTTACTTATGTTCTCTGTGAATTCCGTATCTTATTTAGTTTCTTCAGTGGTAATTTTCAGTAGTGTTTTGATAACTTTGGGCGCCTTCAAATGCACTGAAGATGAGCAAAGTCCAAAGTTCAAAACTTTGAGATTTTTACCTCTTCAAAGTTGCTTCTGCTGTTTCTGTGAATTACACAGCCATATAAATGCAGAAAAAGAAGCAGGATCCCATGGTTGGGGAAACCCCATGGGAATGATAAATGACAGTATTTGCCTTGTGGGAATACTTGTAGTTGCATTTTCCTGGCAAAAAAAGGAAACTCATCCTGGTAGATTACAGAATCACAGAATGGCAGGGTTGGAAGGGACCTCAAGGATCACGAATCTCCAGCCCCCCCTGCCACATGCAGGGCCACCAACCTCCCCATTTAATGCTAGGCCAGGTTGCCCAGGGCCCCATCCAATCTGGCCTTGAACACCTCCAGGAACGGGGCATCCACAACCTCTCTGGGCAGCTGTTCCAGCACCTCACCACTCTCTCTGTAAAGAACTTCCCCCTGACATCCTACCTCAATCTTCCCTCCCTCAACTTAAAACCATTTCCCCTCATCCTGCAATGAGTTATAGATGAGTTTAACTGGGTTGGGCTCTGTTAACTCAGATCTCTGGTGTGCTGCTTTGCAATGGATCTTTACTTTTACCCGCTGATTGCCTTTCTTGCAACATCAATACAGATGAAAGACTGCATTTATCCTTTGTAATAAGAAATACTCCATACTTTTTATTACTGCTAAAAGTTACTAGTGTTTCTGTTAAAAGTTAAGAATTAGACCTCAGTTACCTCCTTATACTATCCTGCCTGCTGTTAGGAAGCTGTCCAGAAACTCATTCATCTAAGTTTGATGTGAACATCAGCGTGACTCTGATGTATTTTTCACTGATGTTCCGTAATTGAGCCATAACTCCATATTTAAATTATATACAGCCTTCTTCCAAAGTTGCCCTTGCTAAGTTCTTTCAGATTCACAGATGATATCCTGTATTGTTCTCTATTTAAATATGAAAAGATTATGTTGTCATTTCCAGATCTGTCTTGTCAGTGTAACAACATGTTTTTGAAGGAGTATTTATTCCCCTTGCACTTTGTTGTGTTTTTCAGAATGTCAGTTGTTGTTGCATTCTGTAACAGCCAGGAAGGTAAAGTCTCTTCATTCTGTATCTGCAGCATATTTAAGTTTATGATTTAAAGATATCTCTGAAGCTTTTTAACCTCAAGATCTGGAGTGGCAGATGCCATAAAACAAATTTGCCTGCTTTTGATTCTTACGTTCTGATGGTATAGCAGATTCTGACATGTTCTCATTAACCTTTTCCAAGGAGTTAAACTGTACAAGTGCATAATGTATATTTTATCACAATTTTATCTGAGATCTTTTCCTGATATTAAGAAACAGCTCATGCCTGTTTCTCCATGGGCTGATGGTTAGAGATGTAGCAAGTAACAGTCCCAGGTCATTCATGGATCTGGTGTCTCGGCTCACCCGTGAAGAATAAGAATTGCTAGAAAGTGACTAAATTTCTTAAAGGCTCTGCCAAGCCTTATGTAGATTAGAGTGTGTGTATGATTTTTGTGTTGTTTCTTAAGCTTTTATTAATTTTCCTCTTTTTTTTTTTTTTGGTGTATCATGCAGTATTTTGGGCATATCAGGGCAATAAAGTTTCTAAAACAGTAGTACTCTTCAGAGTTCAACCTGTGCAGTACAGTTAGGGTTGAAAAAGTTTCTAGTACCCATTTTTTGGCCTTTACCAACAAAGAACTTGAAAGTTTTCAGAATGTTTAACAAGTATGGATTTACATGTATTGATGATGTTTAATAGCAGCACCTAATGTCAAATTACATGCCTGTTTAAATAAAGCTGAAATTAGCATAGCCAACTTGTGGCTGAGTAATTGATGTATTTACCAGACACACTGCAGCTTCATGTTCTTCCATTTTAAGAATATTTGAAGTGGTTTCTCATTTCTGTAAGTTCTAGTAATAGCCTGTTTATGCATTATATATACATGTATGGAATTTTATAAATGCTGAAGCCACATATTGATGGCACGCTGCAGGATGAAATCTGACAACATCCATCATCACTGTGTTTTACTTCTGTAGATCTAAAGTCAACCAGCTTAGTCAGGAAAAAGAGTATCTTCATGGCAGATTGGAGAAGATGCAGAAACGGAATGATGAATTGGACCAACAGTGTATCCAGCATGGGAGAATGCATGAGAGAATGAAGTCAAGGTAGGAGGTCCTGTTAATCTGTTAGCAGGTGGTATGCTATATTGTACCTGTTAGGCTGTAAACATAAAAATGACACTAAATTGTTTGAAAGTAATGGTCTTGCTTTATGAAAATGACCACCCTTCCCCCCACCCCTTCAAGCATTCTGTCAAGTTTTTTTATAACATCTTTTGCTTGTGCCATTTTGGATAAATAAAAGGAAAGCTTGAACAACACAGTCTTCCAAAGAATTTAAGCCTAGTACATATGTGTGTGGGCTGCTTCGGCTGTTCTCTGTTCTAACTTGGATGAATTGTCTTACCATAAAAAAGAAATGAGGAGGGAAGGGAGGGCTGAGAAGGAGAAGAGGAGGTTATTCAGTAGTGTGAAGGTAGATTACAGATGTGGATTCTGTAATGCCATGTAATGTTTTTTTTTTCCATATTGACAGATTATGTTTTTTGGTAATATATAACTTATATAAACAAGAAAATCTTGTTGAAGGTCTTAGTATCCAGAGAGCTATTGATTGCTTTCAGGTACCTCTAGCCTTCTCAGAAGGGTGCTGACTTCTTGGGAGTAACTGGTAGCGGCTAGAGTAAAGTATTTCCTCCGATATACACTGACTATTCTGGACAGTCTCCAGACTACATTGTGCTGTGATTTGTGTTAGATAGTCCTAAAGATCACTCTGGAGACTTTTCTTCTTGGTACCAAAAGAATCCTGTAGCTTCTCACTCTGTTTTCCAGTCTGTATTTAGTTTAAGGGTCACTGAGGTGAGCTGAGGTGTGGCTGGGGAGGTGGGAGAAGTAGTGAAATGGCATTTCAATGTCATGCAGTTCTGTGATTCTGTGATTTCTGCAAGTCCAGACAACCTGGCTACTACTTTCTTGTCAGTACAGAAAGGCATGGTGCAGTTCAAGCTCATTTGGGCTAGGTGGTACTGACAGAGCAAAAGTTAGTGGTCTGTTTTTGAGTACCTGACAAGAACATACCTTGCACTGAATCTTCCAGTCCTGTTTGTTCACCCCATTCCAACTATGATCTGTCTGTCTATATTATACTGTTTCTTGCAAACTCTCTTTGTTTTCTTTTCAGTCTCCCAGGTCTCCTTCTTTTCCTTTTCATATTTGTCTGAGCCTCATCTTGTTCTTTTGTAACCCAGAATTGCTGTAATTTTTTATAGCTCAGAGAACAAAGAAACTCAAAATACCTATGTGATTGTGTCTTCCATCTATGTGACCACATAATTTTTCCATTGATCTTACCTTCCCTTTGTTTTCTTGTGGTGGATTCTTCACATTTGGGCAACACACACTGAGGACTCAATTTTATTTGTAGCGGGAAAAAAAGTTCAGTCTTTTTTTCTTTTTTTCCCCCTAGCTGTTCCCCTAAAGCTGTAGCATTATTTGTATCTAGGTGAATTTAAGATTTCTGTGTAAGTTTTTGGGAGAGCCTGTCCTTTTTGTAAGAACCAAACAGACGTAGTGGAAAATGTTGCTCGTTCTCTCCTGCAGCAGCAGTGACTATATAGTAGAAAAGATTGAAAGCATTAATCCAGAACAGAAAAGTGGTTTGAAAGCAGAGTGGTCATGCTGTAGGCAGTGCCCTACCTTCTGCTGCTGTTTTGATAACGGCAAGGAGAGAAAACAGCACAGTGATAGTATTTGTCACATTAAATATTTTAGAATATTTAAATGTGGCTGAGATTATTGAGCATTCGAATCATGGCCAGTAACAGCATTTTAAGAGAGGGCTCTTCTAACATATTTTTAATTATGATTTTACACTGAATTTATTTAAAATCCAGGTAATTAATGACAAAGCTGCTATTATAAACTGCTTTAAAAATTCAGTGTAATCTGCTTTTAGTTTCCATGTCAAAACTGTAATGGATTCTTAGTTGCCAACTGCTATAAATTGGCTATGAACTATTCTTTTCTAAGTGAAGAAAAACAGCAAGTATAACTTCTACAAAAAATAAATTTCACACTTATTTCTTTATAAGTTGAAGGACTTCCACCGAATAAAAAACAGCAGTTTTTCTCTTCTGATTTTGGAAACAGAGATCTATCAGTGTTATTTAGCAAAACAGAGGAGAAGAAGAAATAATGTGTTTTTCCTCAGATTTCCATCCACAACTCAGATGTACAAATAAGCACAACACATTATTAAGGCTGATTGCTTCTTATTGCAAGGATATGTTTTCCCTTTTTATGCAGCCACCAGTACCCTTGGTCACATTGCAACGCAACAATGTGCAGTGGGTCCCTCCCTGATTTTCTTTCTGTTTTTATTCTGCCTCTCTTTAGTTACTTGTAACAAAATTATTTTGACTTAATCTTGAATTTAGTATTGCATTTGATTAATAAGAAATGATAGCATTGTAGTTAAGAAGTCCATCACTGCTTGTGTTCTGTGAAAATGCAGCGGGCCCTGGTGTAACTGTTTTGTGGCAGGAGCAAGATCTAATTGTTCAATTGGAGATTGGAATGTGTTTTGGAGCAGCAGTGTTTGATAGTTGCAATAGCTACGCTGCTGAAAATGAACAGGATAACTTTTTTTTGCCATTCCTATCTTTCTGTCTGGCTATATGCTGCACATGAATATTGTATGAAATTGTAAGCGGGTTTCAAAACAAAAGGTTGCTTTACATTGCAGTCTTTAAAGATGATGTTAAATCAGCCTTTTCACGGTAATGCAAATATCCATCACTTTCAGTGTTTTTCAGCTCAGTGAAACACAACATTAAAAGAAGTAGACATCCAATTAAATGATTTTAAATAGTGATTTGTTGAGCTATGTAAAATATCTCAAAAATATTAGATAGCATGACATAAGGCTGTGCCTGTGGAAGTGAGCTGATCCATGTCGGTGCTTTCACAGGTATGACTGTTTGAGAAATAAAATTTTCTGTTTGGTGTGGCAAAGAGCACATGGGGATCAGTTTTCAACTTGAAAGCAAATTTTATGTTTAAATTCTTCAAATTCTGTAGATAAGTGTTCATAGCAGAAATTAGCAGATTGAAGAAAGAATTGAATTTTAAAGACCCAAATGGTGTATGTGATGTGGATTGTTATCTTCAAGGAGCAGAAGAAAATCACAAGCAATCAATTTCTGTTTTAAAAGATGAACCAATTATGCCTTTACATCAAAGAACAAGAAAGAGAGTACATGAACAATATGTTGTATGAAGTATAAAGCTTTTTTGAAACATTAATGAAGCATAATTCTGGAAGCTTATGATTGGATGTTTCCAAACTAATTTTCAAACTAAGGTGGAATCCAGGGACCATAAGTTTTCTCTGGAATTCATACTTGGTGATAAGAGCTGGTATTTTTTCCTTTGATGTGTGTGTGATCACTGTTTGATCGACACAACATTAGCAGTACATGTTATACAAATTTGACTGGGGCTTTTTGTCATGGTACTTTGGGAGAGGCAGTAGTGCTATGTGTATTTCAACTGTATTTTTGGGAGCTGAAGTTAAAAAGAAGAGCCTACAGGACTGGCAGTTTGGGGCAGATGTGTGTCTATTCCTCAGGCATCAGTGGTTGTAAGTTAACTATAAAAATGTTACAACCATCTGTGTAACAAGACGGCAGAGATCTGCTCTTGCCTGTTACTATAAATAAGAAGGAGATTTGTTTGACTTCATAGACATTGGATTTATAAAGACTCTATGTGTCAAATTGTAACTATGTGCCATGTTGCTGAGATGCGTCTGCAGCCAACTACCTGGGGTGTCTTCCCCTTCAGAGATTCTAGTGGAGTGCAGCGACTGTGCAGAAATGTCTGAATTCCACAGTGTGTGACAAATTATATTTGTTTTCCACCTATGGGGAAATGCATGATTCTTACGGATAAGCTTATCTGTAAGAGTAGCTAAAATGGATTCTTAAGCGGACCACAATAGGAGTTAAGAGATAAACGATGCTCAGATTGACAGTAATTTGAACGTTTTTTCCACCATTAATTTTCTTGTTGCTGTTACTAAGCAAAGTGTGAGAGATCTCATATGCATGAGAGAACACATATATATGAGAATTGAGACACAAATTGAGAATATACCAGCCACTTCAAGTAGCTGAAATCATAATAACTGACTTGCTGTCACACTGCGGAATAGAAATTTGGAATTTCTTTGGTAAATCTCCAGTGAAACACTTGCATAAAATTATTTCTTGATAATTGAATCTATTAGCTTGAATTACATATTTTACATATAATGACTATACCTAAGTCATAAAATTATAGTTCATGTGTTGTTTTTTCTGTTTGTTTTATTTTTCTATAAATGTTGATGAGTAGAAAAACTCAGTTTTGACCATTGCTTAGGTCTTGTATTTTCCCAATCCAATGGAACAACTGTTACCTTAGTCTTAATAGCTTAAGCATCTGTTTTGAAATGCAATTACAGAATAAAAAATACATTAAATTGCAGCTTTTTAGTTTAAAAGCCATTAATTTTTATATTGAGAATAGTGAAAAACTCTCAGCTGTATTCAGAATTTGGGATTATCATTATTACTGAATTATTATTATTATTTTTTTTTTTTACTATGTGACATTGCTCACATTTTAGTTTGTAAAATGTAATGGAGAATTACTATTAAGAAATAATCAACAAATGCTGTGTATATATATGCGCACACACACGTGTGAATATATATATATAGTATATATATATGTATACGTGGTTTTATCAAAATCTGAAAATGTATTTTTCTTTTGTTTAATATATTTAAATGTTTTAACAGTACATATGATCTCCATCCCTCTTCCTCTTCTGTTCACTGTCTATTATTTTTCCTTCTCCTTATTTTAAGTAGATGTGTATATGTATCATATATGTGTATATATTATATATAGCTTTGTATGTATACTCTACATATTGATATTCCCATTTTAAATAGGTAACATCTTGTGTAAGATTATATAAACTCCTGAATATTGTTTTTAATGACTTATTCTCCAACTGCTTGGATAGCACACACATAAAGGAAAAATTATCTTAATTGTTAGAAAACCTGAAAATGTATACCAAGAATAAAATATAGTCTTCAGAAAATGTTGCAAGTGCACAAGTTACCTTTCCTGAGACGTAAATGACAAGTAGACAGAAATATCGCACACAATTTTCAGGCAGAAGGGAATAATGTTCTGTAAGATCTATTCTTGGTCACTGCATTCCGTATTATTCTACTGCAGCTATCGCTGAATATATACATTTAATGTATGTTATATATTTTATATATAGATATATATAAAATAACTTCTTAAGCTCCACTGTAAGAGTTGTGAGGCCTCACGTCTCCAATTAGGTCATTTCCAGCACCACTGTTCTTCTGACTGGGATCTGCATTTATTTGTGGTCCGCTTGTACGTATTTGCCCTTGATCCAAAATTGGTATAAGCAGTTCTTTTGTTTTGCTTTTATTTTATTTACATTGTACTTGTAGACAATGGTTGTATCCATTCAGTCTACTTCTGAATAACTGAAGCCTTTCTCATTTGTTCTTTTTGCAGTAAGCTTTCCCTCTCCCTGTGTTTTCTGGTTGTTGATCTTTTAATATGGGTGATCAGAACTGTTGGCAGGGCATTGGATAAGGGCATTTGAGTGTCTTCGGTAGTAGAATTAATATATTCACTGTACATTCCTTGAGTGACAGATCCTATGATCACATTTGCCTTTCTTATAGCTGCTTAATACTGACAGTTGGTAATCCATCTCTATCCAAAACGTGCATCCAGGACCTCTTTCTCCCAGGTAGATACAAATTATTAGCAAAATTTTTTTGCTGTGAACTAAAAACCCATCAAGTCTGCGGTGTAGGGTTTCGTACCATCAATTTCCTTCCATTTTTGATGTTTCATTCTTCTGAGTAATGTTTGTTTCTGTGCAGTATTCCAGACCTTCTCTAAGCTCATGACACGTCTTAAATTTATCAGCCTACCATCACTTCTTGTGCTGAATCATAATTCTAGATATTCAGAAATCAGCTTAAACTCAACTAGAGGAATCTTTCTTATCCTTCCCCACCATCAGTTGTTCCATCATATGTGCTCTTTATTTAGCAACAAGGATTAGATGCTTAGTTAACAGTTGTTGATGTGGCATGATATTTACAATGTTTTGGCTTTTTAAGTTAATGTAGGTAAAATATATTTATCTTAAATTGTCAGAGAAATTAAGTTTGACATGACAGAATCTTCGTGGTTTAATCTTATGTTTCTGTTTCCTCGTTTTCCATTTACCTTCATGTCCTTATGTATTCTTCATTGTTTGTTGTAGACTTTTCAGACATTTGAAGTCACGTTAACAGATCAATTAGACCAGTTATTGAATTATCTTTTTTTATGGCTTAGTTAATGCTACTTAGGTTTTGATCACTTAGCATGTAATCTATATAGAGGGAAAAAATACAGCATATCTGTCTTCACTTTTCACATGTAACAGCTGGTCACCACAGCTGCAGTGTTTTAGAAACTGGAGGATAATATTCGGGAAGGAGATGCTTCATGGGGATCTTTGAGGGATGGGAGGTAGCCTATGCCTCAAAGAAAACCTAGAGGCACAAATCTGTTGAACAGCTATCAGCATTGACTAGCATCCCTTCTGTTAGGAGTCTGATAATTGTCCACTGCTGAGGATATCTTCAACTTGACCGCTTTGATGTTCTCAGCCTTCTCCAAAGCAGACATGAGGATAGTTCTTATTCATGCCTTCAGCTTCTGAGAGTCAAAGCCTTCAGCTCGCTAATAGTAAGCTTGTGCTCTTGTCTACCAGGAATGTAAAAAGCCCTGAAATGTGTGACATAAAACAGCACAACATAAGGTTCCAGGCTGTTCTTGTTACTTTCTGTTGTCAGCACAGTTGCTGGGTTTCAAATTTAAATGTTAATTTAGCATTAACAAAGAATTCTTGATTCTCTCCTCTGAAATGGAGGTGGATAAAGGTGATGTCTTTAGCAGCCCACTGCAGACTCTGCTTGCTGTGGCAAGATCTAAAAATGCTTGGCCCCATGCAGTGCATCACACTGATGCTGGAGAAGCCATGCATTGCAATTATATGCATGGACTTCAAGTGAAAAAACAACTTTATTCTCTCTTTTTTCAGTTGGAGGTTACTTCTGGTGATGATACACAGTCCTTGTTTTGTTAATCCACCAATTACCTTTAGCCACCACATCTTTCCTTTGAACATTTTGTCTTCAGTGACTGGTAGTAGCTTTTCTGGTCAATGACAGTAGTAATGGACCAGTCAGTTGATCAAATAGCACCCTTGTCAGTGGGCTCATAAGAACTTAGTTGTTTAATGGCAAGGAACAGCACCAAAATGCATCACACATCATATAAAGCATCTGTTGAAACATATCCGGAGCTACAGAAAAAAGGTTTCTACCCAGGATAATAGCCTTCCCAATACAGTATACACTCAGGAGGACAGTTCTTCCCATGTTCCTCCTACAGGTATTCACATCTCTAGCAAGTCTTGATTCTTTACACCATTTAAAAATTAAATTGCTGAAATCTCTGACTATTATGGTCACCTTATTTTCTTCCAAATTGTGTTGCATCTCCATTTGCAAAATTCATTCTTTTGTACCGTATTTCTTGTGATATGTCAGAACATATAAAAATACGTATTTGCAAGTAACCTCTGTTAAATTAACAGTATTTGCGATCTTTCTATTGGGTCTAAAGTGAACTCACTATACTAGTAAAACCTATTTGGCAAACTCCTTTCAGCAGTAGCAGAGTTTCTTCTGATTTTGATCTCTGTGTATGATGTATAACTGAGATTTTCAGGCTAAGACTAAAATCTTCTGTTCCCATGTAATGGGGAACTGAAAATGAAGACAGATGAATAACATTTAAAAAGCTTTGCAAGCACGTCGTAAAAATTTACCAGTGCCACAATAAAATCCCAGCACCTAACTGCTTTGAAGGTTAGTGTTGTAAGGAGACCAAGAACTAATGGTAGTTTATGTTCTTAATATAATAAGCAAGTCTTTTTTTTTTTTTTTGCTAGGCTGTTGAAGTACAGTTTTTTCATGGTAACTTCAGCATTGTGATTACTTGCAGATAATACAGTCTTGCTCCTATGGAAGTTGATATACTTGTGGTTGCTTTCATTTTCCATATGCCTAACCTGCTTTTAATTTTTTGCATGTTTAACCTCAATGTGTCTCGTGTCAGTAAGTTCCACAACTAATGTTGCATTAGAGTTTTTTTATTTGAGACTTTTGTTTTCACTCTTTCAAATTAGTTGGAAGTGGGGTTGGTTTCAGATTATGAGACTGAAGACTTGTTTTTGCACATTTATGTTGTCAAACATGCAGATAGAATCTTCTTTTGCCAGATGGACTCTTCTTCTGTAACTTAAAATATCATTCTTTCCTGGAGCTATTTTTTGTAAAGACCTTTTTAACCTCTTACAATCATATTCTACCTTTAGTTATGTGAAAAGGAATACATCTTTGACCCAGCTTGTTCCTGAAAGGCATTCAGATTTCTGATTTGATTAAAGCCAAGGTTTCTGGACACTTCCAAGTCCCCATATTCAAAAGGTTCTCTTAGTGACATGGCTGAAATTATAATAAACTTTCCTCTGCTTATGTGAAGTGGTGTAATCCTTCTGAGTACTACACTAGCACTTCCAACACTAATAGGGATTTAGTCTTAGTTTCAACTGTGTGATCTTTCTTCCTCTATTCTTCTTTCTTACTCTTCCCCTTTCTCCCATCCAGTGAAAAAAGCTTGTCTGTAAAATCACACCATAATTGGACAATTGCACAGAATAAATATTTGGAGACATCCTAGAAACAGTCTGGCTTTAACGTTTACCATCATGAAGGATATTGTAGGCTCTGCCTTTTCACACGTTAGATAATGCAAATGCTTGTGTTTCTCAAATCAATTTTTTGAATACAGTGGAGAAACACATTGAACAGATGTATTGTCTCCTTGGGAAAAGGTTTTCAAAGGCTGGGCTGAAATGGAATTTCTTCATTGGCTTTCTGTAATGTTAGCCCATGTCAAAAATCTACAGGAAATATGTCTAACATTTTGTCCTTTTTAAATTTCCATTTTTAATAGCAAGATGACACTCCAGGCAGTACATTTCTGGGGGATTATTGCATTTCTTGGGTGGCTGAAGTCACTCACCATTCAGCCTTGTGCCTCTCAACACACCCAAGGCAAGCCATAATCCCCAGCAAGGCACTGCTTGTCTTATCTTATTGCTTAATTATTATACCTATTTAATGCTGCTTAGAACATTGTCAGCTGTCGAGAAAAGGTAATTATCACTAGTCAAATGAAAAACACTTTTTTGGCTGCCTTACGGATACACATTTTACTGGTACCTTGATACATAATGAAGCCTGATAGCAAAACTTTTGCTTGTCTCTTCTTCAAGCCACAGCTGTTTCCCTGCTAAATTCATCCCATCTGTCTCCCCTTCCGTAAGGCTGTAGGCAGTATAGCATAAGTACAGAAGCAGTTCAGTGCTATTTTGGATAAACATAGCTGAAATTTGAATCTTTGCCATTTGCAATGCACACATTTTGTTTTACTGCTGTAAAGAGAGCTGTCAAAATAAAAACTACATGGATAATTTACTGAAATACAGTCAAATAAAACGATGATCAAAGGAGAAAAATGAATTTATAGCGGAGGGTCACTCTTACTTCTAAGGTCTATTGTGAACAATGTAATTGTTGACCTCTTGACATTTTTGGGTTCAGAGAAATTGGTAGTGAATATGAAAGGAAGAAAACACTGAATTGGAGTATAGCATGAAGAAATCCAGGTTTCATGCCAAAAAGGCTAATTGTAACAGGCAGTTGTTTGCAATAGTGGTATGTTCCTTTCACTGCATTATTGTGTGCTGTTTCTTGTCTAAGAGAAGAGCGTATTTCGTCAGCACTGTATCTATATGACTGGCAAACACTTATGAGCATTTGTAGGAGAAACTTGAAATCTTGTCCTAGATCAACCTAGATGTGTATTTGAGGTAATTCCACTAATTCTGAAAGTTAATTCCCAAAGGCTACTACTTACAAATTCTTATTGTATTAGATAAAAGTGAACAAAGCCATTTTTGTCCTGGCCTTGAAAAAATAAAGATAAATTATCTTAATGGACAAATCAAAAAACAGTCTAATTGTAACAAGCAGAAAGTCCTTTCATTTAAAAAAAAAAAAAAAAAACAACAAAAAAACAAGAAAACACTTTTAGGTGATGAGTACCACAGAAATACTGTTTTTAGTGTTCTATGTTAGGATAGAAAAGGGGGAAAAGGATGTTGAATCATCAGATTCTTCATTTTATTGCAGGACTGTTTTCAAGTATTAAAGAAAAAAAGCTTTTTTTAATATTTCTAAAACTACTGCTATATAAAATGCTTGCACATTAGTCTTCTCATGAATATATGTAAAATCAAAACACTATTACTAGAACCAATACTGCATTGCTCCTTATGTTTATAGGAATGTTGGAATTTCTCTTATAAACACTACATTCAAACATATTCAAAGATCATGAAATACTACATTTATTTTGTTCAGTAATATATGAATGTGATGAGGGATGTCTCATCTGGGAGAGTGCATGTCAGTATTTAGTTCTCCCATACCTAATCCAGGAGCTGGTAAGACAGCTGCTGCACCAGAGCTAGTACCCTCATGTTTCAGCCTAAAGGAAAAAAAGACTCTGCCATTTCTGATTCTTCATGGACTCCACTATGGCAGTATGCTTAGTACTCTCTTTGTGAATCACATTCAGAGAAACGATGTCATTTTTAAGATTGCAGAAGCCATGCTATGAAGACTTGCAGTGTGTGAAATCATGCTAAAAGCTGTTAACTCTGGGTTATTGTTTATTTTGCATTTGTTTATCTTGCCGGTGTATTTCTAAGAGCTGCCTGAGTCTGCTAGCTGAATGGGAACGTGGCCAACTTTTACCTCATGAACATACCTGCTGGAGAAAGTTGTTGCAGGAACACAAAGATTAAGAAACAAAAGGAGGCTGTAGAGTGTTTTGCTTGTGGAATGACATTCCCCATCCTACCTCCTTTCAGGCTTTACTAATAAAGTCGTTTTATGAGCTTCTCTGAACAATTATTAGGTTACCCAGATGTTGTAGTAAGCATCCTGGTACAAAGACCATGTTGGAGCAATTGCTTTTATTGTAAAAATATTGTAAATATTATTGCTCTATTCTTGAAAGTCCTACTGAGACCTGTGCTTACCTTTCAAAAATAGTGATATGGCTTCCTTATCCAGTTTTGTATGCAACTCTGTTGATCATGTGCAAAAAAAGGGGAGTGTTTAACAGACAGACACGTTCTGACAGAACATGCATGTGCACCAGCTTAATGATGTCTTACTTAAGACTGTTGCTCTGTTACATACAGAAAAATTGTTAGTTTCTTTTAGAATCATTTAGATAGCCTCTGTAAGTTCACAATGAAGGCTTGCACATTCTTGCATAATGAGTCTGACAGATCCACTGCATTTTTTCCAGTGTTTCAAAGCTGCAAATGTCTAAAGAAAACTGTTTTTTTGAAGGGTTATTACCTTCATTCTGTAGGTATGCAAATGAGAATTGGAGATGGAGGGGAGTGGGCAAGGTCAACAGCAAAACAAGTCACAGTGCTGTAGTCTTCTGTGTGCAAAGAATGAAGAAAGCTGTCAATCTTACACTTTTAATGTACTTACTGTAGCTTATTTTTGCAGTTACTATATGCTGCCTTAGCCTATGTTTGTGCATTTATTGTTGGTGTGATCAAAAATCCAAGATTATTTCAGGTGATCATTTACCTGCATAAGCATGCTCCCACTGTTGGGTCTATTTGTAGTGAATCTCAGTCTACTGTGAAAACTTCATGTTCTGCAAATGGGTCAAATCTAACATTTCAAATATTCATCTGTTGTTGCTCGGCCATTGGTTTTTATTAAGTCTTTTTCTGCTCACATGTTTTTAGATCAGCCAGAAGGTCCTGTATTCCACTCTTTCTTTCTGCAAGGTAGTGTAAGGACAAGGAAAAGGAAGGAATGGGTCAGAGGTGGTCATGTCCAAAATCAAAAAGTATTTCTTGATCTGTAAAAATTAGTTTTGTGATGTAGACAGGAAAAATCTCCACTTGCATCTTACTCCTTTCTTAGCTGCCTTGTGAGTTATACTATGAAAACTGAAGTTTTCAAGACAATTGAAGTCCAAAGTAGTATAATCTTTGCTGAATATTGTTACTTTTCACATAGCTGTCTGCTTTCATTTTCAATTGTATCTGTTCTGGCAAAATTTTAGGCTGGTAAATTAGTGCTTGTATGTTCTGATTACATATAATTTACAAGATCCACTGTTTGAAAGTTGTTTTTAATAGGAACATGACAGTAACTGAGCAATACATTCCACCTTTATAGTGCATAATTTTTTTTCTACTTTTTGCCTTTGTTCTTCCAAATAGTAACTATTTAAGTTCTTGCTAGACTAGAGTCTTTTGCAGCATTAGTGCAATTTCTGGATGTGTGTTGTTAATAGAAAGAAAAGCTTACCTTAAATTGT
This sequence comes from Perdix hodgsoniae, assembly GCA_035772895.1. Classification (NCBI taxonomy): domain Eukaryota; kingdom Metazoa; phylum Chordata; class Aves; order Galliformes; family Phasianidae; genus Perdix; species Perdix hodgsoniae. Next base: position 3,058,652 of record JAPSGF010000039.1, read on the forward strand.
TGTGTTAAAATGCTTTATGCTTAAGTGCCCTCTGAAGTGTCAGTGAACTCAGTACCTTTCTAGTCCATTTGAACCTCACCAAATTTACAGAAGTCACACAAAACAAAGTTTTCAATGACTATTTACACAAAAGGACTATTTACACAAAATCAGAGATAGAATTAATTATGGTAAATATGGTAAAAAGCAGAACTGATTAGAGTCCTGACAGTTAAATTCATTAACAGAGCTTTCACTTCTGTTTGAACAGTGTTGCAGAGTAAATGAATGAGCTCTCCATGCTACTTCCAGTAATCAGTGGAATGCACGTTGCTGGAAGCAACTGAATTCATTCAGTCCTGCAATAAATGCAACACAGAAGTATTAGAGCAGAACTGCAGTCTAGGGCTACCTGAGATGTTAGTGTTATTTGTGTGAAGATAGCATGTTAAAATGTCTGTCCTACTAAATTTTTTTCTCTCCTATTAATTTCTGTTCATCTTTCCAAGTAGTACATTTGGGAATTCTTACCTTTGTGATCTTTATGGGAAAGAATTTTTTTTCCTAATAATTCAGTGACTTTCTGCATCAGATTGGAGGGTACTGTTACAGTTAGTAATGTTTACATCAATAAATGTAAATTCAAATTAAATCTACTTTTTAAATAGCATAATGGAAACACATGGTGCTTTGTAGTCATGTAATTAAAGAAGATCTGTGCCCCCAGGAGTTTATGATCTAAAGATCAAACCCAGTTCGGCATGCATCAGACCTCTGCTAGGTGTCAGTGTACAGTGTGGGGATTTCATCCTGCGTCTGCTCCAGCGTAAGTTTTATCTCACTCAGACTGATGCAGTATTGGTGATACATAAGTCATGTATGTGACACTTTGTGCAGTGGCAGTAAACTCTTAGCACAGAAAAACATTGTGATTTAATGTCAAGATATATACTTCTCTAACAGTAGCACTGTGAGTTAAACTGTGGATGCTGTTAGTTTATTTAGGAAATAAAATTAAATCTATGTCTTCTATGTCTTCTCTAACACTGAGTCTGACTAGCCATGCTTTTTACTTTTTTTCTCCTCCAGTTGTGCAAGTAATTTTGTGCAAAACTGCAGTTGGGTTAAATTATTCACTCTTCCTGGGGCAATAGCCTTATTTACTTTCCAGCTGAGTCAACTGCAAATGTGGGAAACAGACCAATCTCCTACTCCACCAATGCCTTAAATAATACGATGGTTTGGAAATGATGATGAAGACAACTGGGTTTTTCATGGGTAAAATGGTAGTATCATAAACAGAAATCTTTGTTTGCTATTTGTAGTGTTGTTTTCTTCCTTCCTTCCAGCACTCTACTCAGAAACCAGAGATGCTGCTTTTAGTTGAAAAGGGAAAAATAAAATCAGGCCTTTTTAGCCTTTGAAAAATCTTTGCTTGAATTACGGGCTGAGTTCCCTCCAAAGTCCTGGACTCCCTCAAAACTTGGAAAAGTTCAGACTTCCACTGGGTATGGTAGGTCATCTGGTGTAAATTCTTTCCTTTCCCCTCATGATATGCTACAAAGGAGGTTGATTGTAAATAGATAGGTTGTTATTTTCAAATGTGATGGCTCTGGAATTCTTCCAGTTATCATCCTAATTAGGACCTTGAATTAAAAAGGGAAATTTTCATTTCTTTAGCATGTGTGGAACTCAATGTCTGTGAAAACCTGTGACTTCTAGTTTGCTGTAAATTATTAAACTCCTTTGTCTCTGATGACTTAAGTGATTTCAGTGATGGCTTAACTGCAAAATAGTTGGGCAGCTCTGAACAATTTCTGTCTTCATTCTCCTTGCTTGAATATTTTTCCCTAAGTGAAAGTAAAGGTTTTTTGTTTTTGCAGTGGTGCACTAGAACTGTGATACTGTAACTGTTACCAAAAAAAAAAAAAAAAATCATTTGAGATTGCTGACTACTTAATTTTGTTGAGCTCAAGTTCAATTTGAGTCTATATCTAAATAAATAGGTCCCAGGCACGATGCTACACGAGCAGCATGTTGAGCTCTCCTTTGTACAGTGCAGAATCCAATGTGTCTGCTGAAAATAAAAAGCAGTCAGGAGGAAGAAGCGGAAAATAAACTTTATTAAGTTAGTTCTGTCATGTAAAGGTTCGTGTGAAGCATATACCATATAACCCCAAGGGTCATTTTACTCAGAAAGCTGCATTTTAGCTGTAATGGAAATGCAGGGGAAATCCAGTATTTAATATGCTGTCCAAGCTTAACATAAGACACAGCAAAGGAGGTCAAAGGCAAAAGTTGCTCCTATCACTAAGGATACCTTTATAATTTCAGATGCATTGGGTGTAAGGAAATAAGATATAAGAATAAGGAAAAAGTGGAAGATTTCCAAAGAAGATGTAGTATTGTCTGTCTTAGAGCAAAACAAACAAAAGAACAGAACAAAAACAAGTACAAAAAAACCCAAAAAATCTACAGAAGTCCTGTGGAATTAGATAATAATTCTGACATCAGGCAGCTAAATAACAGACTCTGATGTGGAAAACTGTCCCAGATTCCAACATTCCTTTCAGATGACATTAGAAAACAAGGTAGACTTAGCATGAGAAATAGATTCTTTATATGAAGAGATTGCTTTTGTTAGGCCCATATGTGAACCATATATCCAGATTCTCTCTACATCCGCTCACATGTCTTGCTGTCAGCGTCTGAAGAGAGGTCCCCAAATGTTCAAATGTACCTTTCAGATCAGAGTTTAATTCCAGAAGGCTCTCTTAATTATCTTATCTATATTAATTTTTGTCGTAAGAGTTCTGTGATGGTGTTGGAGACATCACAATGCACGTAAAATTTCAGAACTCAAAATGCTCTAAAGAGATGCTGTAGTAAGTGGATGTGCACCGTTCAGTGATAGATCACAATACATGAATATAGCAAATTGTGCATATATAAGGTGCATGTCATTATTGAATAAGTAATAATTCACAGGAGAGTGTATTGTTCGTGCACTTTTGATGTTACAGACTCAACGTGGAGGCTGAACACTTTTCTGTGAGTGTAGGATGAGGGGAAGGGTGTTTCCAGAGCTGAGAACTGCAGAAATTTGGAATTTCAGTACTGCAGACCTGCAAATATTCTTTAATATTTTTCTAATTTCTCTATTTTCTTTAATCTTGCATTGAAATACTTTGAATACCATGAAGAAATGTTAGTGGAAATCTTTCAGCTGCCTTATTGAATACTTAATTTCTGTGAGATATGTTTTCTTATCGTATTCTTAAAATAAAATACGCAGTCACTATCCTATCTAGAAATGATACCAAAATGAGAATTGTAAAACAAAAGATGTCAGTTAGAAGTGTTGTCATTTTTTTGCTGTAGTGGCACTGTGCTTTCTGTTTTGTTAATGGGCGTGTTAAGGGAAAAAACCTCATTCCCTTGCTAACATCCGTGCTTCCTCATGCAGGACTCTGCAAATTAAAAGGACTTTGCTTTCAATCCCTCATTTGTCTTTGTCTCCAGGAAAGAGGAATATTGTGTTATTTCTTCAATTTAGTGCAGTGCCTAAAAGAACCGAGTAGATGATTTACAATCATCATTTAATGATATCAGATGTTTAAGGTTTACCTAGAGTATGAATACCTCAAGCATTAAAAGTATTGCTATGATCTTGAGTATTCCATGCAATAAGAACTGTCTTTTCTTCAAAACCAAACAAATAAGCAAGCACCTTGTTTTGCATTTGTAGCTATGTTACTGTGATATTAGTAAATTAAAGAGAACCAATACTTGAATGATCCAAACTGCAATCCAGTGAACTCATTTGCACTTCTGACCAGAGATCACCAAGGGTGAGCATTTTATGAAGCAGTGTAGTTAGTCTCCAGAAAAGGGAGAAGCTCTTGACAGATGCTGCGCTTTCATCATTTCCCACTGTTTGTCAAGAGAAAGAATGTAACACACAAAAGCATTTACATTCTTTCTACAGTGGTCAGTTTGCAGTGAGTTTTGGCCAAGATGCCCATGGTTTCTTTTCATTCACCTGTTCTGAAACAAGAAGGTAGCAGGCATACAAAGTTCACTTTCTTTCTCCTGCGGATATATAAACTATATGCTTTGCCTCCTATTGCAGTGGTCATGAGCAATGCTTGCTGCAATCCATAAATTCTGAAATATTTAATCCAAAGCATGATATATTTAATCTAAAGCATAATCCAAAGGACCACTCTTGGCCAGTCCTGTTGTTTCTGAAATTCAGTTTCAGATTTTTATATGGGCTTTTAGTGAAGGGGGGATGTACTGAAACTCTCCGGTGAGGGACTGGAATAGGATGTGAGAATCTATGTGACAGTGCTCCAAACACAGCATCTTCTGGAGCTTCTGTCACAGCTGATGTTCAGAGAGATGCTGAATTTGGTTAGAGATGATGGTTCTGTCTCTCAGTTCAGAGGAGATCCTGCTGGTTTGATATTCCTTTGGTACTCAAAGCAACCAAGTAGAGAAAAATAGGTATTTTCACCTACTAAGTACTGACTGGTTTCCTGAGAATCTTTCAGGAAAATACAGAGGAAAATTTGTCTGCAGCCTTCCACCAGGGAAAATAAGGGATGTTAATGGATACATTTTGTTTGGGCCGAAATTTTCTCTGACATCTCCCAGAGCCCTGAAAGAAGGGTGGTGCAGGTGGCTCTGCCTGGCCTTTAAGATCTGAAATAAAAAGCGATTAAAGATCAAGAATGTGCACTAAACAAACTAGGTTGGAAAGATGTTCATCTAAGAGGCTTGAGGATTGGGCTTGGTTTTTTTTCTGGATTTTGTGGGGTTTTGTGTGTGTTGTGTGTGTTTGGTTTTGGTCTTTGGTTGTATTTTTTGACATTTAAGTAGTTCACTAATTTCTAAATTCTGGAGAGTATTATAATGTTAAGTTGCAGTTATTTATGAACATTTCTTATTACAGTTATTTATTATGGGCAGTAAATCAACCCTTATCACATCTTAACTGAGCAAAATTGCTGCATCACTGAGTACATTGCCACAATTTACAGTTTGATTTTTAAGTGTGTTTTGAACTTCTGTCATCTTTTTCTCAAGGAAAAAGGAAAATAATGGAATTATAGGAGCAGAAAGTGTTTGTTTTGTTGTGTTTTTGCTTTTTTTTTTAAAGTAAACTATTCAGGGCAGATGTGATGAAATGTAAAATTACCTTGAGACACAGGAAAAAAGGAGAATAAATACGAATCCTAAAATAAATAACTTAGAAGTTGAGCGTTATATTCTCAGTAATACTCTTTTGGACCTTTCTGTGAGGGTGGGCCCTTTCCTCTCCTTCTTTCACTTATTTCTACATTACATGGTCAAACACAAGTGTTCTCGTGTTGTAAGGAAAGCTGTCTCTGTTCAGGCAGTGAAATCCTCTGTGTTCAGTATAATGGGGAGTTGATATGGGGAGACTGCTGGAAGTAAATCCATACATAGTTTCTATTCTTTTAGCAAAACACTAAAATATACACATGTGCTTCATGTTCCTTATGTTGTGTACTTCATCTCTCTGTGTGGATAATCACATGAACAATACATGTGAGCAGCATTTGACGTAGAACTGTTATCTTTTATCTCTTTGATGTCTTATTTTACTTACGCATGAAAAGTTGAATGAGGAAATAGTGTTTCTGAACAAAAGGTGCTGCAAATCCTCAGCAGACAGAATTGCAAAGTGCCGTCTGTCCTTACACATTTCCATCTCTGCCTGTCCTTCATTAACTGAGATCACTATTCAGTCTCAGTGGTTGATGAGAGTTTTATTGGCACGTTTATTTATAATTTCTGTTTTCTAGGTGTTTTTGTTTTTTTTTTAATTCCAACCCCAAAGTGTACATTTTCTTTTCTGTTATAGTCAATTATGTCATAAATGGTCAAATGATAACTCATCACAAACAAAATTATTTTTGCAGCCTGTCTTACTAGCGTCTGGATTCTAAAGAGACAACCTGGATGCCTGCATGCCAGTGTAACCAGGATTTCAACAGTGTCAATAATCTTTGCTCATCACACCAAAAAAAATCAGTGTGTCAGTGTATTCCTGCAGAGTCATTAGCATACAGACTCACTCTGCTTGCTTAACAAAGCACAGTTCAATATATTACAGTTTCCTAGTCTGCTTTCTGAGTCACCTCTGACAAAAGGAGAGAGAAAATTCAGTCCTTTCTTCAGTGGCTCAGTAATGCAGGAAATAAATCTTAGGGCATAAGGTCTGAAATGGCAGTCATTTAAATAATTCAGATGTGGCAGTCATTCTGCCCATGTGCCTTTCATTCCTTTGTTTTGTTTCTCTGTATTTGTCAGATCACTGATGGGCAAATGTTCCTCTGCAACAATCTATATTTTTTGAAATATCTAGAGCTAAATAATTCCTGTCCTCTTTAAATGCAGTTTAACTGGTTACATGTTAAATAATTATTTGCTCTCTCTTTTGTGGTGTGGAGGGGGGAGTTGGAGGGGAGAAGTAACATACAAGCAGATGTGCTGCTAGATCTACAGGCTTCTGCCAACCATATGGCATCTTAAAGAAAGATGGTTGGAGCGTCTGGATTAGCAAAGAGTCGGGATGGAAAGCCATGTGTCGTGTTGGTACAGGCAGTTGTTTTAGCTCTCTGTAAAAGGCTTCAGGAGATTGTGTAATGGAACAAATGGTACTGCAAGCCTAGTAACAGCCTTACCGCTGCTGGAGAGGCAATTGGCCCCCAGGCGGGTACTGCTTCATCCTTGCTTGTTGGTTTTTCGTGAAGGATTTTTATATCGTTATTCTGTGCTCTTCTTTTAACACGCAGGAAACTTGCAGATCTAATTCTGAACTTTCTACCTGAAAGAACTATTGTATTTAGGGTTTTTGTTCACGCTCTCGTATTTTATAATGAAAGCTTGCAGTTTTCTTCTGCTTGAAATGAGAGGCTCTTGCCCTTCTGCAAATTTCCCGCATCCTTCGTGAACACTTTGAGATACTGATTCATTTAATTTGTAGCTGATGCCCAGATTTTGAGGGGGAACTGCTCTCTCTGGGATTTATTTAGTTAAAAACAAGATTGGGGCTATTGTGCTGGTGGCTGTAATGTACCAGCTTGGCACTCGTATTCTGTTTGACAAGTTGCTCTTTATGCAAACAAGGGGCCTGCTCCTATTAAAGGCAAAATTCCTTTTGTTTTTATTAACACAGGGTTGGACTCTCAGTGGGCTTTTCTGTGCTTTATGGGAGTCTCAGTAGTTCACGTTGCAGATCACGGGAGTTATTCTGGATTGGAAGGAAGGCTTTTGTATCTAGATCTGTAACAGAAATAGGTTTTATTCGTTTCTCTTTTGTCACACAATAGAATGTTAGACTACTCTATGGATGTCTATGAAATCTTGCCCCTTGCTATACCTGTCAGTGCAGTTTTATCTCCCCTATCCTGTTTCTTTCAAAGGAAAAAATCTGATTTCAAAGTAAAAATCCGATGCTATAATAATAGAGTTCAATTAAATTAGGATTATTTTATTTGAAGAGACTTTAAGTACATTATCATCCTATATCATGATTTTTATGCAAAGAGATAACATGAGGGACACCTAGATATTCAGTCATAGGTAAATACATGCTGAGCAGGCAGTGTTATGTTTCAAAGACATTAGAAACAAGCCATTAACTGCAGAAGCATCTGCCCTACTGAGGATACTTGCTGAAAAATATATTATCTTAATCTGAGACAAATGCTTTTCTAATATAGTCTGAATTAACAACAATTGAGAAATAAAACTGTAATTACTGCTCTTTATTCTTTTTTTTTTTTTTCTTACTGTCCAGAAGGGTCCTTATCTGGAGCTTAGGAAACAGCAGCCTTCAGCTTAATCTGCAGTTTAGTTACAGCAGCGCACACTTTTTCCTGAGCCGCCTTCGTGCCCCCCTGCTTGAGCCCGCATATGTTGCTCAGCGCTGATGAAAAGCAGCCTCCCCGGGGAGCGAGGCTTGGGTTGGCTCTGTCAGCCTTTTCGTCACCTCGCCATGGCTGGGCCAGGTGTGAGGTGGGCAGTTGTCCGCCTAGAGCCGTGCCAGGACCACCAGCACCTCTCTGGAGGGCTCTAGGCAGCCGTCTGGTGGCTGCTGAGGAGGAATGGGGCCGGGCCGGTGAGAGCCCATGGGGCCTGTGCTGCTTCTGTGTCCTCTGCTGAACTTGCAGTCTTCCAGAAATCCTGGCTGGGTTCTGTGCTGGTGGCGTGAGTTCGCTAACATAGTTGTGTGCGTTACCAAAAGGGTACATACATATAGAAATCTGCATTCATCTGTGTAGGTCACTCAACAATGAATTGTGAATAACAATATAGTTATGCTGTAGCAGCAGTATCAGAGGTTACCAAGACTAGAAGACAAGTAATTGATTAGTAGTAGGTGGATCTCTTGCTTCTCATTTTGTGAATGTGTTTATCTGTATCCCTACTTAAAAGAACAAAAACCATGGTTGTCTTTTTAAATATACAGGCACAGCTTTCTTTTCTTCATTTACTTCTGGTGATTTCAAGCACTTAATTTTAATTATTCAATCACTTATGTGAGTTATCAGCTCCCAAAAGAATATCAGGACTTCTGAGCTTTCTGTTTAAACTCTTGTTTCATAAAGCTTTAATGTCACTTACCATTGAAAGAATAGAATATAGGGAATACAGAATCATAGAATGGTTTGGGTTGGAAGGGACCTCTAAGATCATTTAGTTCCAGCCCCCCTGCTATGGGCAGGGATACATCCCTCTAGACCAGGTTGCTCAAAGCCCTGTTCTGCCTGGCCTTGAATAATTCCAGGGAGGGGACATCCACAGCCTCCCGAGACTGTGAGAAAATAGGAGAAAAGCAAACTTACCTAACAGAACTAAGCAAGGTCTTCTGAAACAATTTGAATGGAAAAGCACTCTTCCTGTATCTTCCTGTTTAAGGGAGCCTACAAACAGGAGGGGAATCAACTCTTTGAAAGTGTTGATAACAGCAGGACAAAGGGAAATGGTTTTAAGTTGAGGGAGGGAAGACTGAGGTTGGATGTCAGGGGGAAGTTCTTTACAGAGAGAGCGGTGAGGTGCTGGAACAGGCTGCCCAGAGAGGCTGTGGATGCCCCGTCCCTGGAGGTGCTCAAGGCCAGATTGGATGGGGCCCTGGGCAGCCTGGTCTAGTATTAAATGGGGAGGTTGGTGGCCCTGCACCTGGCAGGGGGTTGGAGATTCATGATTACTGAGGTCCCTTCCAACCCTGGCCATTCTGTGATTCTGTATTTACGTTGAAGATGCATCAAGAAAATTATTAATATACATTGTGACTTGTAGTGAAGAAAAGACTAATAGCTTTATTGGACTTTTTGACAGTAACTAAAATTCCATGGAAAACAGAAGAGTATGTGCATGCATATTCTGGACAGAATGAATTTTTCCACTGGAAAATGCAAGTAGTCTAACCACAGTGGGATGCGTGTGCAGGGTTCAGTGCCTTCTCACTGACTTGCCAGGCTGAGACATAGGAGAGCCAGGCTGGAGCCACATTTGTGCTCAGATTGCCTGATACTTCCAACAGCCTTGTGCCACTGGCTAGCTATTTGTGCCACTAGGCTGGCAATTCTCATCTGTGACCTAAGGTGCTGTCACCAAAGGGGCATAAAGGACCCTTCCCACTGGCTCTGATCTGAGTGTGCTGATACTCTTCTCCAAACTGTTGGGTTGCAGTCATATTGCTTGTTGTGGAAGTGCTAATGGTTATGTTGGAGATAACTGTAATGAGTTTTGCCTCTAAAGCAAGAATAAAACCTTTTTTTGTAGCAATGATTGAGTTTAGGCTTCAGGCTCTGTACAGTAAATTCAGACGAAAATTGAACTAATATATGCACATAATGAAATAGTCAGTCTTACAGAGAATCATTTGTAAGATGGGTTTCTCTGAAATGCTTCCCTGTTCTCCTCCAGTGCTTGTAAAGAATTGCCATATTCACACACTTCACATGCAGATTCACTGTGTTTTTAATAAAGTTTATGGCAAAAGATCATGTGGACTCTGCATTCACAAGAGCTGAGCCCCATAGAGATCACCTGACTGCTCAGATCATTCAGCTTTTTTTTTTTTTTTTTTTTAACCAATTTTCTGACTTCTGGTTTCTCACAACGAAACTGCTTTTTCTCTGCTGTTTCCAATGCAAAACTTGTTTCTGTAACCCATGCTATTTCTCCTGCTTTTGGTGTTCAGTGTGACGTTCCTTACCTAGTGTTTTCTTGATGCTGTGACTCTCCCTTCAGTCTCTACAGAAGCTTTATGGCATACCAAAGGAGCCAGGGAGATAGGCACTGGTTCAAACGGCTGTGCTGCGTGACAGCAGCAGCTCAGGAAAGGTAGAATCATGCTTGTCTGACCAGCCAGTGCTAATGAGGAGTAGAAGCTGAAAAGTTCCTTGGGTAAACCTATGCACAGCTCTTCTCTGCATCCCGTGCATGTCCTGGACTCCTTTGCTCATCTGATCTATTGACATCATCTGCTTCCCAGTATCTTATCCATATTTTCACTCAGTATGTTCCCCAGTACTCGTTTTTTCTTTTTCTTTCCAAAATGCAATAGACTTTGAGAATAGATGTGTGATAGAGCTGTATGTGAGGGGAGGGAGAAGTTCACAAATGGAAGCATTATGGTCTGTGTGGAGGGAGCCGTGATCATGTATGAAAGTCGTTTATCTGCATATGCTGCACAGAAAATTGATCTCTGTTACACTGAAGTCATCTTCATCATCTTGTATGTCACAAGCATAAAACTGCACTCTGTGTATCATTAATTTCACAAATTTTTAAAAACCAGGATAACCTTGTGTGAGCCCTTAAAGTAAGCAAATGTGTTTAGTCCTGCAGAGCTTGTAGGCAAAATCACACATTTGCAATGATGCTGGAAGAGGGGCGTATTTTGCACATCAGAGGTGCAAATAAAGGTGATGGGACTTAATCAAAGGAGCTAATGAATGATGCCTGCGAAGATATTTAACACTGATATTTTTATAGCAGTCTTACTGTTCAGGATAACAGCCTTGGTTTTTATGTTGAAGAACATTTTGAAGGGCTGAGATACGTAAGTATTAAATTGGGAAGGCTCCCTTACAGGTAATGGGATCAAAAGGACTACACCTGGCACTACTGAGCTCCCACTTAAAGGCCATTGGTGAGAAACATTTTACCTTTCCAACGTAGGTAGTAATGGCTATGAATGCAGAAGCTTTATGTTCTCTATAATACGGTGCCTGCAGTCCTTGCTGACAGCAGCTAGTCTGGACTCAGTGAGGACAGCAGGACTGAACTCAAAGCTGTGCTGCTAGCCTGTAATTGCAACTGTCAGAAACAACTGAAGCAGTTGTAGCTCAGCTGCGCTACCCTTTCTAGCAGTAGTATTTTTTTAATTAAGACAATGTCTGAAAAAGTAAATTAACAGAAGCTGATGCTTTTATCATCTTTTTTGCTTCAAATGCCTCATGTCAGCTTGGGCCACATGTACATTGTGCACATGCCATGGGATAGAAAAAGTAAAGACTTTTTTCAGTTCTCTGTCGCTTGCCCAAACACCACATGTACTGTCTGTTACATGTCGCTTCTGATGAGGTTCATGCTGGGTATTTCTTTTTAAAGGCAAAGTGTTTCTGAAGGAAAGAGTTCAGATTTGGCAGATTGCATTAAAAAATTCTCCATCTCCCTGACTTGGATATCGGAATTGTTTTGTGTGGACACCAGATAGCAACCTGCAAAGGTTCCAGTTTGTCTGAAATAAGAGTAAATAGTAAGCTGTAGGAAAAATGGAGCATGCATTCTAAAAAGTAAAACAAAAAAAGTGTTAAAACTAGTAACACAAGCATAGAAAAGAAATATGTCAGTAATGTACATATGTACCTTGTAGAATGATCCTTCTGAACATTAGCGGTCACTTTTGAAGGCTTGCTAAGATTGAGGTCTCGCATCATTGTCAAGACACTGTTTTCTGATTGGGAAGTTGTAAAATCTGTTCTGTCCAGCACATAACGAACTTGGAAAGGTGAATGTTTTACAAACAGGACCTGACTGTATGATTCACTGTATTCCTTTAACATTGTCTGCTTCCAGCTCTGTGCTTTTTCTCCTAAGATGTTTTACAGCATTCTAACTGACAATATTGAAGATTTGAGTTATAGTTCTCTATTTGTATTTCAAAATGTATAGTTTTTTGTTTAATTTCTCTGAAGTTTACTGTGTGAATCTGTGAGTGTTGCAAACCACAATGATGATGCAGATGCTAATGCAAGAACTAACTTTTACAACTAGTTTAAGTGTCTTAGTAGTCTGTGGAGCTGATTGAAGACATGTAGAGTTGTTGAAAGTAAATTTTACTGTCTTTATGAAAAGGGCAACTTCACTCTTGCTATGAAAAGGGAGGAGAGAAGAGTAGCAGAGCTGAGCAGAAAGCAGAGCGGACCCATGCTGGTGTCCCCACAAGAAAGATGGGAGTGACAGCAGTTTGGGCAGCTGAGAAAGGTTGGTCCTCTCCTACCATAAGCTGTACACCTGAACTCTTCAAGTAGCAGCAAATTTAGTTTTCTGTAACTCTCACAGACAAAGCAAGTCTGATCACTGATGCATATGGGGTAGTTTCTTTTACCCTGGCTGGTACCTGCTTTATCTTAGCCAAACTATGATCACCAGCATTTGTGTTTAAGGTTGTGTGGTACTTCTTGTTTTGAGACATTAAGTTCTTTGTAATTTCATTGGGCTAGACAAAAACTTACAGTCTGAATAGTTACAGTCTGAACTTATAACCTGAAACAGTTCAAGAGTGATGGTGGAGAATTGCCTGGGGAAGAGGTGAGGGCAGGGGAGTTGCGGTGGAGGTGGGAGCCAGGGCCAGAAGAGGCTGCACAGAGAGCTTTTGCTCTGGTGTTTCCTAACCCTCTGACTATTTCAGTACACAAGCCAACATCCTTAAATGTGTTGTCGGACAGCTATCTGTGAAATACCCTGCCTTAACTACTTCATGGAAGCTTGTTGAAGGAAAGCGCTGAGTTTTGTTGTCTTTCCTAACTGACTTGTTCCCTCTTGTTGTAACCTTTTTGTTTTTAAGCCTGGCATACACTACACAAATGGCCAACCACCAGGTCTGCCATCGCCTTCCTTCTGGGGCAGAGCCTCCTTCAGCAGCATCTGTGCAGGATCCTGGGGTCTGTGTCTTTGCTCCCATCTTTCCCCTGGTCACCAGAAGCAGCACCTGATTGCCAGGTCCATCCCCAGGCACGAGGGCACCAAGATGCTCCCACTTGGCGCTCCAGACTCCTGGTAGGGAAGGTGTTGCAGAACAGCATGCTGCACCATGCTGCTACCTGTTCCTTTTACAGGCTTTTTGTGGCCTCGGGCCCTTCCCTGCCACAGGGAGCCCTGACCTGACAGGCTGCCCCGTTTCCACAGCAACCAGCAGATGGGGGGTTTTTGGCAGGGGTGGTAACGGCCCTTTCAGCTCTGACAGCTCCACACGGACTGGCCAGCAGTAGTTATCAGATTACTTGTATTAAAACCTAATTAAGATGTGTGCCAGTAAATGCAGCGTGCTTATTGGATTTGGTGATTTAGCTGCTGCAGGTTGCTGCAATCCAGTTGCGCCATTTCAGCAGATTCCGCTCGGCAGAATAGAGGGAAAGCATTTTACATTAGTTCCCCGACTGTGCCGAAAGAGTAAATAACCTTTTAATGCCTCTGTGTTGTCAAGGACTGATCCCTACTGCTGGATGGACGGGTGCTGCCCTCACCATGTTAATTTGTGCTGCCAATCTCACCATGTTAATTTCTTCCCTGCCAGCCGTGCAACTCTCAGGAGTTGTGGTCCCTGTGGAACCAGCTCTCCCACATGGCTCACAGATGCCTGTGGATTAATGGGCCTGTGACTTCCCTGGGGCAGGGGCTCATAGCGTCCATGCTGGGGCCTGGCAGGTGCCCCGAGGTCAGTGCTGGGGCTGTAGAAAAGGAAGCTGTTACTTCTGTCTGTAGGGCACATGGCACTAGCCAAACTTTGTGCTGCAGTTAATTTCTCTGGGCAGAATTCACCTTGGTGCCATAGATCTGCTCTGCATTCTGTGTCCATGGATTTTCTGGCTGTCTGCTCCTACCTGTAATGTAACAAAATGCGCCCGTCCTTTCTGTTTCACCCCAGGACTGCCTATGCAGATCCAAGTTCAGTTTCTGTGCAGTGAGAGATGAGCCCTTCTGCAGGCTGTAGCATGAGCTGCACAAAGTTGGTAAGGTAGCCTAGAGTCCTTCTGACACAGAGCTGCACTCAAGCTCAGGTGTTCAGGATCAGAACAAAATGCTCACCATGAAGTGCTTGCTGCAGCTTGTGATGCCTCTGCTTCGATCTCCAGTGCACGCGCTGTTCACAACTGCCTGTCCCCTGCCTCTGTGTAGAAATGGGAATTCTGGTTTAGAATGGCTCCGTTTGAGTGGAAAAATACTTTAAGGATGTTGCAACTACATGGAAGCTACTCATTGGTATAAAGTTGTCCTGTAAGCAGTCCAAATATAACATGTTTCTGAACCTTGTGCCTTGAAACAACATGGCAGACAATGGGATCAGGTCCCACTCTTCAGTGCTTCCAGGCCACAGAGCAGCAGCAGCCACTGACATCCCAACTGGGGAGCTCTTCATGCTCCAGTGGGAAAATGAACTCACTGGGAAACGTGTGGGCCGTTGTGCAGTGGTCACTCGTGCTCAGGACACGGTGCGTGTTTGCTCAGTCGGTGGTGTTGCCAAAGTGAATGTGGTGACTGCACAGCCTCACTCACTCGTATTAGCAAAATGTGCAGAAGGTTCTGTCACCCAGTTGTAAAAATGATGGCAGGCATCGATGTGCAGTTGTAACATATGGGAAGTACAGTGAATGTGGGTGGAGCTGTTCATTTCTCATCTTGAATCATTTACGAGATCAGCAGGCAGGCCAGATACAATGCATATGGGAATGTGTGGCTGTGCTGCACATGTCACACGTAATAGCAGACACTGTGAGAGGGCCCAGAGCCTGTCCTCAGGAGCTGACTGCACCGGAGCAGGCTGGTTGTCCCAGTGTGCAGAGCAAGGGCCAGCTTGGCAGCAGTTTTGGGAGAGCAGAATGGTAGACAGAATTTGGGAATTAATAGACTGAGATGTGCACTGATGAGATCTGAGCTGTAGGAAGGAGCATTATTAACCCTGTATCTGGAGCTGGCTACAGGTGGGTGATACATGTAAAGGTTTGGTCTGCCTGCCAAGCCCAGTTCAGTGCTTGCATCATTTTCTACCTTTGTTTAAGGGGCTAGTCTGATCTAACATGGTAAAGTTATGAAACACGCTAGAATTAGAGAGTTCTGTATTTCTAAAAGTTAATTCAAATTACCCTTTACAGTATATGGTAGAATACAGAGCTTTACAGTGGAGAGCACTTAAGGCCCATATCCAGAGATGTTTTTCTGGTTTGCATGGGCTGCCTTTGTAAAAAGTGTAGTTTTGATATAATTTCCATGAGCTGGAAAATACTTCAGTCTGTGTGCCAGAACTGGACGTCATTCCTTGCACTGGAGTGGTGTCTCTTCAGCTGGAGTCTTCTACTCACAAGGGAAGAGGGAAGGTCCTTTCCTTGGGGGGTCCTTCAGTGGAGGTTCCTCTGCATGCAGGGTGCATTGGCAACACTCATTGTTTTGCTGCAGAAATGTTGATGAGAGGTTTGTGCACTTAACTATGTCTTTAGTTGCAGTGACAGAAATGTTGTGTAAGGTGGTCTCTCAAAGATCCTTAAAGCAGACTGAAATGCAAGCATCATGGGAAAGGTACTAATGCAATGTAGAACTCAGCAGATACTTGCATTTTAATAACTTGAATCCAGACTGTAGTTGGTCATTGCTGAATGGGACTTTTGTACTGAGGACACAGAGAATTTCTTGGCCCTGAGGCTTTACCTAAGTAGGGTGGCACTGGAGGGTTTTTTGGTTGCCTGAAGGCAGCACATTCTAGATACACTTTCCTACAAGTACTGCTATAAAGTAGTAGTTCTCTATAAATAAAGGACTGGAAGATGCCTTTATTACAAATAAAAAGTATGATAAGGTCGCAAAACATCAAGTTCAAGGAAATCAATGGCAAAATAGTAAGCAGAACTCATCTCTCCAGTCTGAAACTGGAGGTACATTGCCTCCAGCAAACAGTACTGCTGTCCTTGCTCTCAGTGGGAGCAATCTGATGCTCTGGAGGTGCAAGTATCTTCAAAAACAGAACGAAAAAAAAGTTCAAGGGCATTTTGTATGAGGGAATTTCGTTTTCGGTTGGGTTTGTTGGTGGGGCTTTTTTGGGAGTTCCATGCCCATGACTTCACCCTTAGTAAAGAAATCAAGCATGAACAGCTCATGTATCTATGTGCTACAGTTTAGAAAGTATAAGGAACGTGAGACTGAATGCACAGTGTATGTGTATTTAATAGAATATTCTGTGCTATTAAAGTGTTCTTTTTGTTTACTTCATTGGATGTTTACAAGCCTGCTGTCACTGTTTGCAGCCTGCTGCACTTGCTTTTGTTCTGATCCCCAGGAGATGGTCCTGCAGCTCCCCATGTCCCTCTCTGCAATATATATTAGCGGAGTAACAGGGCAGGATGAAATATATCCATTCAGAGTGTTCACTGCAGGATTCCTGCAGCTTGAATTCAAAGATGGTGGCTGACAGATACAGACCACTAAATGCTGTTTTTGATATAAATGTTGAGATTTCGCTATCAAGAAATTTGGAGGTGTTTACTAATGCAGCCATTTGAACAATCATGGTTAAGAATGTGAATATTGAGAGCGATTGTCTTAGCTGAGTTATGACAGCAGCACAACTCAAAGCTACCACGTGGAGTTGAAAGTAAAAAATTCTGAAAATCATATGCCTTACTGTGAGCATAAAGCTAATTCCATTAAAAGCAGAGGCTGTATGAGAGGTACAGGATGCACCTTGTTCAGTGGAAGCTGTATTTCAATACGTTGAGCAAGAAATCCTTTTAAAAAAAAAAAAAAAACAACTGGAAAGTTTGGATCTAGAACCTAGCCATAGCAAAAAGCAAGTTGTTTCCTGCTTCTTAAGTGCGTTTTTCTCTAGATTTGGATATTTGCAAAGATTCAAAGATATCTGTAAGGCCTTCTAGTTAAAGGTGTTTCCACTTAAAGAACGGATGAAATGCATTTAATGTAAAAGCATTTTCCAGTTTATTCCCATTTACTTCCCTTGCTACAGATTGAGGCAAACTTAAAAATGTTCACGGTGGCATTGAGTGCTAAGCAGCCACCGGAGATGTCTGGGGTTGGGGATTAAAACGAAAAGGTGCAGCTGCCCTCTGTATAGCAGTGTCACAAAACAGGCCCCTTGGGCTCTTTGTGTCTTTCCAGAGGAATCCCTGCCTCACTGCTGGAGAGCACCTGATCTATGCCGGAGGAGAGTGAGGCATAGCTGAAGGCATAGCTTGCATAGCTGCAGATGTTGGGATACAGCCCTGGGGCCTTTACTGATGTTGTGACACTGATTTGCTGTCCTGTCATGAGAAGGGCAGACATGTAGAAATGCTCGTTGAAAGCATCAAGTCAAAACGCACTGAATGGCCACCCTGGGAGCAATATTTCAGTTCCAGCGCAACGCCAGACAGAGCTCTGTCACCTGGGAGCTTCACCTGCAGCGCAGATGTCCGAGCCCTGCAGCGCACTCCCACTTCAGGCACAGTGCAACCCTTTCATCTGTTTCTCCAGGTTGCACCAGCTGGACAAGCACTGCCAGGCCACCGCCCAGCAGCTCGTGGAGCTCCTCAACAAACAGAATCAGCTTTTCAAAGAGAAGCAGCTGCTGACAGAAGAAGTGCAGTTTCTGCGAACACAGGTACTTGTGCCAAAAGAAAAGGAAGTCTGAGGGGAATGTTCTGCAGCTTTAGCAGAGAAATCCACCAGCAGCCTCTTTTCAACTGCTGGCTTTTGTTGGTGTTTTAAATAAGGCATTACCTCATGAAGAAAAGAAATTATTCCATTAAATTGGAGAGAGACTGTTAGCTGGACCTGAGTCCCGCTTCAGCCCAAACTAAAAGAATTGTTTTGAAGAGACAGGAGAGCAGCAGCAGTTATTCTTGGTTACAATTCCTGGCTTTCTTATCAGAAGATTTTTGTGCTCCCTTTTCGGAGATAAGGCAAATCCGCTCTTCCAAGCATTACCATTTGAACAGTAGCTGAGGCTGATAACTTATTGGATCTTTTTGACACCATTTGTCAGACTTAGGTCCATCGATCACTTGGTGATTTTTTCCCCTTATTTTTAAATGCCATCCATCTTCCCTGCTGCTTCATGACCACTCACGCAAATGTGATGGAGAACGTGAAACAGCTCTGCCTTAGCACTGAGCACTGCCGTTGCACCTCAGCAGGACCACATGCTTCTTCCAGCGGTCTCCAGGAAGCTGCAGGTTCCTGTGGGCTGCTGTTGCTCAGCTTTTTGGCCACTGTTCTTTAGTCAGTGCTTTGCAAATAAGGGAGAGGACTGTGTGGTAGTTTTCTTTCTTTCATCCACTTCTTTCAGGAAAAGGAGGAAGAAAGAAAAAAGGGAGCATATTTGATACTTAAACTATTAAATAATCAGCTAATTCAACTGTACCACGATGTCTTGGACTGATAAACACAGCAGACTCGTGAGGATTTCTGGCATTCTGCTCAATAGGTGACAAAAGAAATGCAGCAGAGAGTATTCTGTTTGTAGGACACGTAGCAGTAAACAGAAAATGAATGTCTTAGAAGTTAGATTTAATAAGTGCTTAATAAGTAAATAAAATCCATACTTAGTTAAGCTTTTAATCATGCCAGTGTGTTTGGTTTGACAGGGTTTCCTGTTGTGATAGACAAACCTGGTAACTAAGATAGCGTTGGGTTATCAGCATGTAGTAACTACTGGCAAGCGAAAGGGCAACAGCAGTGTTCTCTCTGTAAGGCAGCTGAGGAAGGTTTGCTGCTCAGAGATAAAAATGACTACTTGAGGGGAAGCACTCTTAGTAATAGGAAGAGACTTTATAAGCAGTCCACAGGGATTCTATTATTGATAATCTCTTTTATCTGGAAGTAAGTTGCTTTTATAGAGTTGGGCAGAAGTACAAAAATCATACAAAAGAGGAAAACTATCATTGAGATATATTGCTATCAAGTCTTGACTTCCTTCTGTATCTTCATTAGAAGTTGATTATGCGTCTGAGGATGCTTTTACTTGGGAACACTTAGAAGAGAAGAAAAATTTTTTAAAACTTATCACAAAATGAGTACTAAAAACCTATCTGCAGCTATTTAAAGCAGCAGTGTTCTCTGGGAACTGGGATTCAGCCCAAGAGAGCTGCCTGGAATATCAGACAATTGTTTGAAGAAAAGGACAATTCACCATAAATGGGAAATTTTACATAGAGAAAGATGTATTTAGTTATTTTAGAAAGATGTATTTTCTAACTAACTCAGTTGTGTAATCAGTATTTATTGATTAAAGGTGAAAATATACCTTGGTTTACTGCCTTACTCAACAGTTACCCTTTACAGCTAGCTTGGGTTCTGGGGAGAGGGGGAGAAACCGATTATACTGAATCCTTGCAAGATGATGTCAGATACAGTCACTGAAATTTGCTGTTGTATCTTGGAACATAAGCAGTTGTGTATTTCAGGAAAAGAAATGGGATGCAGATCTCAAACAGGACACAGATGGAATCAAGTAAAAACCTGGATGGATGAAGAGAAATGAGAACAAGTAGGTATTTTTTCTGTATACTATATATAGAGGGAGAAAAAGGAGAGAGAGGAAAAAAGACTAAAACTATTTGCAGATGTGGGCTGAATCTGGCAAACACTTCAAGACAAAAGGGAGAAAAAAGTGTTTGAAATATTTTCAGGCTAGAAACTGTTGGTGTGTTGTTTGTGGAGTGTTTTCGTCTCCATGCTTAAAAATCAGGGCAAGCACTCCACAACAGAAGCAGATTTACCTGACAGAATTAAAATAAACAAAAACCTTAAACTGGAAAGAAAGACATACAAATCTTCGCCCGCTGAGAACTTGCAGGCGTAACCAAGGCAAGTGCCACAGAACTCAGAAATGCCTCTGTCATCCTCAGCAATGAATTACATCCTTTGAAACAATGACATGAAGTCTCATGTCACGGAAAGAACCTCAGTATAATCACCTTCCTGCAAATCTGGGGCTCCGTTTGTCCCACAGACAGAGGATAGCAGAAGGCTTCAATTATCCGTACACCTTCCCACTCTAGCACTGATTTATTTCACTGTTAATGCTTTTCCAGTTCATTTCCTTGTCAAACTTTCCTTATGTATCTTCTTTTCTAAAATGTGAAGTATGCTGTGGGCAGAGACCTTGGGAAGCAGAGGAGTAGAATTTTGTCATTCCAGTATAAGGCAGTAATGGGTACAACATGATGAAGATTCTCAAATCATACTTTTAATTTTCATAGAGCTAAAAAGGATTGGTATGATAATTCAGCCTGAGCTTACAGTGTGTGCTGCAGATGAAGCCATTACACTGATGTTTAATAGATGTCATTAATAGTTAATAATGGAATATAGTTTACCATAGGCAGATCCACCTGAAAACAGACAAAAGTTTAATTACAGGATTTATACCTCTTATTTTGAAAGCTTTTGGAAGATTCATATTTTGAATTTCTACTTTTGAAAGTCTTAAATCACCAGTCACTCTAAATCAAGAGAGCAAGATACACAGCTCCCATCCTGGGTACTAAATATAAATGTACATAATATATTAAACAAAACAAAACAGAGAAAAAACTGAGATTTCTAAAAACCTCAGTACTGTCCAGCTAATGTTTCTGAATGCTGGAATGCTCTTCACTTGCAGGATCTGCTGTGGTGTCCATCAGTTATACAGAAGTAGGTATTTGTCCCAGTTTGTAATCCCCCTGCAGACTGTGGTTGCCCGAGGAGCTGCTGCCAGCTGTGTCCCACCTGTGTGCACACTGCTAACAGGGCTGGGGCCTTGGGTTACCACCAGTCAGGTCTGCCTTCTCTCATGAACATCTCCCCGTGCTCTCCAGATTGTGCCAATGAATCTGCTTCCTCACTCATTTGAGACATCCTATTTTACAGTGAGCCTGTGACTAAACCACTATTCCTAAAAGGAATATAAAATCTATTCAACCTTGAGTATATTCCTCCCCTCACATCATACAGGTACTTTCAGAGTTGCAGCTGTTCTGAGCTGAGATATTCTTTGTCTTCTTATGTCTGCTGTGGGGCCCCAGCAACAAGCACAGAGTTTGGATGGGTTCCCAAGAGCTTAGTTTGCCCTTTTTTTCAACTTAAATGCTGAAGCTGCCCTTCGCACAGCCATGAGATGAGTAGCACTTCCATCTTTGATGTCGGAATTGATTTGGGCTGATCCTTGCAAGGACTCTCTTTCAGGAGTCTACTTGAAGGAGAGGAGGGCCTTATTTTTTAGTTTTAATGTACAAAAATGTGCTTCTGCCAGGTTTTTGTAATAGCCAGTGACATCCTGCAGACAAGGTGTGATTTTTGGAGCAGCGATGAGTTAAACTATAAAAGGAAGAGAGGGTGACAGCCAGCACAGTGGCTGATGCTTGGCTGCCCTGATAGGAATGCTTCCAGTGCTGCATTGTGTGAGCACGGCCAGTTTCATGAGCTTGCAGCTGTAAGCAGGATCCACACCTCCTGCAAGGTGCCTGGCCAGGAGCACAGCAATGCAGGGCGGGTGTAGTTTGTCATCTCTTGTCTGTATTCTGGTGCTGGCCCTAGGCAGAGGGGTTAGCGCAGCACAGAGCAGGCTTCCTCTGAGCAGCCACCAATATTGAGTTTTACCTCTATGTCTTTCCTTGGATTTTTCTCATGTTGCAGTGCGCTGATCACCACTGCAGGTAATGTGGTGCATGTATTCTTGGAAAAAAAAGTACCATGTTATTGTTTTTAATTAATTCTTTAATGAACTGCAGCATTATAAATCCTTTTTTAACTCTTCCTTCATTACCTTACCAAGTTTTTGTTTGTTTTTTTTTGAAAGAAAAACCCTTAAGTTCTCTAACATAAAACCAGCTGATGTGGAAAGTTTATTTTTATTTTCTGAGGTCATTTACATTTCTTAGCATTCAAATTTCAGAACTCCAGTCACTTAATTCTGGGTATCCACCGCAGCTCCAGCAGAGCTTTATTTCTCCATCTTAATGAAGTGCTGAAGTGCTACTGAGGAAGCACAAACAATAGCTATGCAAGAGCTTCAAAACTGTAAATTAGCCTTCCCACCAGAGGTTTTCTAACAGCGTGCAGGCAGCTTCCTGTTTTGATACAGCTGCCCACCCCATATACAGTCTGTACAATTCACAGTAAACACTCTGTGGCACAACCCTGCCTCCTCCTTCCTGGAAGGGAGAAGGGACAGGATCTAAGACGTGCCCCAAAACAGCAGCTCAGTCATTTACTGCTAAACGCAAGTGATGGCTAAAGCTCAGGGAGACCTTGTTTTTCAGAAATCAAACAGCTCCCGTGCTTGTTACCTGGAAGAGTTCTGATCTTAGAAAAAAGCAGGACACCAGGCCCACAGGAAGCCAGGCTTTGGAACAGTGCTTGTTTACATAGCATTGCCACATTCTTAACCATTTATATATTTCCCTTCTAAGAACTCACCCCCAGGCTGAAGTGACACAAACGAGAAGTGCAAGCAGCTCCATACACACTACTTACGCTTCGCTCCCAACTCTTTCTTCTGTCTTTCAGTTCTCCTCTGTACGCGCCTGAAACTTGGGCTCCTCTGAAGCTCACACAGAGAACCATTTGCAGAGAAGCAGACATGCTGCCTACTCTCACCTGCTTTGCGTTTGTTTTTAACTGTAGTGCCATCAACATATTGAAACATTACTCCCCTACTGAACTTTCTAGGAAGACATCTCAGACTTGCCTAAGACACTGCAATCCAATGGCAACAGCTATGATGGAGCATGCACTGGATTTGTTATTTCTACAATTTTTATAAAATGTTTTTATCTATTATTGTAATACAGATGTCTATCTTATTTACTGATGGCAGTCCCAATAAACTTAGTTTACTAATTCTTTTTCTCCTTGTGTCCTTTTGCATTCAAGGGAAGGCATGTGTATGTGGAAGAGGAGACTGTGTAAGCCTAGCACAGATCACACCAGGCTTGTGTTAAGGACTCACTATCAGCATCTATCTGTGTAACTGAGGTTTACAAAATATTTGTCTCCTTTACTCAAAAATCTGAGTCCTAACAGACAACTACTTGTCCAGCAGAAGAGCATGAGAACGATTGAGTCATTTCCCTTGGGCAGGTTTCCCTTCAGTGGTCAAAGCCTTGGGGACAAAGGGACCTGTGCTAGCACAGGCACTGGGGTGCTGGGTTCCTGCCACCAAGGAAGCTGTCTGGCACCCCCCTGCTGGCAGACACGGCTATCTGAGGGATGGGCAGCAGCTGAACTCAAATGCAAATTACTGAACTTAAAACGTGGCAATTCATTTGGAGGAATTTTTTTTTTCCGCTTGCCTTCACGTCTGTATTTTTTAAATGACTTTCCAAATGCCAGGCTCTTTCAAAAAGAATTTATCTGAATCTTTCGCTGAATTACTGCATGATAAACTATACAAGAAAAAAATTTCTACATTCAGTGTAATTGCTGAATCGCAATGGTAAAGAGAAGAAAAAAGTGCAGAGAAGGATTTCCCTGTGATAAAGCTACCCCAGCCAGCATGAACACATGAAATGTAACAAAAATAGGAGTAACGGCACATGCACTGACCGAGTTACTATTTGCTGTGGGACGCAATCTTTCTTTCCCTTGTATTTCGGGAATTATTAGAGGTACAGCTTCAACATCAAAGTGGTTTTCTTCCCATTTCAATTTCCTGCCATATGAAACTGCCAAGCACATCTGAGCCCTTCCCCAGCCTGCCTCCCTGCCGTGACAGTAAACGTGCTTCTCCTGCCTCAGGTCTGTCAGGAAGGAACGCCTGACAAAGAAGGTTCCTGTCTAGCACAAGTGTGGGCTCTCCACACTCGAGGACATCTTTTTCTGTAACTGACACTACTTTATAGATAGTTAGGTAAGAATGCGTTTATAAATGTAAGAATCTGCAAACTTTTTTTCCCTACACCATAAATCTGTGTTTCAATAGGAGAAGTGTCTCTCGGCTATGTGTGCAAAGGAACTCAGGCACCGAGTCCTAACACTGAGGCTTCACTGAGACCCCGGAGCACGGCCGCACCTCACCCTTTCTGGACCTGCCTCACTGCCAGCTGGTGCTGGTGGTGGAGAGGGCAACTGCCAGCCACTGGGGTGCGCATCTACAAGGAGCAACTTCTCTTCTTGTAGCAGTTGCTTATTTGCTGGGCACAGACAGGGCCAGGTCTTACCAGCTCTCATTTCCCCCCACCTCACCAACTATTTAGCCACAAAATGCTTGGTTTTATAAAGTTTACAAAAGCCAGATGAGGTGAGAAAACCCAGGACCTTCCCTGTCTCAGCTGGAGTATCACCCCCTGATGTGCTCTGTGCCCATACCTCCACGCAGACTGAACAGATGGTCCTGCTGTCCTGGCTGAGGCCCAGTCACTGATCTGCTATTATCTACCAACTGCAACTCTCTCTTGTGCTCCATCCTTCCTACTGGGGGAAAAAAGAAAAAAGGAAAAAAAAAATAAAATAGAGCTGGCTCACACATTTCCTCACATTCCAGGGAAGGGTTCATGTCTGAGAACTGAGCTGATGCCCAGACTGCTCAGGGACACTCAGCCCTCCTGACCCAAACAGGCCGGCTGGGCTTCAATGAGTCCCACCTCAAGGTGCCCTGCAAATCACACCTCCCCTGTCTCCCTCCTCCAGGACATTACCTAGCTAAAGGATTTGAGAACATGAATTCCACTAGAGGACAACGCACTTAAATACTGGGTGTTCTGATAGAATGCAGCCCTGTGTAATCATTACTCAAAAATTATAACCCAAATTTACTTTTAAAAGATACATATACCTCAAAGAGTTAACATGAACCACCTGTGTGGAAATAGCCTTGGTCCACAGCACAAACACATCTTGCTTAGCCAGAAAAGCCTTTTTTGGTGACAATACTATAACTGAATTAACAAGCTGAAACTGCTCACCCGGTATCTGAAAGAGGTCACGAAAAGGAACAGTTACCACGAGGACTTCACAGCAAATAAACTTGTAACTAAACATGCACAGATCATTATACATACAGTGATAAAAAAATAACGATGTACATTTTCTTGTAAGAAGAAATTAAGTCAATTCTTTGTGCATTTCAGGATCAAAACATCTAACCTATATAAAATTATTTTAAAATATGAAGTAAATATTTAAACCAAAACTCAAGAGATCTTTTGTAATCTGCAAAACCACCTTCTCACTTCCATTTTTCTGTCTCTGACATGGAACAAATTCAGAACTTTATCCTCTAAGATATTTAATGTGCAGATATAAAAAAATATGTCCTTTGTGGCAAGCCTGAACATATATATATAATATATTTACAAACCTCCAGAACAAATTAGCATTAAAAAACACAGAAGTAGCAGATTGACATAGTGCTTTATTTAAGCTGTCTGTACGAAGGAAAATAATGTGCATCCCTATCATATATGTGTAAAAATACTAAGGATGTACAGTGTACAAAAACAGTTTCTTGTAGTTATTTCACATCCTTGTGGGTCATATACTTAAGGAAATAAACAGTTTAAGTATGACCAACAGTAATACGGTTTCTTGGGTTCATAGTCGTGTCTGCTTAATATCCTTAACCATATGACTAGATCTTGCATGGATCTAATGAAAGAACTAGCAAGGTCAAGAAATGTCACAAACTCTAAAGCTACAGGGAGGTAATTCAATTACCAATTTAGAGGTTTTTATTTAAATAAATACTTTACATTTCATGCTTGCCTGTAATGCACTACCAGGAGCAAGATAAGGAAATTCTACTGTAGACAGTACAAACAGTAGCAGCAAAGTGTGTACATTGAGGTGTAATATATAGACCCTGCAGTTAGTAAGGAGAGACCTTACTTTTGTACTCTAGGAGAAGCACATGGCCCCTGCAAGAACAGTCAGCTTTAAGAAGCCGCGAGGATAGATGGAAAAAATGGAAAACAACACTGGAATAAATGTTCTTTAAGCAACAGGAATGTACTGGAAGATGGATTCGTGTGGAAAGCAAAGCTGTGTGCAAAACTGCCAAAACCCAAACAGAAATGACCTATTCTCCAAGATGGCTGCAGTACAAGAGGGCATAGTGTATGTCATGGAAGTCAGTACAAGCTGGAGTCAGCATCTGAAATGTACTGTGCTCAGAAGGCTCATCAGGTACCCAGCCACCACCATGTGCTGCCCAAGCCCAACTACAACTGCAAGTGGGGAAAAAAAAAAGCTTCAAAAGTTTCTCTCAGCACAGCCTGTAATTCTTATTTCATCCATTTCTAACACTGCTCAGAGAGAATCCCCCAGCCCGGGGCAGCATTAAATGCCGGCTAACTTCATAATATATACTTGATGAATGAGACTTTGAAAGGCAGCAACACAATGCAAGTTGAATGAAGCCTTAAAGAGGTTTTCAAAGAATTCACCGACAGATATTTACTGCGAACTGCATTCTAACGAGCTATGCAATGATGAATCAAACCCACCTACAGGGCCCCTTTCTTCTCAGCATGAAGAAGGGCTGGCCAGAGGCACAACTTCACTCAGCCAAGAGCTATAGGTGCCCTGTGTCGAAAACCTTATTGCTGTTATAAGCTGAAAACGTTGGAAAAAAGTAACACCACAGGCACAGAACACAGATTTTGAACCACCATAGTTTCAGCCTCTTAAGCTTGAGGCCTTTGCAGAAAATTATAATGCCCATCTACTGCGTCATCACTTACATCAGTCACTCACTCGCTGTCAGCACGGACACTTCTACAGACCTGCCATGCATTTACTGCGCTCACTCCCTACAGAGGGATAATCTCTACACATTTAGTGTTAGAAGGTGACAGCATCAGATCCTATGTAGCTAGCATATACATCGTGATATATTTCTGACTGATTATCCATCCATCACTAAAGATAAAACATGAAACACTAAAAATTGTCTAAACTAGACTGCATCTTTAGCTGCCTTGCTGAAATGCCCATTTGCCCCTTGTTGGTCTCCAGCATGTGCACTGCCAGCAGTGGGCTTCACGCCGGGACACTCAACTCCACGCCAAGGGGCTAAGGAGGCATCTGGTATGGTCTCCTTTCAGACTCATCCCCTCACTCACACAGCGCAATGTTCTGATATCACAGTCTTTGTGGGAGCTAAAAAGATACGAACACAGAGATACATCCAATGATAATCCCATGGAGTTGGGGTTCTCAGATGTCATTAGCAAGGGCACGTGCACATCGCTGCACTGCGTAATGTCCCAGCTCCTAGCACCAACGGGTTTATTATTAAGATTATCATTGCTGAAGAAGAAAGCTAAAGTTTATGCACATGCTCTGTTAGATAAAGATCTTCGGACATGGAAAGACATCTTCCTAGCGGCAGTGTTTCTCACAATGTCTTAAATTCAGTCAATCTGGTACCACGGTCACGGGTGACATGCTGGGTTTCACGAGGGCAAATTTTCCTTGACAGCTGATGATCCCAGAAATTTACTATGTGAATTATCAGAATAAAGTGCTTTTCTTGTAATCACGGTGGTCTCATTGTTCAGATGTTTCCCTCACATGGAATAGAAATTTTCTGTTGTGCTCTCAGGCTTTTTACAGTATCTTCATCCTGAATACAGCACAAGATGTAGTGTTCTTATTTATTTAGTTTTAATCCTTTGACACGTGAAGTTGGAATTTCTCATCTCCACTGACAAAGAATTAAAAGACAGTATTTCATTCACAAAAAATCTGATTCTAAGCAGTATGTACAATTTCAGAGCCTTGCTAATATCTCCACATTAGACAAAAGTGCGTTATCCCCTTCAGCTTGTACAGTCCTTCCATATATTACAACAAAATTAACTGCTATAAGCCTGTTCTATCTAAGATGTAGCAGCATTTGCAAACATGACACATACAATCCTTATCTCTAAAAATAAATACTACCGCAGCATAACAAAAAAAAAAAAAAAAAAAAAAAAGATATTCAG
The DNA here is from genome assembly GCA_035772895.1 of Perdix hodgsoniae. Lineage (NCBI taxonomy): Eukaryota > Metazoa > Chordata > Aves > Galliformes > Phasianidae > Perdix > Perdix hodgsoniae. The sequence goes on from JAPSGF010000039.1 coordinate 3,086,857, forward strand.
AGTTAAACACCTGGAGAAAGAGCTAATTCACAAACTCAAAGTAAGGCAAACACCTGTTTACCCTGGTGCACACATTTGGGTGAAAAGCAATACCATTATGCCTGTCTACATTCTTCAGCCATCAGAGGTGATGTATATCATGAAAGAAAAAGAAAAGCATGAGATAGATGTTATCTGGTGCAAATTATAAGACCCCTTAAAGAACTTCAACTGCTGTTTTTATGCCTTCATTTCTTGCATGTATAATGTTCGATTCTCCGTGATTGCACATGAACCTGGAAGTTCTAAGTGGCAGGCTGGGTGAGCCAGCCCTTCTGCTTCTTCTGTAGTATCCAACAGTAATTAAAAAATAATATATATATATATTTATATATATCAACAGTTTAAGTCCTTCTTTCAAACGTTTCCCCAGCAAATTCCAGCCAGATGTTATTGACAGAGACCTGCTTCAAGTAATGATATGCCTAACAAAAACCTTGCATATGTACATCACCACCCCCATGTTTCCTTGTTCTAAACAGCACAAACAGATGCAAGAAAATATTATAGACTAGTCTTTTTTAGACTAAGTACAATTTTGATTCATCTTCTAGAAGAAGATAAGCTGGACCGACATGTTTTTTTGTTTAGCCTCCACTGTGTGGAAAAACAGATGACTATCTGTGCACAAAGTGTACAACGCTGACGTACGGTCATCTACCTTCAAAGAAACTGTTAGTAATTTCTTGATGTTGCTATTATACTGAGACGGTGGGCAGCAGCAACAGCGGGAGAGCGTAGAGAAATACCATATTTCATGCAAAACCAAAACGGATTTTAGGTAGGTTTGGGAAAGAAATTTGTTCAATTTGGAATGGTCTCTGAAAGTGCCCCTGCTATCTTAAACGGTATCTAGTACTGGTGGTGATGTTCAGGAATCATTTTCAGTGATAAACCTAAGATGACAGTGAAGCAGCAGAACAAAAGAAGTTATTCTCGTCCACTTGCAGAGTAGGAAAACTGGGGGAAATGCGGCCGCCTCTCATTGTCCATGCAGTCCATACCATCTTCGTCATCTGTAGTAAGGAAGAAATTCAAAATGTCATTATATTTATAACAACATTTTATTTTTTTATCTGATACGCAGCCCATCTTTCAAAGCTCGGTGCTGAAGTTAAAGGCTTATGCTCACTCGGTAAAATTCAGTAAGCCATCATTTATAGCAGTGCAGCAGTGCTTTTCTGCTTGCTTTGGTTTATTGGGGGTTTTGTTTTGTTTTCACTCTGACTATCACCTGAGGACTTCAATCACTACTACCTTGTCTGAGCTAATCAAAACACACCATCTATCTTCTGGGAGCATGGGAAAAAAGAAGACTTTGCTGATGGAAGCAGTGAAACAGTCAAGCTGAGTCCAGAAAATGATCATCTTCTTGCAGACATATATAAGTACTTTTCCATTTTGAAGAGAGTTAAAACAAAGAACATCAACAAAATTAACAATTCATAAAGGTTCTATGTATTTCAATTCTTACATATTATTTTTAGTAAACTATTTATTTTTGCAATATTTAGGGGTATCAGAAGAAATCAGGGCTAAGCCAAATTCATAAATATTTTTATTTACCTAATTCCTGTTGTGCCAATGGAACCTTGACCCCAGATGTTGCCTGACTCTAAGAATTTGGATCTACATTCACATGGATTTTTAAACACTGCTTATCCTTGAGGACACCTATTGAAATCCTGACTCATGCAACAATGCACTTCCATGCAACCTTTTAGAACTGTATGTCATATTATAGGTACAGTTTGGTTACTGAATATACAAGATATGTGGTCAGCATCCATGCACTGCTGCTGGTAATCACACTTATTTTATTATTCTTATAGCCAGGGTGGGCTTTAGCCTGCACTGCTTCATGCAGCAGCAGCAATGCCACTACCAGGGGCCAAGGCAGGTGCTAGTGGGGGACAGGTAGCTTCTCTGAGCTGGTATTAATTGCCTGCTACAAATTAAAAAAATTTGAATCTGAAATCTCAGTAGTATCCAAGTATTTTGTGTTGCTTCACTAGTCAGTGAAGAAATACCCATTATCAGTGCACATGTGGAGTTCCAAGAATCATGACTTTATGGCACTCAGTCAACAGCTTCTAAATTAATCCATACTTAAACAAAATTTGTTCAAACTAAAGATATGAACAAATTATTAAGATAGGTGGGAAAAATATTTTCCAGAGCAAGAAGACTTAAAAAACATTTGAATGGCTGCAATCAAACATAACAAATACAAAGCCCAGAAAATTACTCCAGATTTGTGCAATATCCCAAATCTATGGCTAAAGCCAGGAATCCTAACCCAAGAAAAAAGGAACCATCTCTATGACTGGGTAATCAACTTTAATTACAGCAGTTACTGCCTACCTTTATGACCCTCATTTCCCATCCCCCCAATTAAAAAAATAATCTAAGAAAGGAATTGAGCAGCAAGACTTTAACTGTGCTTTAGCACTGGCTTGGCAGTGCCTCCGTTAAGCCCCAGCTTGGCTGATTCCTGTGTGCAGCAGGAGATGATCAAACAGTGGTGCAGTTAAATCCACTCCAACACAGAAGGTTTGTGCAAGGCCCAGTGCACCAATTACATCTACATTAACAACTTCTTTAAGAGCTCTGCTAAGTATACAATTTGATAGGAAGTTTCATTTTCAAATAGTTTTCATGTAATGGATATCTCCACAAGGGACATCCACTTGTCTCTGGCAGCTTTCTTCTTTTTCTTTTTTTTTGTCTGAAGGTACTTTAAAATATACATGCCTGGGACATATACAGCCACCCAGCAATCTGAAGCTGGCGTTTTCCATAAAAGGAGAATGACAGAACTGTAAACTAAGTTAAATAAAAATAATATTAAAATGCAAACAAAGAAAACACACTCAGTGACCTAATGCTTTAAGCTTTGTAATTATTCCTTCTTCAAAGGAACTCTCTTTTTGGGAGCTACTTTTACAGACTTCCATGCAAAGATTTTTGCTATTAACAGTGAGAATACCTTTCCCATTCAAACTGAAGAGCCTTCTCACACAGTATTTTATCATAAACTTGCTTTTTAAGTTATGCTCCTGTATAATTTTTGACTTACATTTTTCAGGCGGTGTTATTGTAATAGTCTGAGCTGTAAATTCTTCATCAAAATACCTGGTGTCTGTCTCAGATGTCACTTGAGGTTTAAAAGGAGGTACAAGCTGAAAGAGACCAAGAAACAGAACAAGATTACTGTATGTGAAGCTAATCAAATTACCACGGGACAGGAATTACAGTTTTTCTTTTTTCCCTACGCTCTATATCTAACAAGGAGTTTCAAAAGAGTCACTGAGAGACAGCCATGTTTGGACATGGTACCAGATTCTGCTTTCCTTCTTTCCAGGAGAGAGCTTCAGCATTAACTTTTACTCAGCAGTTTGACCCTTTTCTCCCTGCAATGATTTGTCTTTCTGAGTATGCTTTATCAAGCTCTACTTCCTTTGATCCAAATCTTCACCTCTTATGTGAGGACGAAGAGAAGACAATGGCTTACACAGTCTTTAACAAATACTATCTAGAACAAAATGGTTAATGAAAAACAAAAGGTAGCGCAGGGTAAGTTCATAACATATAGCGACGAATGGATTTGCCACTGAGAAAGAAAAAAGTGATGCATCTGTTCTTCCATAAAGGAGGACGTTGGGTCCTCCAATGCTACACTGAGGAGCCAGGCTTCTAAATGAATAGGCAAGTGCTCATTGACACCACCCCATGAGCCAAATGATGAAAATGACAGTGATGCCACAAGTCTAGATGTCTGTGTATGTAGAAGACGATGACAAGAAACTCCAGTCTATAACCAGAGGGGAAGAACTCAGTGCAAATTTGCAACACTGGTGTTCAGCAATTCACTCATCTTACAGAAGTACCTTTCATTTTCTAGACATGAAAAGCAGTAGGAGGCTTCAGAGGCTGCAAACACAAATCAAGCAGCCATGGAGCTTCTCCACAGAAGCTTATGCTGGTATTTATACAGGCAGCACCTTCACATACACTGATGCCTATGGGAAAGAGGAAATGGCAGCTGAGATCAAGAGGCACAAACACGACTCAAGAGAGCAGCAGGGAGGTTCCCTCACTCTTCTCACATGCTCTGCCTCCTTCCCTCACCACATCTCCACCAGCTGGGAGCTCTCCTGAACTTCCTCTCGGCCTGTTCTCCTGGCCTTTAACCAGCACAGCCGTTTCTAAAGGCCTGTTGGCCTCCCACTTCAGAAGCCCTGTCTTCCACCACATGCACACCTTCCCCTTCCTCAAACAGTCTTTTTGTGACCTTCATATAATTGCAGAATGACTTTGAAGACAAACTCCTTGTATTAAAGGAAGAGCCTGTAGAATAGTTTACCAGTTGCTCCACAATTCTTGTCAAGACACAAGGAACTTCCACACAGTGCTTGGGCATCACCTTCAGAAGAAAATGGGAGAAATGCAGTACAGAATCCTTTCCAGTCACATAAAGCAGAAGCTGAGAGAATGGTATGAGTGATGTGCGTAAGTGCACACAGAAGGGCACTGTACCTCGTCAGTACAGCCAGGAGATTAGAGACAGAACCACTCACTTGAGACAGATTTTGTAAGCCATGTCACCAACATGCCGGGCCATGCTACAGAAAAAACTTGGCAATTATCTTTCTGGAGGGATGCCACCTTTGTTCATTAATTGTCAGCTTTTATTTAAAAGCAGAAAGTAAAATCTCCAAAAATCTCAGCTGCAATGAAACTGTTAGAAAGACAAATAAGGTGCAACTGCAGAGATAACCACCGACACTGACACAGAGCCTAAATAATAACCCAGAAACTTTTCCGTGCAACCCAAAAGGGTGAACAAAATACACAATACTGAGTACAGCTCTGATAACCACAACATGAAGTTGCCCCTCCATACCCAGTGGTATTTGGTGCCTTGGTGTCACAAAGAAATGGTATCTAACAGCTCTCACCACTTCCGACCCAAGAAATCAGAAAATCCAAAAACAGTAATGAGCACCACAAGGCACACGTGGTAACAGGTGTCCAAAAAGAATAATAGAAGCTTCTGCTAAACACAATCCTTGTCTCCTGCTGCTCAATCCTGGCTGCCTGGATGTGACAATTTGCCCTTTTCTAGCAGTTTGTTCCGTTTCAGACAGACACTTCAACCAGAAAGGAGACTCTATCTTCAGCAATTGACTCTAAGGACCAAAAAATACACATTTTGTGTGTTCATGTATTATAAACATACATACAAACACACGTATGTGTACATAGGTACACATGTGTACAAATAAAGAAAAGAAAGGCTAAATTCAGCACTGAGTTAACTGTCTGTAAGAGGTGATGTTTAAGACAAATCCAATTTCATACCTGTCAATCTGAATCTACCCCAGATATTTCCAAGGCTTAACGTTAGAAATGACAGCAGAAGCAGTATCAAATTCTTAGTATTTTCATTATCATATACTGTGGCATTTCCATTTGGCATCCATCAAGAGTAACATGTGAGGAACACCACTGTTTTCCCACAGTTCAAGGGAAACTTGCCACCCACCTCTTGGGGGAACACAAGGGGCAGGTAGGCACCTGAATACTTCAATCACATAGAAATGAACAGGCAGCCTCTGTGTTTGAGCTTTTTCACGCTGATGTAACAGCTACACTAGTACTTCTGTACGAGAGGAAATATACACATTATTAGATCAAAGACAACCTGACAGGAATCATTTGTCTTGGATCATATGGGAAGTGACCTGAGCTGCTTTAGAGTGCCTGTGACATAATCGACCTGTCAAGTGAAAAATGAGATGCTTAAGAACTGTGATCATCTCCTTTTAATTTAAAAGGAATTTTCCTTCCAATGAACTCAAAATTAACAAAGCCATAAGAATCCCACCCATCAACAGCCTGCAGCTGAAAAGCACTCTGAGATGAAGCGCTAAAGGAGGAAGAGGTGCAGCTGTACACCACCCTCACTGAATGGTTCCAGCTATTTAAATAAACAATGTAAGTGGATGATAACCTCAGAACTCACAAACACGATTTCTTTAAGCATGGTATAAATGTAAAGAAGTGAGCACTATTGTCCAGTTTCTGGTTTTATTCACGAGGAATAACTATTTGAATCTTACATACGTGGTTCAACTTCAGTATGACATTCTGATTTGTCCAATCAAATAAAAGATCACTGTTGCATCCCAATGTGTTTTCCTCTTCTATACTAACAAATCACAGTGTATGAGATGAATTCTTCTTTCCTCAGAGCTTACACATTTTGAAAATGTATTACAAAAACAATTACAAGATACATTTCAATAATGCCTTACATTGCCATCAAATGCCGCGTTTCAACAGTTGCCAGTTAGTTTATTGTTCGGGTCTGATACGTGTCAAAACCTGTGTCAAATGTTGCAGTTTTTCCTGGCTACAAAAGTTAATTATACATTGGTAGTTAAGTGTTCAACATCTGATGTCCAGAAATCAAACTTCCATCTATATTAAACTTTACTGGAGAACGACACAGAGCTGTGATTGGCAAGAATCAAACCAAAGAGATAGATTAACCTATTGAGAACAGCAGGACAAATATTTTGAGAGGAGAGTGGGGTCACAGCACTGAAATCCACCTTCCCATTTCACTACAAGCACACTCAACTTTAAGTGCTGAAAACATGTCACAGTTTACAGCCTTCCCAACTCAATGTACTACATAACTCACTGCAAGGCATTCCAAGTAAACAGACTATTTTTACTGAAACTGAAATAACAACAAAGCAATAACAACAAAATAACACAATAAAGTGTTTTAATAAGACACTAGCAAAGTCTATCTCTAGATTTGATTTTTTTCTGATGCATATCTGTTAATGCGTTCTCTCATTTATATGTCTTTTTAAGTTCCCTTGGTGATCTTAAATATCCTGCAGATAATAACAAACTTCATGATCCTAAAAATCATGCAGGCATTACTAGTAACCCAAAGCTTTAGCTCAGACTTTTAACACTAAATTGTCAAGAATATTTCCATAAAAAATATGTCTTTTAAAGTACTTGTTTTCCTTTCCTAACATTGTTTTTTGTGGGGGTCCTTTTTCTGAAAATTGCTCAGTTACCAAGGGATACAGGAGCTGTCGAGATTATACACTCTGTCAACCTGGATGTCCTTCCCCCAGAAATTCTGAATGGCTGGGCAAACACACCATGATGGAGCAAAATCCCACAAAACCATCAAATTGAGCTTACGGAGTAGGAGAGAGCCATTCCCACCGCATCCCATCCCCAATCTCTAAGGGAATGACAGGAACCTGAGTTAAGATTCAAAGCACAGGACAGCAGGGAGCTGGAAGTAACCCTGAACCCCAGTAAGAAACTACTGTGGGGTGGAGTTGGAAGTGGTTCTGGGCAGCGGAGGAGGTAGCAGAGATGGGATTTCAGCAGTGGGAGGACACCACTGATTCATCAGGGTTTTGCCCAAAGATGAACTTTTTTCCTCGGGGCTGCAGCAAGGACGGCTTGTTTTTGAATCAAACACCTTTATGCTATACTCTGCCTTCTGTAAATTCAAGCAGCTGAGCAAAGAGGTGGCAATCAATCATAAGGTCTACATATAGCAAGTATTACTGGAGCACACTGAAAAGATCAGCCTGCTTAGCAGATTTCTGATGTTTTCACTACTTTGTATGGCAACAACACCAAAGCGAGTAATGGGTCATTTCTATAGGCTTTATTACACAGCAGGTAATCGTACCAAAATAGCATGACTCAAATAGCAACTGCTTAAAACCAGATGCTAGCATTTTTCTATTTCCCTCCTATCTCTTCCCTTAAAATCTGACCAGTGAAAGTACCTAAATATGCATTCCACATTATACTTATGTTGCAGATTTTGCCAGATTTAAACCCAGGTTTTTAATCGTGGCATTTCATCTTCTGTTGTGGTGGTGCCTTAAAAAAAGCAAAGGCTGGAGGCTGAGGAGAATGAGAACCAGCATCTCACAGCTGCCTGACCTGCTGCACACTGCTGCAGGAGGGGTGTCCTTGTGCTCAGCAGGGCTGTAACTATCCTTGCCACTTTCCCCACTTCCTTCCCAGCACTAACAAAGAAATTTGCTTCAGGAATAGTCAGAGAGACTAGCAGAAATCAGAAGACATATGTAACTCAGCCCAAATTCCTGTCTGGCTTCTTCTTCCTTTCCATCCTTATTACATCCAGGAGGAAACCCAGGTTTTGCTAAGAGGTCTAGATGTCCTCTGATGGGGGCCACCTGAGTCCTTCAAGCTGCACACCCAAAGACATACCCTAATTCCTACCTTCAAATTAATGCCCATGTGGTTTTCGTTCAGTGAAAGATCCTAGACAGAACATCTGACAATTTCAGAATATTTCTGCAATCCAAATAAAAGTATTCTAAAACAATTCCTAAATGGGTAACAGAAATGTTAAAAAGCTTCCTGGTCCAAGCTAAAAAAACCCAAATGATTTATTTAGAAGTATATGAGCTTTTGAAGTCCTCAGAGTTTGCCAAACTATTCAATTTCTCGTATTCAGGCACAGAAATGAAAACTCATCAGGGTTGAGCTGGTCACAGGAAGAACCTGGCACAGACTGCCCTCTTTCATATGCCCTCGTGATTTTTCTGCCAAACATAAATACATCTGACCACAAATGCTAAGCACTATACGTTTTTCATTTAAAGTCAACGACCTTCTCTGCTCCACGATGTACCATACAGTATTTTATTATCACTGCAAAGTACCAAATTAGTTTAATTAGTTAGCAGTATCAGCGAGCTAATAATTCCATTCAACCATTTGGATCCCTTTGACCTGACAGAGCTCGTGTTTGCTATGAAGCACTCCAAGTTTACAGACACATAATGCTGCCTCCAATCACAGTCATGAAGTGATAACCTGGTAAGTACAGAGATGTACTCCATCTTGAGTACAAATGATCAAAATCAGTGGCACGGTGGTACAGCATACACATGTACAAAATGATTCCCCTGAAACTACTTGGAATGCACATGATTTTTCGTTTTCTATTACTCTGAATGCAAACTTCAGTTCCTTCATTACTAAGAGAAACACATGCTTGAAATGCAGCCAGAAAATTACAGTTTCATGGTGCATAAACCTCAAAAAAGAATTCTGTGAAATGTCTCTACTATGCAAATAATTATATCAACTATAAATTTTATCAAGTGACCCTACTACTGAAATCTGTACTACTAATAATAAACAGCAACAGAAGCAAGCATAGGATAAAGCTATTTGAAAACCAAATTTGTTCGATGCACACTCCTGAGTTGTTTTAGAAGCTGTATCACATAGCAAACCCTCAAAAACCTTCTCACAAGCACTGTAATAAAAATACTTGGTTAAAGTTCATTAAGCTTATTATTATGCTAGAAGTTCACATTTCAGAACACCGTCTTGCACTCTGCATACTTCAGAACTGATAAGACAGCGCGTGCACAGAAGGAATGCCTGGACTTCTGAACCTACCAGACAAACGGCTTTACAATAGCAATACAACTATTTTTGAATTAAATAGAAAAACATACTGTCAGAACTAATTTTAATGAGCTATTTTTCCATAAAGAACATACTGTGTGCCAATACTGCACAAAAATAATTCCTCTGGTCCTGGAAGTTAACTGAGGAAATCCAATTCATCTTTCAGTAGTAAATTTAGTTTCTCAAAGCAGCAGTGGAGAGAGTAAACACAGAGTGACTGCCATCTCTCCAGTTACCACATCCCAACAAGCCACATCCACGGGCAGAAAAGCAAAATACCTGCATTTATGTGGAAGCAAAATACCTCCATTTATTTTAAGAGCACAGAGTAAGATTAGGATGGAAAAAACACCTGTGTTGATTTGGAAATATTCAGAGCCTGTGCTTTGTTAAGAGGATCTGTATTATAAGAACTAAACTTGATGTTTAACAGTGTAGAACTGAAAGCTCTGTTTTAACCTAAAATTATCAAGAAAACTTTTTTGATGGAGAGCAATGAAATGGCTTTCTCTCTCTCATCCACTCCCGGCACTGTGCAATCCAATCTATTCTCTTCCCTCAGTTTGGAGTTTTAGATTTTATTCTCAGAGTGCTTCCCTACAACTGCCTAAAAACAACCAACCACTCTGAGCTCATGAAGTAACGCAATTAATATACTCGTTAAGGTTATTTATTTAGAAGTTTCTTGAAACATCACCGTTCTGCCAGGGAAAAATCACATTTGAATCAAGTAACTTCAGAGAGTACCATATTTTGTATCATAATATAAGGTTCTCATTTCAATTCTGGTATTTGTCAGAGAAATACCACACCAACAACCACACATTTTTAAAATTCCAGTTCAACAACAACTGAAAAAACAGTTTGCAGCACTGACATTGGAGCATAAACATATTCTGCTCATTCGTATGTCTTCCATTTTCTTTTTTTCGAACAAAGCAAAAGAGGAGGAAAATTTTTAAATTACACAGCTCAACTGGCAGATAAACAGTATAGAACAGTTGGGGGGAGGGAAAAGCACAGGAAAAAAAGACTATCAAAATAGAAGGGCCTTTACAGCAACAAGAAACTTCTTAAACAAGTACTGAGATCAAATCAGCTTATGTATATAAAAGAATGTAAGTTAAATTGGATTCCATTACTCAGTAAGATACACTAATTCTCTAAAATCATCCCCAGTGTTTCAATTGATCATTATAACAATTCAGTAAAAGGCAAAAACACAATTCAGAAAAAAAAAAATCCAATTTTTTCAATTTCCTGATTTATACAATAATTTTTCTCTTGAACACCCAGAAATAAAAGAAAAGGAAAAAGTCTGGGAGGTCACATAACAGGAGGAAAATCTTGGCTGAGTTTAGTTTCATTAGCAACATTTACTTGTGGTCTAGTGACAAATCATTAATGAAAACCAAAAGATGAAAGAAGTTTGCCTGGCTCAGAATAACTATTTATTTGTATAACGTGAAAAGTTGCAATGAAAAACATCATAATTTCCTTACAGCAACAGTCCCAGGACAAAAGCCAGGTTATTATTCAGCATCATATAGGCACATACCTTTTTATCATATACATCTTGCCAGTTTACTCCAGCAAAGAAACTATGCCGCATGATTTCTTTTGCATCATCTGGGCCTCCACCAAGTCTAGGCAGAAAATAAAAAAAGTCCATATTAAACAAGTACTACTCCTAAAAGGAGATTAAATTATCATGATTGTTAGAAAAGGGACCATTTATTTTTCAATATCTGGGAACAACTGTCACCTGTTCAATATGATATTCTCCCCTATTTAATATGAATTCAAGATAAAAAGTGTTAACAAAAGCATCCAAATAATGTTCTGTTCTACTTGATTATTCCAACCATTGTATTTATTAGTGTCCACAATAATTTTTAATAATCCATTCATTCAAAAGACATTCTTGAGTTTTCTTGAAAGACTAACTAAAGATCTGGCACCATTAAAAACCAAAACTAACCCAACAAAGATGACACAGAATTTTACCAGGGAGGTGCCAAGCAGTGGATTAGTAATGACTGACACATCATTTTTAGAAAGTGTGTGCTGCCGTTGCATCTGGGTGCTGTAACAATTAACCAATTACCATAAAATAGCCTCAATCTGAGTTAATTAGTACAAATTAATAAATTGTAGGCCTGCTGAGAAGGTTATTTAAAGGCCACTGTAAATAACCACACTATTCACTGCAGCCCATAGCTTGCCAAAGCCAGACTCTGGCATATCATCTCTGGAAGCAAATTCCACCTACTTCAGGTGAACCCGCACAAGGTGGATTGAGCTCCCATAAGCAGACACTGCTGACAAGAAAAAGGGTCCCACCCCTGCCCATATGTCTCCCCTCACTTTCATCTACAGCACCGCTTCCACTGTGATGCTCACTGGAGGCCGAGAGCTGGAGTCAGCTCACTAACCTGAAAGAAAACTAACCCCACAAGGAGAAAACAACAAAGAACCAGCAGCTTTTTTGCTTTAGAAGTCAAACTTGATTCAACATCAGTTTCAGTGATCTCCCTTAGGCTGCTGTTGGTGGAGACAGAGCCACACATCCAGGGGAAGGGACATCTGCCCCTTTCAACAGCAGGTGGACTTTTAAGACTGCTCAGCTCCGATCTAGCATCTTCCCAAGTCTAGCTATCCTATGGCATAACTGACAGTAGTTGCAACAGAAAAAAAATATCTGAATTAACAAACAGCTTGTGTATGTTGTCAAGAAGGAGAATGACACAGGCAGTTTGTGTTTCATTAAAATGAACTGCTAAAGATATAAAGAGAAGTTTTAAAAGCAAGGAGCAACAATTCTCAAAATTACAAAAATATTCTGGACTACCATCTCAGTCTTGCAGTAACTGGGCATAAACTTATTTCCATGCTGTATTCTTCTCTGTTTCTCAACCACTCATAAAATTCTCCACATCTCTGCTGAGCATCCCAGTCTGCCTGCACTCTTCCAACTTCCCTCAGTATCTTCCCATCCAGATGCTCAGAGAAGAGCAGAGCTGCAGTGAACCTCTGTGCTTGATCCCTATTTATCAGTAGCTAGCACTGACACTTGAATATGAATAAGCTGAAGTAAACAGAAGTCTGTAATACATACTACTGTCTGTGAAGATTAATTACAGGGAAGTATCTTTTCAATTCTGAAGGCTAATATATTTGATAAACCAAATTGTTTGAAAGCTAAAATGCAATAGTAATTACTACAGAGACAAATTCTTACCTTACATGTAATTATTTGGTTGGTCACGGTTCCCTTTTACTACATATAATACACTTAATTAAAACAGATGTTGATGGGCAGCAACAGAAAGGATGACCACTTGTGCTGTGTGAGCTACTGCACCTAAGCACAGGCAAATCCCACTGAGGGGCACTGAAACTGGTCCTACCCTGAGTGCCAGTGAGCACATCCTTGCTACAGAAAACTTCTAGTTTAGAGATTGAGGATGGAGCGCAGGAACCATTGGAAGATAGCTTTCCTAAACAGCAATCCTGCTGAAAGGTGCACAAGAACCAGGTAGGCAATGCTCACTTTCAAACCACTGCATTTAAATCTCACTCAGAGGATGCATTATCAATTTGTAGTTTACATGATCTAATATGTGATCTATTTATATGCTTTAATGTGACTTAGCTGTGGCAGCCTTTACGTGTCTTCACACACGATCACACCGAAAGAAAAAATAGGGCATTTCCATTAGACTATGTAACCAACTTAGGGTCAAATCATACTGTGACAAACACTACATAGCTCTCATTTTGTTCCAGTACATAACCTAAACCTGAAAACTTCCTTGTGTTTGCTGTGGATGATTCTAAAAGTGTTCTCATCCAGATCTCTTTTCTCCTTTTGCTTATGGATCTCACTCTTGTATATCATAAGTGGAAATCTGAAGTTGTATGGCTGTATATGGCCCCTTCTTATGACTGGTCCTTCAGTTAGAAAGAACAGGCACCAGTCGCCTATTTTTACTTTAAAGAATATAAACTGAGTATTATTTTTATGGTTATGTACCCAAGTAATTTCACTTACCGCTTATTTGGATCTTTTATCAGTAGGCCTGAAAGTAATGATTTTGCATCTGCAGATAGAGTTCGAGGAAATTTTATGTCCTCCATTAGTATCAGTTCAAATAGTTTCTCGTGATCTTGGTTGTAGAAAGGCAATCTTCCACACATCATTTCATACATGACAACGCCTAATCCCCACCAGTCCACTGCACGACCATAGTCATTATCTTCCAACACCTAAGACAGAAAGCAAAGCCAGCTGTAAAGCATGTGCTATTTCAGATGGGATCATTTCAGCTTATTTGATGTATCTTTGTATGAGTGTCTTTCGTAGACTTCATTTCCACAGTGCATAACAAGGACTGCCAGAACTCAGACCCAATATACGCAACTGCAGCACTGACCCATACACCTGAGTTCACTGCAATTACAGATATACTAGGGTCTGTGCTGTTATCCCGTGTGCAATCATCAGAAACAAGCAAAACATACAATTGAGAATGGTCTCCTCAAAATTATCATGAGTGCATTTTCCCCTTTTCTCTGTCTTCTGCCATCCCATTTATTCAGTTTTAGGAAGAGACACTTCATCTGCTGGTACTGCAGTCTCAGTTAGCGCTCTTCATGGAGAGGATGTGAGGTGTCTCCTTGCTCAGCCACTTCCTCTCTTTATCCCACCTGCCAGAATAAAGCCTGAAACTGAGAAACACCCTTCTCTTACTGGCTTCTTTGCTTCTACTGTATTTATACTAAGAACCCTCAAAGCATTTTTCCTGACAATTCCATGAAGTTCCATGAGGTAGTCCAAAGCAGCTGAATGGTACTAACGCACAGAAACATGGCAATGTTTACATGGTACGTTTACCATGACACTGTGGGTGTGTATGTATGATACTATGTGACCTCACAAATAAGTTTGTGACATATGTTAAAATGATAATGTCTCCAATGTTGTGAGTCTTAAAAACTGACCAACTCCACAGACTTCTTCCAGCAGCCTTAGAGAATTGGAATAAAAAATCTAAACGGTATTTCTTGATCTCAGTAGATCTTAATATTGCATTACAGCAATGGAAGTGAAATAATAGCATTATACACCCATAATGAAAGCATTTACAAAAAAGAAACTAAAGGCTACTGCATGGGTATATAGTTCAGATTTCTGTGTAGGAGATCATAGGAGATCATATCCTTGCACCAAAAGGTTGTAAAAATTAGAAGTTAATAAATGCTAACATAGAAGGCACTGCATGTGCCTCAGTTGCCAACATGTGCTGAATAAAGGTACAGTAATATAAAGGCAAAAAAACTTAAAACAAGAAATTAGACTTAAATAATAAACAGTAAGACCAAATAAATGAAACTAAAATAGTTGGATTGTATTTATAAAGTCCTAAAGAATTCTCCATCGCTTTGTATCATTAAAAAGCAGTTTCTGAAAGACAGAATACAATGATTTAAAAATGCATATATATGAACCTGTAGAGAACAAAATACCTTTCATAAATCACTGTCACATGCAAACAAAAATGCCAAGCTCTCACCCAGACTCAAATAGGAAGCAGACACAAAGGAACAGTCATCTAGACACACGCCAGGGAAAGCCTGGTGATACCTAGCAATGCCTTCAGGCTGTAAGGAATAAGGCAACCTCTAGCAGATAAGGTATAAACTTTTCCTGTGAGCAGATTATCTTGTGACTATCAAAAAAGTGTAAGACAACTTCCAGCAATTTCCTCTGAATCAATGGCAGACACAGCCTGCACCCATCTGGGGACACTGATCGGCCATGACTGCACCATGTCCCACAAGGACACGTGCATGACAATGGGCAATCCTAGTGAGAGTGTTGAGCTTGTTTATCTGCCTCTCCTTTTTCTTCCCCAGTAAATCCAATCCTGCTCCCAAGTGCCTGGTACATGTTAGTAGCAGAAGCAAAATACAGTATGGCAATGATGTTCCCACAGTAATTAATGCATTCCTATTCCTAATTTTCACTATCTTTAAGGATTAGTAGAAGGAATGAGGTGAAAAGAAATGTATTACAAATCCCTCTTGTGTATATAAGATAAAAAAATCATAAATATTAACACATTAACACATACTATTTACAACCATGCCAAAACACACAGATTCGTTACATCATTGATATTTCCAAATAGAGGGTGAAATTTTGGAAAGTGTAAAACACAACAAATTATCTGAGTAAGCACATGTGACAAAAGCAACTAAAATAATTCCAGCATTTTAAAATTAATTAAACATTTTATTCCCACCGTAAGCTCTTTGCCGAAAAACTGTATATGAAATCTGTGGCACTTGTCTTTAAATCACCATTTCTTCTGCCACAGAATAAAAGCATTATGTGTTTTTCTAATACATGTTTTAGCATCGTTACCATTTCTCCTATTTGTACCACTGGTTATTCTTTTCTTTAGAAGCTAGCAAAATACAAAAAACTGTGAGGCAGTGGTGGAGCTTTTTACAAGTGAGCTGAGGTGTGGCTTGCACGTGTGACTTACAAAAGCACGCAATGGGAATATAAAGCATTTCATTCTCTGACTGAGGCAAATCACATGCCCAACAGCTAAAACAAACCAGATCTGGGGTTTTACCTAATTTATGCAGGGCTTTACCTAATAATAATAAAAAGTATGAGCAACCTTTTGCTGCATTCCCACAGCAGCAACAAAACAGTGGTACAAAGAAAGAGCCAAATGTGATTTTTAACCTCTTTTTACATAAAATCATAAAAAAGCATAAAAGCTGGATTAACTGCCTCCTGAACCCGCATATCACCAGCCGGGTTCTCATCCCCAGCTGGCAAAACTGGCAACTCTTTATTTTTGTTTAAATACCTGGTTTACAGCCAGCCAGACAAGCAAGAGCATCAGAAGGGTTTTGCTTAGGCAAAAGGAAAGCAACCTGAAAACAGCATCAAGAAAGAAAAAAGCAGCTCCATTTATTTTAATATAAATGGAATGAAATTGTGCATTATGCATTCACAGAAAAAAAATAACCGTGTGCATTTAAAGTAATCTGTGGTTTCTATTCTTCCATGGTTTTAAGAAATCTAAGGGTTTGCAGACTGAGAAATCAGTGGAATTTTAGCAACTTCTGTAATCAATTCCATACAACTAGAGTGGGCACGAGAACAAATCTAAACACACTACCTTGGCATTACAGTCTTTTTCAAACAATTCTTGGATTTGAGGGACTTGTTTTTTGTAACACTGAACAAAGGTCACGAAAGACAAAAGCTTCAGCTCAGTGCTAAATGAACATGACATACAGTTGCACATTTGTACCTATGAGTAATTTAATCTTTTTCATATCATGAGATGGATATCTGCTTTTAGAATGGCCTTAGGCTGTCATACCCCTTGCTACCCTCCAGCACATGTGAGGTATACCTGTATAAGAGGGACAGCAGCCTAAGCACCTGGCCAACCACAGCCACAGTGCAAATTTTGGTCTCTTAGCCCCTGTGTACCACCCTTCAAAGCCATCTCCACTATCTCCCTCCATCCTGCATCTTGTAAGCTCACACGAATCTATATTTAAAACAATAGACTGTACTAACAACTCTGTCAGGTCATAGCAGGAAAGGCAGCAGGCCCACCAAAACCATCATCAAGGCACAAGCTCCTCCACTTTGGTATTTGTTATAAAGCAATGTATTATTTTCTAGGGGTATGAAACAAGAGCATCGTACACATCTCATAAGCCACAGGAAGAGCAGCTACACTGAGTACACGTTCCAGTCAGGTGCACTTTCATATGGATGAAGATCCACGCTTTCTTCCCCAAAATTAAAGCTGTCAGATGATTTGAGGATACAAATTCCCTTCCTTTATCTGCTTCTCCTACCACTACCACATGGGCCCAAGCCACCTTGTCGAGATCGAGGTTTTAGGAGATGAGAGCTCCAGTGTGATATGACTTCAGCATCTGGATAACATTACAGTCAGTCATCCCTGTTTTACACCTCACATCACTACTGTGCCCAGATGATTTCCCAGTGTCAAGTAAAGCATGAGGTGGGCTCACGAAGGTTCAGTCTGGATGATAACACAGATCATGGGAAATAAAACCCAGGAATTTACCTCATTTTTACTATTTGATTGTATCTCACTCCCTTTGTGTTTCAGGCTCTAGTTCAGTGACTGGTTCTTCCAGAGGCAGTACTGACCTGACACATGCTCCCATATTCTTAACTTGCCATGTCGAAGTTTTGCAACACACTACATCGGAAAGAAACGTTTTACCCTGGGCTATTTGTAAATCACCTTGGGACCTGAGTCCCTACATTGCTACAAGAGTAGCTACGGCAGCACATGAGGAAGCAGAAGTTGGAAGCCCAGCGTAGGTGGTGTCAAACACTTCCTACCACAGAAAGAAATGCCCACAGTCCTCATCACAGGAGCTATGTGGACTTTCACTGTTACTCCTGTGCATGCAGAGAGCTGCAATAGCCATCCTCACACCTAATGGGAAGATGAAGGGCCCAATTCTCTTCCCAACCTGTATTTCTCTAGAGTACTCTGGCACTACAAAAGTGCTCAGAAGGGGATGATTTCACTGCACTGAAATCTTTTCATTTTTATGGGCACTGATGCTGCTCTAAAACTTACAGCTGCAGTAAGTGGACAGAGTCTTTATTTAAATGAAAGCTTTTTTTATAAAAACTTCAGAAGTGCTACTAAGATTTGTGTATTTCTAATTTTAGATAAAAATGCAAGATGTTAAGTAACATACAGACATTCTAACAACCAAGAAACATTAGTCATGCATCTGCTTCCAGGCACAAGCAGGCATTCTTGTGCTTTCATGGATGTTTTAGAGGTACTGGACAACATCATAGTTTCAGCTAAGGGAAAACTATTTATTTTAGAAATTTCATTTATATTGTGCTCAGAAGGCAACAAAGCACAGCTCTCATCCTTATGTTATAAGCTAAAACTGAAATCTACAGTAATACACAATCGATAGAATTGCATGCCCACTTAATTAATGGCAAAACTTAGTGAAAACATATATTCTCTTTACTTCTTCAGTAGCTAGAGTCAAAAGTTTTCTCTGCTGCTGCAACTTGAGATACACAGGAGTTTGGGGCAGAAGACAAAGCAACAGGCAATAAGTCAAATCTGACACAAGCACAAGCCATGCTTTCACATGATTCTGTGAAAATCTTTTGAAGGGTAGCAGTCTACATAATAGGTGAACATCTGAACATCTGAATTCAATTGTGTATTTCCCCTTTACCTCAGTGAAACCAGGATTCTCCAATATGTCAATAATCACATAACACTAGACGAGGTGTGACTCCCTGGCCACAGACTGAACACAGAAAATCTCTTAATTCAATTTTTTTGAATGTTCTTAAAACAAAATATATGTGATGATGTCCTCTGGAAGGTTTTTGGTTGCACAGCAGAAATTCACACAAGAAATATACTTCTCACAGATCACTAATAATTAATTCAGTGCTGTAACTTCTGGACTCTAAAAATGTAGACAAATACAGGAATAACTGTGTGAATGAAAGGCTTAGTACAATCCACTGCTGGTCTTCTACAAATGGTTGTCAGCATTGGGTTTTATCTTTAAACTAACACTATAACAACTATCAGGTACTTTGTGCTAGATAACCAAGGCAACTCACTGGAAAACAAATAACATTTTTGACCTAGTTTAGGTTACTCTTAGTATACCATACGCAGGCTCTACGATAGGACATTAAGAACAAATAGCTTACTCAATCAATAATTTTGCCAGAACAGATGGGAAAAGATTTAAACATCTAAACAAACTGTCTGCACACCTATGTTGTGATAGAAAACTGAGAACTTGGATACACCAATGTACTGCTAATTTACGGGGAAAAAACTGTTTTCAATTAACTTTACAGTTCAAGTGGAGTATATGTTACCTAAGCATTTCTGGTAAACCTTCACGCATTTTTATTGCTACAGTTGTTGGTCTGCTAACAAATATTCATCCACATATTCAACAAAAGTTGAAAAGTATATTTGCTAAAACTTTCTACTGATTGCGGTAGGTACTGAAGCAAAGTTTATGGCCTAACACTAACAAACTAAGGTTATAAACATTTCTTTACAGAAACAGGCATTTATCCCAAATGTTAAAAAATTCTTCCTACATAAAGGCATGTTTGCCAAATATGATACACACTTAAGAACCATCATAAGTGAATCTGCAAATGTCCTCATATCTCTATTACTACTGTACTGGCAGTACACTCCACAATATGCATTAGCATAAAATGCAAGATGTAAGAAATAACAAATAATGACAATATTGTGATAATTTTTTTCTGGTTGCTTGTCATTCCTGATGAAAGCTTTTTTTTTTTTTACCCACAGTAAACAGCATTTATTCAGCTTTTGTTTATTGTTCATTGCTCTCAGAAAAACTGAAAGCTTATGCTGAGATGGAAATAATGTTTGTATTGATTAAATGAAAATTATTGAAAAAAAAATGTCAAGTGCGCTATTGAAAGTCTTCATAAGAATCGTCATACTTTCTTGCTTTAAACAAGAATGTGTTTTTTATTAGAAAATTGCACTCTGGTTTACAGTTCTGGTTTGAATACAATGGTTTATTTTTAGGTAATGCTGAGCTACTCTGCTTTCTAGTCTTCTGTTTGTTGTATTATTTTTGTATATTTGTTACATCTTTCTCCTTGAGAAGTCTGATAGTGTATGTGGACAATTAGCTCTTGTGCATGGTGAGATTAACAAGATTGCACAAAAATTCAAATTCATGTTATGCCACTGGTTATCTGGTTTCAGGAGAACATCCACCTCTTGTGCTAATTTATCTGTTGCTGTAGCAGCTCTTCCGTACGCATAACTAAGCAATGCTTTCATACCCCCATTTTTTGATCCTGATGCTGCTGATTGCAAATGCTCTGGATACCTTCCCTTGTCCACATTCCATTGCGCTCACCCCAGGGCTCTGTTGGCAATGCCAAGCCAACAGAAATGCTCCAATTGAAATCACTAAGTTTTTGATGACTTAGGTGTGTAAGATGACACTGTGGCACACTAGAATGTATTAAGCAATAACAAATGAGAAAAAAAAGGTCACATTTGAGGTACTAGCATGTCAAGATTAAAATAAAATTGTATGTCCATTTTCTTTCAACATAGAAATTATTTGGGATTCTACGTTAAGGAGAAAATTCCTTATTGTAAAAGCCACACAAATCAGAAGAGAAAATATTTTCAGGCATAGATGCTCTTTCTCCTCCCACACCCCACTGGTCTTCACTCAGAAATAAAGCATAGCCAAATATACAACAGGCAGCTGTTCAAGAGCAGACGCCAACACTGAACCATGTTTCCACAGGTAGAATAAATTCTATTGTGTCCCTAATAAGAAGCTCATTATGCATGAAGTTTCTTGGTAAACAGAGAGTAAACAAACTTGAACTATCTTTTTGAAGCCAAAAGAAAATTAGTGAAGCAGAATACAGCAACATAACTACAGTGTTCTGGTACTAAGAGAACTAAATGTATTTTAAGGAAAATGAGTACCGGTTATGAGAACTTGAGAGTTTGGGGTTTTAAACAAAAGCTTACAACCAAAAGTAAGGTGTTCCCTGCCACTATGAAGTAGTGTCTCATGCTATAGATGAAAACAAACATCAAAATAAAAAATATTTATGGCCTCAGTATTGGTAGAAAATGGCAATTAAAATATTTATCAAATACTTCTTAGTTTATGGAGTAAAATACATCTTATCAACAGAAATATTTTTAGAAGAACCTCCTTTCTGCAGGACAGATATTTACGATAAAACCCCATTAAACTAATGAAAGACAATAAACAAATCTGTGCCATCCACACAGAAAAAAAAAGACTTTTTTTTTATTGTTGTTGACCATATCTTGTCTACTTTCTCAGCTTTATATCTGCCTGTATGATAAAGAGGTAATTCTGCCCATTACAAATTAGCTCTAGTTGTACGGCTGTCCCCAAGAAAATTATTACATGCTTACATACACACAACATTAAAAATATATGATGCTACAGAAAAACTCTTCCAACAGCACTGCCTTGAGTATGGAAAACAGTTGATTCGAATACATTGTTTTAAAAATCAGACAAAACATAAATTTCCACCTTTTCAAGTCTCTGGCTGATAAAAATTTATGTTCCATCCTTAGACAAAACAACCCACTTTCCTAAATTTACACTGAACGCATAGGTTCCGTTTCTTTCCACCACAAATTTTGAGGGTGTTGTGGTGTTTTTTTTTTGCCATTTTTATTAAGGGGGGTAGATGGGGGCACTCTATTTTGTTCATTCTAACTTGGCGATCAAAGAATTTTTATTTTTACACTATTGCAGAAGTGCATTTTTCTAGGTTTCCAAAACCACCTTATTCAACCTTCCCCATCTGTCACCATCTGCTTCTTTTTAGCATGTACTTTTTGTGTGATCACATAAGCATGTGAAAAATAACTAACATTCAGATGATTGTCTGCTGGTACATTTGAGGACTGGGCATAATAAAAGTGAACTGCCAAAACGTACTTAACACTTCTAATTTTGTTGGGTCTTGCATGTAAGCTACATTTGATTTTCAAACTGTTTTACAGTTGGAAAGTTGATCAGGTACTCTAACAGTAAAACTGAGACTACATAATTAGCTCAGCACTAAAAAGATTATATTCAAAGACAAGAACAAAACCCAGAAATATATCCACACGAGTTCACACATCCATCTTGACTGAGTCTGTCTGCACAATGTTGCCTCAGGCATAGGATAAGATGGTACAAGAAGCCTGCTTCTGGACAGTCACAGCCTGTGTCTTCACTCTACACTGCCAGAGGACAGGGAATAAAGGACTCCCATAATTACAAGCAAGAAACTCAAACAAGAGTAGAAATGCATGGAAATACAATCCATTCTTTGCAATGCAGCAGATACTGTTTCTAGGTGCAAAGTAATTGGAAATTGCTATTGAGGCACAAGAGCCAGACGGTGGAGTTGTCTATTTCTAGAGCTCTATCACATTTCAGCACACCATCCATTTCTTCACTGTCGTGAGACAGGTTAGTTTTCCCTACTGATGATGTGTTGTTGCGCTAGTAATTCTTGTAAATGTCCTTCCTAATCAAGCTTTAATATAAAAAGAACCAAAAAAGGTATGAAGCTAGAGAAACAAACATACCTCCCAGCCTCCAACTACACATTAACTTCACTCTACAAAAATTACATACTTTTTTTTTTTTTGTCCTGTGAGAGATAGCACTACAGGCTTCAGGTCTTAAAATACATTTGACTAATATAGACAACTCGGTGCACTGTCTCTCTGTTCCTTCTTGAAAAAAGAATCAAGAGAAGTGAAGAAAATAAAAAGAATCCCAATAGCAAGTGAAAGTGAAATCATCCCCTGCCTCAGACAAAGCCAAAATGCCACCAATTAGAAGGCTGTTCACCAGAAGCAACCAAATACAAATGAGAACATAATTGTCTTTTGTTCAGCTTTGCTTTGCTTTCTTACTCACAACCACACTTTTATCCACAAGGAAAGCCTCTCACCTCTAAGCTGTGTTTTCTGGCACCTTAATCTACCTGGGAAAAAATCAGATTCATTTTCTGAATTCCTTTTTTCTCTCATTAACCTTTCTCATTACTCTTATCTCTACCTTATTGAAATACACTTCTCCATCAATTCAAAAAGAAAAAATAAAAGTGGCTTTGACTGTATTAACTACACAACTTCGTTTTTCCTGTTGCACAGTATGTCCACCCAGAGGACCCACCCCTCTCATTTCATCAGGTTCTCTGCAAACAAGCACCTTCATGCTTTTCCCCACGCCTGAAGGAGCTCCTCATTAACATTCTTATTGTTACTTTCATTTGCACTGAAGTATTCCTTTAAAACACTGCTCTCCTATGAAGCCTGCAAAAAATTAAAACACTGATTTTCATTCTACTTTTATACATTGTTTCCTAGTGGTTCCCTCTGTGCCTATATCCATTAGATTCAACTCATATCAGACAAGTTATGTGGCAGACCACCATATTCTCAGTCCAAAAACTTATCAAACTACATTAGTAAATATCCTGAACCAATAGAAACAAGCACTATAAGAATGAAATAAGTGCACAGCTGTGCCAGTGTGCAGCCAAATGTATAGCTGCCTCTACTTCAGCATTTTATAACCTATATGCACTACAACATCCCAGAAAAATTCAAGTTCAGTTCCTGTAGCACGGGAAAAGTTTCTTGCTGTGACAAATCAGACTTGGACGGTGCCAGCAATGTAGGGCACCATGGTTCTCCCTTGCTGAAATTCAGCCACTGACCTCCAACAGCCAAGTTCTTGATTTTAGGTCATTCACACATCAAAGCCATAGCCTTCCCCAAAAGTAAAAGGTATAAATATAGTGAAGTATGAAGGAGGAGTGTTACTTCTTAATTAAAAGGCTTTAACCTTTTGTTTCTGTAAGGTAAATCTTGGAGAAATAATTAATTACAGATGATCTCTCTCACTCTCCTTCTTAAAAGTAAGACTTAAAAATAAAAAATAAAAAGGGGGGGGGGGGGGGGGAAAACAAGTGTTGTGTAACATACAGCATAACACTTCTTTCATCTGCACAGGTAAATAATAAAACATGCAAATTTTCTCACGCCTATCAACAAAGTTACGAATCCATACTGGCTTTATTTATTGTCATAAGTGGCTGTAAACTGCATAAACGATATTGCAGTGGCCTTGCTGTAATATTTTTAAATAAAAGACTACTCTTCTTGAAAAAATGCCATCTCATAAGGACTTGAACTGAAATGAGGAGTCAGAAAAGTGTAATGTCATATGAGAAATTACCCTCATAAATATATAATCTGAGCTAAAGGAAATTTTATTTCTTTGCCCAAGTAGCTTCATTTCTTAAAGATTCTGCTAAAGAAAGTAGATTATAGAGATGTGGGACAGAAGGACAGATGTGGGACAGAAGGATTGTAGAGATGTGGGGACAGAAGGACATGAAACTTGAACACGGGAAGGTCCACACTAACATGCACATTAACTTCTTTACAGTAAAGGTGACGGAGCACTGGAGCAGGTTGCCCAGAGAGGTGGTGGAGTCTCCTTCTATGGACATATTCAAGACCAGCCTGGATGCCTACCTGCATGACCTATTGTAGGGTACCTGCTTTAGCAGGGAATTTGGACTCAATGAACTCTTCAAGACTCTTCCCACCACTGCAATTCTGTGATTCTGTGATATTGTTAAGTCCTTTCAGTTGCCTGAAAGTTGTCTCAGTATCATGTGTGTTTATGTATCAATTCATGATCCCTGACTACAGGCAAAAATGGAAATACTAGCTTAATGCAGGATCCTTCCATTAAGAAATAATGTTCTCTCTCATGTTAGTATCACTGTTGCACTTGGGAACACTGGGGGAGAGGTACCACAGCCAGTACTGCTGACTGAAGACAAAGAGGACAAAAATGTTGAGTGTGCTTCCCTGGCTTTTTTTTTTTTTTTTTTTTTTTTCCCTCTCTCTCTCTCTCTCTCTCTCTGTAAGAATCAATGACAGATTTCCTCCAATATCAGTCCTCACTGATAATGGAGCAGACCATTTGACTGCCTTGAGTTTACACAGTAGATTCCACAGTGGCCAAATCAGAGTTGTGAAAAGAACCAAAACAACATCCTTATGTCCACCTTTTTGTCAGTTTTCAAGAAGTGTGATGACACTGAGCAGTGGCTACCTGTAAAGACAGAGCTGGGGTGGCATTTCAACATACATTCATTCAGAAGAAAGCAAGCTCTTGCTGCCTACCTCAGCCAGTTCTGAAGTTGATATACTCAATGGCTTAGCAGAAATGTCTAAAATTTCAACTCCCTGCAACTGGAGAGTTCAGATAAAACCCAGCAAACTCATTTTCTCCCTCCTGTCCAGGAAAACTACACAAATTTAGTTACACATCTCAGTTAAGTAGAATCATATATACCAAGTGACAGAGAGACTGAAGATAATTTCTGAAGAAATTATTGAAAGAAAAAAGTTTTATCACAGAAAGGCAAACATGGGAAGGAAAATACATGTTAAAGGTGTTATTAAAGACTAAAAAGCATAGCATCATTATACATAGAATCACTAAAAAACAAGAGTAGTAGCGTACAGAATTCTAAACTACAGCTGTATAGTATTAATGAGGCAGACTGTCAATTCTTAACCACAACGAACAGTGTTCATCATACAAACACTGCAGTCTAAAATTAATGAAAAATAAACATTTTATACCACATTACAAGAGTATATTCTAGATCATACCTCAGGTGCCAGGTATTCTGGAGTACCACAGAATGTTTTCATAGTTGCTGCATCTGTGATTCCTTCTTTGCAAAGTCCAAAATCTGTAATCTTTATATGCCCATCTTTATCCAACATTAGATTTTCTAACTGTGTGTTGAGGAAAAAAAACATTCCCTTAGTACTTCTGAACAGGATAGGCTGCTGCACTACATCCATTTTTAAAATTTTAACAAAAAACTGTGATGTATCATTCCTCGACCAGACACCTGCATGTATTTGCAATATGTCACAGTATTCCATGTTATTAAAACAGATTCTGCTATGAATTCTTTTGCCCCAAGCAAAACTTGCCTACCACGGCTTTTTTCTCTTCAGCTCCTGCACAAGAGAGCACTCCACAGCTACACACAAATAAAGTGACAATGTAAAAAATTTGGGCTTTTCACAAAACCAAAATGATCTCATCATAGACATTTGGGGTTCCTCCCATGTAAGTTAGAAGAAGTTCCCATTGAACGAGGATTATTTTCCGAAGAATATGCCGACACTGTGTCAGAGTATCTTCAGCACAACTTAAAAGGAGTTTCAGGCAATACAGCGGGTAACACAACTGTATACAAAAGCCAATCTAAGACAAACTGCATTCCAGCGTTATCTATTTTTCCCAATATACGAAAGACACAAAATTGTCTTCTTCAAAAAATTCTTCTATTAAGGTATGCTAAATTATTTAACATGTTTTCAAAATATAGAAGAACAAATTTGGTGAAATACACAGAATACCATCACATTTTCCCAATTCTCCATTTCCCTTATTTGGAGACACTACTTGAGATTTGTCCGGAAATATGAGCAAAGTTGTAATTAAAAGGGGGAAATAAAAAGGACTGGAGGTTTAAATCTCCTTCAACCAGCATCATTAAAGAACACTTTTTGGAGCAATGTACCTATAGATTACTGAGTCAAACTGTTTCCTTCAGCAAACAGAGAACTTCACGCATGCTGAACACAGACTTTTTCTCCATTAACTCTAAATAGTGCAACTTTATAATTACTTTGTGTTTGTCCCAACAGTCTCTGCAAAAACAAAAATTTTGATTACTTTTTTTTTTTCCTTTTTTTTTTTTTTTTTTACCTTGAGATCACGGTACACAATCTTCCCAGAATGCAGATAGTCCAGAGCTGAGACAATTTCTGCACCATAGAAGCGTGTGCGGTCCTCTGAGAACACCCGCTCTCTCGACAAATGGAAAAACAGCTGCGGGGTAAACAGCAGGGACAGGATTGTAATAATTACTGATTTAGTGGGGGAAATTAACACAAACATAAAACACCTCTCATCACCATATTGTGATGATAGATAGTATACTCTCAGTGGACACTCAGCACTCTTAGACAGCAGCTGGCTTATCTTTTCCAGGTTTCCAAAGGGAGAAAGCGAGCTGTTAAATCAGCGTTTTAATCAATATACCAATCTTGTTTAAGGCATTCTGTTTGCTACTCATTTAACCTTCAGTTACCAGAGGAAAAAGAAAAAGTACGCAGAAGAAGCATTCTGCACTTCTCCCTCCACCACTTTCTCATATTTTTATTTTAAGCCTCTGAGAAACATCACTGAAACACCTAGAGGCTGGTTCCACTTTCAGTTTTCAGTAAGTTAGTAACTCCTCTTTGCACTGAAAAGACTTCCAGTTCGTAAGGAGACTCTGAACAGGTGAGCTGGTATTTTACACTAACAGCTAATTCACGATGCTAATGATATTACAGTCATTAGAAAAAGCAAACAGAGAACTGCTTAGGGCTTATAAAAAGGAACTATGCATTTTCCTCTTTTTCTTTACCTCTTTGCAAAGTTTCTTTGTTTTTTAATCTCTTTCTCAATACTTCATTATTAACACTAATTTGCAGACAATTCTTTAACTGAAATCTTTCAGAGAAAAATATTAATCATTATGCACTGCCAAAGATTTCATCTGCATTGAAAAAGAATAAGGTGATGCTAGAGTTCTGCAGGGTATCAGCATCTAATCAGATAAAAAACCACCCAGAGAACCAAAGCAAGACACATACACATACACAGAATTTGACTATATAATTCAGAGTCACTCTAAATTGATAGGTTTATTTAATATGTTAAGAATGCTTGGGAAACTCTTTAAATAAATATTAGTAAATACGCTTCAGTTATCTACTTAAGGCCCATCAGGTCTTCAAACCATTCTTCAAGTTATGATGGTTCTGTGTTTACCACAAAGCTAATGATCAACAAAACAAATACAGAAAACATCATTTTATACATTAAATACGGAGTGTTGTTTGTTTGGTTTTTTTTTAATTTAAAGGCTCAAAATATCAGACAGTTGAGAATTCCAAAAAAGTAAGGCAGGCTTAAGATTAAAAAAAAAAAAGACACCAAGACACCATAACCCACAATCCAATCATGTGACTTATCTGTCATAATCACAATGTACTTTTCACCCATAGGAAGTGTACACTGTTCAGATGGCAAAGAAGAATACAAAAATTGCTGCAGTTATGTTCAATGTACAGTCTTTTCAAAATCCAGTTAAAAACTCAGTCCTATTAGATCTGCTGTGAAAGTAATGTCTCCTGCTTTATTACGTTGACCTGTGAAGTCAGAGGTGGATGTTGGAGGTATTGCAGCAGAGACTGACCTTTCCTGACAATAACCCATTACATTTTGTTGTTGTGTGACAGATGGCAGCAGAGGGGCAGTCTGACAAATTGTCATCTGACACAGGAAGTACGTAGGAAACACAGGTGTGGAACTGAATTCCTCCATGCGAAAAATAATTGCATCAACTGACATTCATTGACGCTTGTTGAACATTTCTGGAGACCAGACAGTGGATAAGAGCACAGGGAGGAGGTGGGTGGTGACAGTAATATGAAAGTCAATCCACATTCTGCTGCACCACAAAATGAAGAGCATCTTAATCAGCTCATCTGTGTAAATCTGTGGATCACAACCAGGGAACTGTATACCACACTGAATATCAGCTTCAATGCATTGGAAACAATGGTGGCAACAGTGGAAAATCATAAAGCTTTCACCAGGTGGGTCCCACGAATGCTCACACAGAACAGAAAAAACACTGTATGCAAGTTTGTCAGAACCTATGGAACCAATACAAGGCTGAAGGTGACTGCATCATTACCAGTGATGAGATGCTGGGTCACCACTCTGAGCTGGAGTCAAACTGGCAGCCAATGGAGTGGTGATGTGAATTCCCCATTAAGGAAAAAGTTCAAGATGCAGCCCCCTGCAGGTAAAGTCTTGTGCAGTGTGTTTTGTGATAGGAAAGAGGTGATCCTTCTGTATTTCCTGGATCCTGGACAAACCATCAATGCTGATCATTACATTCTGACACCTAGCATACTGTTGGTTTTGTCTGCTCTGCCCTACTGTACACACTGCATAGTCTGGATATGGAGCCTTCTGACTTCCATCTGTGTGGGCTGATGAAAGACGGACTGCATGAGCAACATTTTCCCAACAATGATGCCATTACAGCACCTGTGAAACAGTGGGTTGCCTACGCTGGTGCACATTTTTATAAGCACAACATGCAGGTTCTTCTTCATTGCTAGTGAAAATGCATAGCTATCAGTAGTGAGTATGCTGAAAAATAATGAGCAGTTACAAAACTAGTAACTGTTCTGGATTTGCCAAGAGACTGTGAGTCCCTGGGTCAGTTTATTTTAATGTTACATACAACCAGAACTCCTAAGCTCAAGGCAGAATTCTAACCAATGTGTCCAGAATGTATTAAAAGCTTCAAATCCCCTTTCACCAGTAACTGAGGAAGCCAAAACTTGCAATTGATAAGGAAATTAAGCACTCCCCTTACATATTTAAAAACAACAAGAACAAACAAAAGCAAACAAAACTGGCGTTTTTTCAACTTTATCTTGGCTCAGAAAGAAACAATTTTCAAGCAAGAGGCAGCTTAAGTAGATGAAAGTCAGTTAGGGTTCTCCTCCTGAGTGAAGAGCCAAGTTACTCTTCCTGAGCTATTTATTCACCGGAATTGCACAGCTGTTCCCACTGCAGCCACCGTACCCTCTAGACTAGATGTATTGTGTAATTGACACACTGACTTGTGTAATGTGCTAGACTGCAGTCTAGTACATTATACAAAACCAAAGTCAAAATTCCCCTACAGACTATGGTGGATCAACCTCTGCTTCTCATGCATACGACCTGTTGGCATAATCAAACAAATGTTCAAAGTAGACTCTTCTGTGAATCAGAGACCCTGAAGAAAACACATTAAAACAAGTACATGCAGTCTGACGTCTGCACCCACTAGCTGTGACTAACCATGTGTGAAACAGCAGGAATCTGGGGCCTTACTTCCCTAGCCAGTAGAGTGGGCAGAATGTCTGATGGCAAATATGAACTATTCTGTAAGTAAAACATTATCATTTTAACGCAGTTACTTGTCACAAGCATTCCTCATACTACTTTAGCACCTAGAACAGTTATCAAACCATATATGCTAGTGTTCAATGAAGAAAGTATAGTTAGATTAAAAAAAAAAATGCAAGTTAAATGTAAATTCGTACAATGGGGTATATGTTGAAGATGCTAAAGCAAATTTGAAAATCATAATAGAAAAATCTAATTCCATGAAGTTACAGCAGCATTTTCAGCTAATCATTTAGTTTATTATTTCAGAATAATTAGGCCACAAGGCTCTACTCACAACTGACATAACATGAAGTCTGGATTTATGTCTGGGAAGGAAAAGAAGAAATCCGATGGCGGGTTATAAAAAAGCTTCCAGCATTTGCACTATTTATTGATTCACAGTTATTAAACAGGAGAGAGAGTCACAATTGCAATA
Source organism: Perdix hodgsoniae (assembly GCA_035772895.1). Taxonomy (NCBI): domain Eukaryota; kingdom Metazoa; phylum Chordata; class Aves; order Galliformes; family Phasianidae; genus Perdix; species Perdix hodgsoniae. Next base: position 3,117,617 of record JAPSGF010000039.1, read on the forward strand.
GAAATAGCTTTGGCAAAAAGAAAGCCATTTTGCACATAATTTTATGATGGCATACATGAGGGTGCTATAGTTACAGTGAGGATTGTAGCTATGAATTTCCTGCCATATCTGTATTTAAAAACTGAACAACAATTTTGCCACAGTGCTTTTTTTCCCCTAATAGGAAATGACAATTAAAAAATGTTTACAAATAATAACAAAAGTCAGATATAAAAGCATACTCAACTGCAGAGTCACGAATTCCAAATACATGTAAGACCCAACCTTACACGAATCAATATATTCAACTCCTACACTTTAATGACCTCCTGACCATGTTGAATGTTGTACAACTGCTCTTGCTATTGCGCACTGGATTTGCACAGCTCTACAGTTAAACATTCTTTATATTTTTTTGGTAGAGCAGCAAGAACCATGACATTTAAAACTTTGTTAAAGATGCTAAATTTATTTATTGTTTCATATATATAGCACTTCTAAGCGAATTTTATGGCCAGAGAAATATCAGGCCCTTGCTCTGCACAGTATGAACTTTAGGCCAAAGAAAACACTCTCTGTTATGGAGAGTTCAGGAAAAGAAAACAAGACAATAGTGATAAAAAACAGCAAAGCCTGCAATGATATTCAGTTGTTTTTCATTAGGTAGGTTGTAAATCATCCTTTTTTTCTAGACTGTAATAGCACTTGTTCAATTACACCAAAACATTTGGTTCTCTTTCACCTAATGAACTGAACTAAGAGCTGCAGAAAATAAATGCCAAGTAGAACAGACTCAGAATTCTGGTGTAGAGCAATCATCTGAACAAATTTTAGTGTCTAATTTTATTACACAGATAATTACCAATTAAGTTAGTTACAAAGTATAGAAGTTTAAATTATGTTGAAAGTGCAAAGCATGAAAGCTAATCAACTTACTAATCAACTGAATCAGTGTATTCTGCAGAGTAATGTGAGTGGTAGATTTCACTCCTATAGCTTTCCATCCTTTAATGCAAAATACCAGAAATAAAAAATGGGAAACATACACTCTGAAAATATTCCCCAACACCAGAGCCATTCTTAGTATGTTTTTTCTATACCATAGTTTATATGACTTTGTGCATGCAAGGAGCCAGGAGGACATCATAACATACTACTAACTTACTGTAATCACATGGTCCTCAAAATAATATGGATTATAGAAGAAAAAGTAGGCAAAACCATACAAGCAGGAAAAGCATTAATACAACCTTATGCTTTTTTTTTTTTTTTCAAACTGTTGATAAGACAGGAGCAGGAAAAAGAAAAATGAAGGTCATGTTAAAGTAGGTGCTTGTCTATGAGTATTGATACTTTTACTCGTTTAAAAAATGTTACATTAATATTATGTATTTCCAATCAATATCAAGAACATAGTTTATCATACAATACTGCATATAGTTGGTTACTGTGAATTCATAAAACAGACTTGAAAACTGAGTTTGTTCATCTCAACTAAGCCAGATGTACCTTTTCATTAAAATGAAATATCAATGTCTTGGAGCTACTTCAATGTAATTCCTTCAAAACGAACATATAAAGAAGTCAGCATAATGCCAGAAGCAGCACTCATGCTCTATACTATAGCATAATTTATGATCAACAGACACTATTAAACACTAACAAAAAAGTTAACATTTCAGTCCATAATAAAGCTTTCAAGACTGTGTCCCTAAGTAACAGAAGATGTACTATAAAAACTGCCATTATAAAAAAATGCACTCAATGTTTCTGTCTGAATAATCTACTTTAAAAAAATCTTCTAATATCTTGCTTTTATAAATATAACTACAGAAAATACTATTTTAAAAGTGGAATTAAAAGAAAATTAGGCACATTTATATTTTGTACACTGTAATAAAAAGCACACACATAGGGCAGTAAAATTGAAGCAGTTACTTTCTCTTCATAAAGGCCTGCCTTTTTAACCGAGTCTAACTGCTTAGATATTAGGCAGGAAATGTAATGCTAAGATAAGATGAACTGTTACCAAATTTAACAGGGTTCTAGATTTTAAGTTGACATAGAGATTCTTATTTAGAATATTTTTAATACATTTTCTTTTCCTCCAGAATGAAATTCAGGGACTCCTTCTTTTACTGTTTTCCTTCCTAATCACAGGAAGAGGAATTGAATATTCCTAGTACTGACTACATTTTTTTTATTACTGTAATAGGGCAGAACTCTGAATTGTGGCATTATCTTGCTTTCACCTGGGTCAGAGTTCAGGATACAGATAGAAATTTCAAGAACTTTTCATTCAGAAGACTGTTTGGGTAACTCACTCCTAGAAGATATAATCTAAGAAAATTCCCAAGCAATTGACTAAGGCACAATTAATTAAGAAGTGAACTTTAATGTAAAGGAAATTTGAAGAGAAACACAACCGAATTTTAGCACAGTTCTGGAGAGAAACAAAAGCAACACGGTACTGTTACAGACAATTTCCCATTGGAAAGACATAATTAAAAGTTACATTTTCAACATCTTCAACAGTTAGAAAGTACTAAAACACAGAGAAAGCAGTAGAGGAAAACAACAGAAGACAAAAGTCTCTGTGCAGTATAGGACATAGGCTTCTGAACAGCTAAAATGCTAGCTAAATCTAGTATGAAGAACTCTGATTTAACAAGGATATCTTTACAAATACAAAATTGAATTTCTTAGCAGACAGTGAATTATGTCTGAAATCCACATGGAAATTTGGTAAAACTAAATATTTCCTTATTAAAAAGGGCACCTAGATCATTCCAGATCATAAAAGAGAAGCTCTTAATAAATCGAAAGTGCTTCTTCAAGGAAAACTGCTGCTAAATAAAGGGCATTACTTCCCATTAGGGTGAAAATCTGTGCTTAGCTTAACTGAACTAAGTAACCATCAGAAAGAACACCAGGAACAGTAACAAACAACAGCATCACAGCTCGAGAAAAGTAAGTCATTCTTGGCAAAGTATATTGCAGTCATTCAAATCCCAATGGAAAAAAAGCAGGTTACGAGCAAGAAACATGTTTGCAACAGTTGCCACAAAGGCACACCACCAAACACAGAAGGAGATGTGAGATATATGCTTAATCAAAACAGAGCATTAGAATATCTTCAACTGTAATAAAGGAGTCAAAAATGTTCCTAGTGGGCTCTCTTCTGCATTCACATAGGACAGATAGGCAGCTTTCAGGAAAGCAAGCATCTAAACATAAACAGCAGGTCGATGTTAAATGCATACCTTCAAAGTATGAGATTACAAAATGGTCCTGTACAGAGAATACTCAGAAGAATTAACTAGTTTAGAAGGAACCGTTTTTAAAACTCATTGCAAATAGCACTCACTTAATATTTCTGATATAAGTTTAAAGCCAAATACGCCAGATAACTATTGAAAAGAAGGCTGTTATAGCATTACCACTGAAGGAAATTCTAAGTATAAATCCACTAGCCAAAATTGCTTCATTATTTGAGTAGGATTAATAGATACAAAGTTAAGCCATTCTCTTATATGAGAACCCTGTACCACCACATTCAATGGTATAAGGTGACCATAAGTGACTTAAAATGTGCTTCAGACTAGGCCCAGAAATTGCCAGAGCAGGGAATGCAGACCAGGCACCCCTGGGGTGATCAGGCATGAAGATTATAGTGGAATACAGTTTTATTTTAGCAGAATATAGCAAAAAGATCATGTAAAACATGACATCATTGCAACAGTTCCTCAACGTAGAAATAGTTTTCTAATCAAAAAAGCAAGGGGAAAACACTTAGTCCTTCAATGCTACCAGGCAGTAAACAGCATACAAAGTATCAAATTCCCCCTGGTTCACACTGTAACAAGGTATAGACTGAACAGAAACAGACCCTCAAAAGGCAGATGAAAGCTTTCTTCCTATACTGTAATTATTTTTAATTCCACTTGACTGGTATAGCTCTTTAAACTCCACACTTCAGTGAAGAGATGGAGGACAGGAAAGGCTTACAACACTGTAAGAAGTTTTGCATATGTTTAAATTTCCAGAGGGCACAGCAAGCAAAGAGGAAGGAAGTAAAGAAAAATACAAACATCCCATTCTTTTCTCCTAGGTATTTGCAATGGCTATAGCAAAGAAGAGGGCACGTATTAGGACAAAAGCAGGCTACTTTATAAGCTTCTTTATAGTGGCTTATAAACATGTTGTACTAGAATATGCTATAAGTACTTGAAGGAAGAAAATAAAAAAACAAACAATAAAACAAAGGATTTGTGTTTATCACCCTACCATGAAATTATCTTTCAAAAAATAATAGCCTAATTTTTCAAGAATGGAGAAGTGTATCATAGTTCAAAAAAAGGTCAACTTCTCTTTTTTTCCATAAAACAGTCAAAAAAAAAAATTGCAAAAAAAGACCCAACAAACAGTTCAAAGATAACAGAAAGCAAAAAAAGAGAGATAAATTATACCCTTTAAAGTGTAACCCAGTGACAGCACTACTATCACTAGTACAAAATGTCTTTTTCAAACTTACCTCTCCTCCATTAACATACTCCATCACAAAACACAAACGATCCTTTGTCTGGAAGGAATATTTCAAGGACTTGCAAAGAAAACAGCAAAAACAAAACAATTATCAATTTGTATTAACCTGGTTTCTTGCACTTTAAGAAAATTTAATTTTATCTCCTCAACCAGAAGATTAACTTTTCAATACTGATTCCATTTTGCTGGGGAAAAAAAATGATACCAAAGAAAATCTACAGATGCAGACATGGCCTAAAATTAAGAAATATAGTAAAACAAAATCATAATGCAGCTCACTTAACTTAAAATAGTTGTTTTATTAAATCAGAAAGATATAAAATACACCTGCACTGACATCTCTGCATGACTTGAGCAGAATTACACCTACTTCTGCTTATCTTTGCACTCTAAGAAATTTCTGAAGAACTCATTGAATGAGTCCAAGAATATTTTGGCAAAGGGATTAAAATGAAGTTCTTTGCTTTACAATGGTTTTATTTTTCTACAAGAGGAAGTTTCCATGTTATGCATTCATTTTTTTTAATGGAAAAAAATACATTTTTTCCCCACCTTACAATAATTCAATCTTCTGAAATCAATGAAAAGATTTTCTAATATGTTGTCAAAGAACAAGATTAATTATTACTTCTACAGATGTAATTTGTCATGCATATCAAAATTCTCATCTTCTTTTCAGAATTTTCTATTAAATATTAACCAAGTGAAGACAGATATTGAAATAGCAGTGGTTAAATTTTGTTGCTCCATGGGTTGCTTCTGCTGAACTAATTGTTATTTCATAATTTTATTGAAATCTCCATAGATTAAGTTTTCTTTATAAAAATAACTTCCAGGACTAATGTATAGAATCACCTTTTATAAAAAAAGTGTTCATATATAAAAATTTCTGAACAGTTACATTCTACACCTAAATGTGTTTTTCAGTGCATTTAAGCATTATAAATTTATTAGAAACTTTACTTCTGAACAGTTAAATAAGCACAAAACCATTATACATCTTCACGAGAAAGATTTCAAAGTTTGTCTGTAAGTTATGTCTATACTGGAATATCCAACATGTAGAAAATAACCTATTTAAGCTTTTAATGGCACATAACATTTAGTTCCTAATACTTACTGTTAAAAAAGGATGTCTCGTGTTTTTCAATACTCTGCTTTCTGTAAGTGTATGAGCCACTTCATCCTATAAAATACAAAAAATACAAGAAGTAGGTTTTAATTAAGATACAAAATTGTTGTTAGTTAACTACAAGGAAAAAGTTAATACTTTCAGAAACACAAATCTACATTGTAGATATAGAAAGTGAATAAAACTGCTCACAAAAAAAAAAAAGCCAAAACATTAGAAGTATTCATTTCTTTAAAAAAATAAAATGCAAAGTAAAATAAGAAGTTTGGCAACATACAATTAAACATATTTGATTTGTTTTTTCTTCTAATACTGCCTTAAAATGAAGTCTTAAAGTTTACAACCACTGCAGGGGAGGAAAAAAACAATAATTTTGGATTTGGTCTTTTAATAATATAGCCATCAGACCTGCAAAGTCATCAGAAATGCAAAGCTCTAATGTGCATCATCTGAATGATGAACACAGGCTGAAATTAATCAGTCTGCAGGACATGTACACAACTAGTAGCTGACAGACAATCATAGAACATAGTCTAATTTTACAGCATTTTTTTTCTTTTTTAATATTGTCTTGGTGTTTGTTTTATTTTTCTTTAAAACCAGTCAGCCAAAATGGAAGAGTTGCCATGCAAAATCCCTCCTCAACCTCTGTGCACTCCCACAGAAATCACATGAGACGCACTTCTCTGGCCAAGCCTGCCCTGCCTCCTCAAAGCATGTCAAAAGATGGCCAGGGAATGCCCTTCCCCATTTCCAGCCAGCTTTTGAAAACGTGGCAATTCAGAGCAAGACAGTTGCACTCTCCTGTCCCTCAGCCTAAATCATAGGGGTTGCCATAAACCCCATGCCAAAGGGCAAGAAAACTCAGTCCCAGTGCATACTAGCACCTGGGAAAGCTCATCTGCCCTCTACCTGACAGCTGTCTCTCCCTCCAGAGCCCTCTCTTGCCTTTCCCCAGGTAGAAAGGAGACTGGATGAAGGGATCAAGCCTGCAGGGACAGGTTATGGCCAGTGTTGCCCCCAGATTGCCAAGGGCCTGACCTAAAAAGCCGAGAAGCACCCTGCTAGTTTTTGCCATTGACTGTGGCACTAAACATCAGCTGAGTGTTATACCGAACTGAAGACAAACCTGGTGAATAAACACCAACCATAATACCACATAAGTAAATTTATTTAGATAGAATAAGCTTTAATACTGCTGCAAATAATACTAATGTAAGATTACTGTCCTGGACATGCTTAACATGCTCTGCTCTGAAGACAAGGTATCATTAAACTAATTTACTAATTAAACAATTATTAAAGTAAACACAGATGTCAGGAGTTTTAGATTATGCTTTAAAAACTGTCAAAATAGGAAGTTAAAAAATAACAACAGAGTTCTCAGTAATAAATTCTGATGCCATCCAGTTAATGCATTATTGAGTATAGACACTACAGCCACAAACTGGGAGAAAAACAAAAAATGCTTCCAAGAGAAAAGCTATTCTAACGAATCATTCATATAACAAAATCAAATAAATCACTTTATCTTGGATGTGACAGGCAGTCTGTAATAAGCAGTGATGATGCAACATATCCAAGAGGCTAACCACCCATCTTTCTAACGTTCAATACTGGGGATTTAGTCTGCAATACTTCTTCAATCGGTGATGTGGATAAAAGGCACATTCTCAGATTCAGACTCCAATTGAAAAAGTAGGGAGAACAGTGCACCATTCATAAACTTAGTGAATTTTATAATATGTTAATGACCCGGAGATAGAGTTAAGGGCTTATCTACAAATAAACTTTTAATACATACAACACTGCAGTATATCCCCATAGAGACCTTTACACAATGAATAGATTATTTTAATCATTACTTATTTACTTCTACCTTTTGGTATAATTTTCAATATTGCTAAAGCAGAATTTAAGAATTACACACAGTGAATTCTCTAAGTGCTTTTGCATGCTCTAGGTTACTGAACAGTGGAAAAAGGAGTAAAATGATCTGTACATGTTAATTTTGTTAATTCTTGTTTTCTGAAGATACACATATATTCTATTAAATTCAGTTACCGTAAAAAAAATATATATCAAATATAGCTAACTATAAGATGCTGATTACTCCATTAAAAAAAAAAAAAAAGGGAAATAGAATTAAAAATACAACCTTCCTTACCTTTGCAATAATGACTTCTTTTTTCAAAATCTTCATAGCGTAGTATTTCCCACTAGCCTTCTCTCGGACCAGGATAACTTTGCCAAACGTGCCTTTGCCCAGTAGTTTTAAATAATCAAAGTCATTCATTGTCTACAAGGAGCAACAAACAAGCAAGACATAAGCTATGCAGTTCCAAAATATATTCAAAAATGCTTCTTCAAACAACCAAATGGTATTACCAATACAAAAAGATCAGTTTACAAAACCTGAGCCACACACACAGATCAGTATAAAGTTGAAGTTTATGATCGTAGATTTAAACACTGCCTGAACTGATTCAATTTTCCAAAAACTACTGCAATGTGCTACAACTCGACATGCACAAAACCAGGGAAATTAAAAATTAAAAAAAAAAAATTAATAATAAGCCTATATATGTATAGATACATAATTAATACAAGAAGCTTGTATTGCTTTTAAGATAAATAATTATGAAACATTTTCCTGTCAAAATGAAACTGCTGATAATAGTGAACTCTAGGATTCTGCATAATGAACAGATTTTAGAACCATAAGACAATCATTGCTCAAGCTCAGGCAAAGTATGTAGTTCAGCTACAATTGTACCTACCTTTTTAATAATTAGCCAAAGCCTAAAATAATTACTTCTCTGTAAATATTTTTAAATTCCAGACACTGATTTAAGTATTCATTAGAAATATTTACTATGACACTACTATCCTTTCAACATATTAGCCTTTTGTTTATCAGGATTCTAAATTTATCTTCCATTTAATCTTTCTGCAGTTGCATTCCTGCAAACTCAAACTTCAAATAATTTTGAGCTTTCTTTAGTTAGGAAGGAGTAAAACTATAACAGTAAAAAAATATACCAAACCTATTCATACTGCATTTGTACAGAACTTATTTAAACTTTGATCCTGTTCATAAAACTGTTTTTTTCTTAGCTCTGCAAATAACCTGTTATATAAACACAGGGCCTCTTCATAAGGTTGTAAAACACTCATTAAGTGATGGAGAATTTGTGGAATTAGAGGCTTTTTCTGCAAGGGGACAATGCTGTCCCCTTGCAGAAAGCACTACCATCAATCTGCAAAGCTACTCCATTGATAGAAATATCAAGTAATGGTTAGTAGTATCTTTTTAATAAAGTCTGAGGATATGCAATCAGTCTGAGGGTAGATATCTCCAAAAAGGAAGGAACATTATTATTTATACTCTTAAATGAAATATTCAATCTAATAAAAGTATTTATTGTGTCAGTTAAAATAGGAAATATAGGAAAGTATCAGGAAAAAAAATGGTAAGGAAATTACACATTTTAAAATAAACAGATCAGACAGAACTAAGTTTGAATAACAAATTCATATAAATCTCTTCAGGAGAGACTTTCAAGATGACTTTCATTCTGTATATTATATGTCACCTACTACATGGACAGTTTTTAAAATATTATTTATTATTATTATCTAATTCCTCTTAGCTGCCTCAAAACACAAGGGGAGCATTAGGAGAATAAAGAAAGAAACGATGAAAATGTACATGGATTGTCACTACAAGCTAAAATTTTAGTTTTGTTTGAATTCTTGCAATTAAATGTGTATTTCCACTCATATTCACAGCTGGGGATTCCAATAGCAAAATACAAAACAAGTAACAGTAACTAATATGGGAAAGTCACAATTCACAGAAAAACAGATCTGCTGCACATGTGAATACATGTGTACTCATAAACATGCATACAAAACTTTCTCTTATCTTAGCTAAGTCACTCTGTTGTCCCACTGTTGACTGGTCAACAAGCACAATTTTTTGCTTATATCAAGTCAAAAGAAATACATTCAAGGCCACGTGCTCTAGCTTGGGAATTTCTGAAACCTACTCCATTTAAGAACACTCTCAAAATATTCTTCTTTTTACCATTAACGGGTATAATGTATATGTAAAGCTGTGATCCAAACACTATCTACTTTGATAGTTCTATCATAACTACCAAGCAAAAAGAAACCACCTTTAAGTTAAAACACTGAGAACTGTAAAAAAAATGACATGATAACTTCCCAGGCCCGATGTGGCTCTGGGCAGCTTGGTCTGGTGGTTGGCAACTCTGCCTGTGGCAGGGAGGCACCGTGGCCCTTTTCAACCCAGGCCATTCTATGATTCTATGAAATTCAAAATGCATTTGAAGCACAGTTCAGGCAGAAGATGAGCAATTCAAAGCACAGTTCACCCTAACTTCATACTGCATTCCCCACACAGAAAGGCCAACAGCTTTTACGACAAAGAATACCTAATGAAATAAAAGTTCATTACTTCTAACTGTCAAAAATCTGTTGGACCATAAGCTGAAAGGAAGGGGTAACTTTTTCCATAATTCCAATCATCCTTGAGAGGCTGAATTTAGAGGGAAACCATCCAAGTTTGAACAAAGACAGTTCATAACAGCAGCCATTTGCCTGTACACAAAAGGAGGATATTGGCTCAACTGACCACAGACATGGGTTTGATGCTACGGGCAGCAAGCCAGTCAAATTGAAACTCATTTGCCTAAAATTTGCTTACATCATCCATCAAAGCAGTCATGAATCTAGCTGCAACCTTGCTAAAAACAGATTTTTTTAAATGCAGATTTATAAAAGGAAGGTAATAGTTCTGAGAGATTTTGAGTTGTAGCTTAACAGCAGGTTATGGTAGCAGTGATAGCTCTAAGAATAAAGTATCCTGACGCTGTCATTCTTTAGAAGCTTAGCAGAAGGCTTAGAGATGATATTCAGTGCAGGGTAACTCAAAAAGTCTGCCAAAGAACACAAGACCTTGAGAGATAAAAACACAGATGCCACAGCTAAGAGTGTACTGAAAACTGGTGAAAAAATTGAAATACTTCCTAAACCTGAGAATGTTGGTAAGCAAATTTGGAGGCTTCCGTAAGATTGATTTCTGCTTTCATAAATTTCCCACTTTTTTCATTCCTACTGAACCCTGAAAAGTGATTTTTTTTTTACTCATTATGTTGTACTTTGACTTCTCTAAAAAAATCAGTTCTTTATTCTTGCTGAACCCTGAAAAACAAATTTGCAAACAAATAATGGAAAACTGTCCAAAGAACTCCATGATATTCATCTTTCTGTAAAGCCTATTTACTCCTGCTATGTATGTTCTTTTCAAAACAATACACTTTACTACGGTTACTGAAATTCCTACCAATCAAAAACTACTTTTAAAATATTCCTGATATACACAAGGAGTATATGACTGGGAATTTTCATCTGACTTCATCAGGAAGAAATTCTACTTAACGGAAATAGTCTAGCAAGGAATAAAAGCAGTTTGCTAATTGTGTTTTGTACTTGAAATGTTAGTCATGCTATTACTGTAGAACTTAAGTAGCACACTGACACCATTAGAAGAACTGCAAAATAAAAAGGTGTATTTGGTTCTTCCAGATAATATGGACAGAGATATTGCTGCAGAGATGTTACTTCTTAATCTGATTATGCTCTTCCACTCATATGAATATCACCTGGTGCGTGCACAAGCAAAATTCACTGTGTGCAGATACAAGATCAGATGACTAAACAAACTTTTTGGACACAATATGCAAAAAAAAAAATCTTGAAATTGAAAGAAAACTAATATAAAAAAGGCAACACATTAAACAAATACAACTGAAGTGGTTCTGATTCTGTTAACAAATACAAATGCTTAAGCAGAAGCTTTTCAGAGACACTTCTACAAAAAAAACTATTTCCTCTAATTTCAATTAATACAAAGAGAGTGACAAGGGAGTCCCCTTTATTATGGTCTCTCAGGACATGTTATTAAAAAGACTTCTGAGCACTTTTTGCTAAGTCTTCCAAAAGTTTTAAATCTGAAGTGGGATTTTGAGTTTTGGCGGAAAAAAAACTTCCTTGATGCTATCAGTGTGCTTTTCAGTGGCTACACACACTTCATCCTGAGCTATCATTAGGTGTTATATCACCATTTTTTATTTCACATTTGATTTCTAGTTTGCTCTTGGCTTGCTGACAAATACATTATATATTCTATAGCACAGCACATGTACTGCCCTGGAATTTTACTTGGGTTCTTACACTGGAATTTTACTTGGGTTCTTATAGCGTAAGTAGCAAGAAAGGAACAGAACTGACCTTCCACCTACTCTTATTCCCACAACCCTTTTGTTGTATGGGAAAAGCACTGTGAACAAGGAGAGCATACGTTCCAGATAAACAACTTATATTAGACCACATTTATTTTGACACCTTGAAAACGCTTGCTGTTATGTGGTGTTTTTGTACTCTACTAAGAGGATACACAAGCTTGTCAGAGTGGTCAGATCTTTAAAAGAGCAAACCCAAATCCCTTCCACGTAATCACACTGCCTCTCACAAAGACTGACACATCTTGAACACAGCCTCCGTCTTGCTGTCACTTATTATATTTTACCCTGGAGCACAATCACTAAATCTCTATGCTGCAAGGCTAAAAGTTCAGTCTCAACCTCACCAACCTGACAGTTCATGATGAGAGTATTGTCATGCCTGTATATGATTAGTTTTTCTTTTTTAAGAAGTGAAAAAAAGCATAGAAAATTATGTACAATGAAATTACATGAAATAACTATGCTTGTATTGCAAACTCATGTTCTCAAAACTTAGGAAATGACAGAATTAAGATCTCCTGTAACACCCTATTCTTAAGGACACAGCTGTCAGCCACTAATCTTTCTATAACTCTTGCCGCATAATTCTTGCAATGTTCAATATTCCTTTTCACTGCCCATCATTAAGAGACATTCTGTGACACTAGCTGTAAGATTATTTTGCTGTCTGCAGACTTCCACTTAATTTTCCACAGGTTTCATTTTGCAGCTAGAAAGAATGAAGCCAATCCTATAGAATCATGTTATTACTTCTCATGTGATTTCAGTGCATTTTTTGAGTCATGTCAATCCTGTGTAACAACTGAGAAACATCCACTTGAGTTCCTCATTACTCTTCAAGAGTAGTTTGTACATCCAGAAACACAAGGCAAAATGGGAAACCAAAATTATAAGCAAATTTTACATGACACAATATTTGAAACATAATGTATTTATCCTGTTGACTCTGGAGATGTAACTACAAGCATGCTATAGACAGCAGCGTACATATTCCTACTCATTGCAGAAGCTGTGAAAGATTCCAAAGAAATAAGATACTGCTTCACTGAAAATTAAAGCAAAGTTCTTTTCCCATACAGCAAAAAACAAGGTCAATAAAAGCTAAATTCTGCTATCCTTTCTCATGCAAATCATCTAATTTGTAATGGGCATTACTTGTATGAGAAAGTGGGCAAACACTTTTCTAAAGAAAATATTTTATTCCCATACTTCTGGAAGAGTAAACAAACATAAAGGCAAAAACAAAAATAATATTCAAAAAACAAGCAGATTGTTAACATGTGCCTCAATGGAGAAGGTTATTCAAGGGCTCGTACCAAACCTGATGGGCGATGACAGTGAAGTACAAAGGGATGGACTGGGGCAGGGGGGTGTTGGGGATGCTGCTGTTCTAGCGGAACCTAGATCCTCTATAAAGGCATTGAGACGGAAAGCCCAGCTGAAACTGAAAGCGCAGCTGAAGTGCCTTTATACCAATGCACGCAGCCTAGGAAATAAGCAGGACGAGTTGGAAACCGTGATGCGCTTAGAAAGTTATGACCTTGTTGCTATCACTGAAACATGGTGGGCTGATTCCCATAACTGGAATACCACCACTGAGGGCTATCAGCTCTTTAGAAGAGATAGGCTAGGTAGGAAGGGTGGGGGAGTTGCCCTCTATGTCAAAGAGTGGATAGACTGTGAGGAGCTTCCTCTGAGAAACAGTCAGGATCAGGTTGAGAGCCTGTGGGTTAGAATTAGGGATGGGTCTAACAAAGGCCAGCTGGTGACAGGAGTATACTACAGGCCACCTGATCAAGGGGAGACTGTTGACGAGGCTTTCTTGCTTCAGATGTGGGAGGCTTTGTGCTCACGGGCTCTTGTTCTGCTGGAAGACTTCAACCATCCAGGTATCTCTTGGAAAGGCCACACGGCGAGTTGCAAGAGGTCTAGGAGGCTCCTGGATTGTGTTGATGATAACTTTCTGGTCCAGGTGTTGGACAGACTGACCAGAGGTGAAGTGTTGCTAGACCTGTTGCTCAGCAATGCAAAAGAAATCATTAAAGGTGTTAAGGTCAGAGGCAGCCTGGGTTGCAGTAACCATGCCCTGGTCGAGTTCATGATCTTGAGGGACATGGGCCTGGCGAAGAGTGGTGTCAGGACCCTGAACTTTGGAAGAGCGAACTTTAAGCTGTTCAATGGACTGTTGGCTGAGATCCCCTGGGATGAGGTCTTTAAAAACAAAAATGTTGAGGAGAGCTGGTTACTCTTCAAGGATGCCTTCCTGAGAGCGCAAGAACTCTCCATCAAAAAAGTGAGTAAGGGAGGTAGGAAGCCGGTGTGGCTCGTTAAGGACCTGCTGGGCGTGCTGAGGATGAAGAAAGGTGTGTACAAGCTCTGGAGACAAGGATGTGTCACCTGGGAAAACTACAGGGATGCCATCCGGACTTGCAGATGTGGGATCAGGAAAGTCAAGGCACAGGCAGAACTGAACTTGGTGAGGGATATGAAAAATAATAGGAAGACTTTCTACAGGTACATTGGCCAGAAGAGACAGGCCAAAGCGAGCGTACCTCCTTTGGTAAATGTAAGAGAACTGGCTTCAAGGGATGAAGAGAAGGCTGAGGTACTGAATGAGTTCTTTGCCTCGGTCTTCACTGGCGGCCAGGATTCCAGTACTTCTCATGTCCCTGAGCCCTGCATCCCTGAACCTCTGAGTGGGGACCAGGGTGGTAAATCCCCCCCTGCTGTGAGGACAGAGCAGGTCCAAGTTCGCCTCGTGAAACTGAATGTGTACAAGTCTATGGGGCCGGAAGGCGTGCATCCCAGGGTTCTGAAGGAGCTGGCTGATGTGGCTGCCGAGCTGCTCTCCATAATATTTGAAAAGGTCGTGGCTGTCAGGTGAGGTCCCGGATGACTGGAGGAAGTGTCACATCACTCCCATTTATAAGAAAGGGAGCAAGGAGGACACCCAGGGAACTACAGGCCGGTGAGTCTCACCTCTGTGCCTGGGAAGATCATGGAACAGATCATCCTGGATGACATGCCTGATCACATGAGGAATGGGTTTGTGATCTGTGACAGCCAGCACAGCTTTACCAGGGGAAAGTCATGCTTGACCAATCCAGTGGCCTTCTATGATGGAGTGACGGCATCGGTGGACAAGGGAAAGGTGACCAATGTCATTTACCTGGACTTGAGCAAGGCCTTTGACATGGTTCCCCACCACATCCTTTTCTCCAAATTGGAGGGATGTGGATTTGATGGGTGGATCACTTGATGGATAAGAAACTGGTTGAAAGGCCACAGATAGAGGGTGGTCCGTCATCAATAGCTCTATGTCCAAGTGGAGGCCAGTAACGAGTGGCGTCCCCCAGGGGTCTGTCGTGGGACCGGTGCTCTTTAACATCTTTATCATGACGGAATCGAGTGCATCCTCAGCAAGTTTGCTGATGACACCAAGCTGAGTGGTGCGGTTGACACGGTTGAAGGAAGGGATGCCATTCAGAGGGACCTCAACAGGCTTGAAAGGTGGGCCCAGGTGAACCCAATGAGGTTCAACGTGGCAAAGTGCAGAGTTTTGCACTTGGGCCAGAGGAATCCCAGGCATCCATACAGAGTGGAAGGAGCAGTCCTTGAGAGCAGCCCTGTGGAGAAGGACCTGGGGATCTTGATAGATGAAAAAAATTAACAAAAGCCAACAGTGCGACCTTCGGCTCAGAAGGCAAATGGTATCCTGGGCTCCATCAAAAGAGGGGTGACCAGCAGGGACAGGGAGGTGATCGTTCCCCTCTACTTTTCTCTTGTGAGGCCCCATCTGGAGTACTGTGTCCAAGTGTGAGGCCCCCAGTACAAGAAAGACAGGGAGCTGCTGGAGAGGGTACAGAGGAGGAACATGAAGATCATCAGGAGACTGGAGCACCTCCCCTGTGAAGAAGGCTGAGGGAGCTGGGCTTGCTCAGCCTGGAGAAAAGAAGGCTGTGGGGTGACCACATTGCAGCATTTCATTACCTAAAGGGAGCCTACAGAGGGGAGGGGAATCAACTCTTTGAAAGGGTAGATAACTACAGGATGAGGTTTTAAGCTGAGGGAGGGAAGATTTAGGTTGGACATCAGACAGAACTTCTTTACAGAGAGAGTGGTGAGGTACTGGAACAGGCTGCCTAGAGAGGTTGTGGATGCCCCATCCCTGGATGTGTTCAAGGCCAGACTGGATGGGGCCCTGGGCAGCCTGGTCTAGCATTATGTGGGGGGGTTGGTGGCCCTGCATGTGGCAGGGGGGTTGGAAATTCATGATCCTTGAGGTCCCCTCCAACCCTGGCCATTCTGTGACTCTGCGGTTGAACTCTGCCTTTGAAAGGTGGTGTACCAGACAGCATAACAAATAAAATTAGAGCAGTACAGCTTTGTTGAAATCAGTATGTACTTCTATGCTTGTAGTACACTGAAATTTATGTAGAGATATTATTGCTTCTATATCCTACTAGATCACTTTGCAGAAGTTACTTACATATTAATCTTATTAGTTATTTTTGAATGTCATTACCTTTCTTTTATGATGAGTTGTTGAAGCATCCATCTCCTCTTCACCTATATTGTCTATTTGTGAAGTTGGACTACAGTTCATCCTTTCCTCTTCCTGCCTCTGAAGTCTGTCTGCTACAGCCTGGATTGCTTCTGTCCATTCTTCCCTATCATGAACAAGTCAACAATCCTATTAGAAACTTATAAAATTCATCCAAATAATTTGTTTATATTGATTTTCACATGCTACATTGCTTCAACATGCAGTTCTCATGTCACACAACAGAAGTTTCATACAATTTAATATTTTCAATTTTCTTCCATATTCTGCATGATGGACGAGGTGCTAAGGTTGATCAGTATCAAAAAGAATCACTGCTTAGTTTATTTCAGGAATTTACAGTCTCTGATTTTATAAATACTTAAATACTAAAAACTTGAAAATTCTTTTCAGAGGTATAACACTACTCAGAGCTTAGTATGTCATGTCCTACCTGACACATAGTATATGACAACAATCTAGTCAAGAGAATGTTCCCCCTCACCATAAGAAAATAACTAAGATTTATTAATCTACAGTGTGTGTTCAACTCTTTGTTTATTCCCACTTAATGCTGAACTTAATGCTGAACCATTTGGCTAATTTCAAATTCCCCTGAGAATCAGAGGTTCTCAAAGATAATTAAATTCCAAAACGCATCATGAAAATGATAGAATTTAAATGGTAGAATTTAAAATGGTGTGAGTATACTAATAAAAGAAGAAACAATGCAAAAATAAAATCATTAGTTATTTATTGGTATAAACAGTATGACCATGGATTTTACTCTGCACTTGACCTAATAATGCCTGCTGATGGGATCCATCTGGGTCAGAGGGGGAAAAGAATTCTGGCCCAGAAGGTATTTGAGCTCACTGACAGGGCATTAAAGTAGGGTTGAAGGGGGGTGAGAGTGAGCCTGCCCATATCCTGGAGTGAGACAGTAGAGCAAAGTTAGAGAGCCAAGATGCTAGTGGGGACTACAGGCTTTTTAGAAGGGATATGTGAAGGAGGAGAAGTGGGATAGTTGCCCTCTATGTCAAGAAGCTGATAGACTGCAAAGAATTGTCCCACAGAAACACTCAAGAACAGGTTGAGAGCTTGTGGCTTAAGAATAGGGTTAAGTGGTGGCTGGTGTCTACTACAGGCCACCTGATCAAGGAGAGCCTATTGATGAGGACTTCTTGCATTAGCTACAAGAGGAATTGTGATTGCAGGCTCTCATCCTGGCGGAGGATTTCAACCACCCATGGCTCAGCTGGGACAACAACATGGTGAGCTGCAAGCAATTCAGAAGACTCCTGAAGTCCATCAATGGTGACTTTCTGCTTCAGGTACTGGACAGACCCACCAGGTACTGAACCTGGTGACTGTAAAAGAGGTTAAGATCAGAGGCAGTCTGGGCTACAGTGACTATGTCCTAGTCAAGTTCATGATCTCGGTGAACACGGGCCTGGCAAAGAGTGGAGTCAAGATCCTGAACTTCAGGAGAGAGAACGTTAGGCTGTTTAAGGAATTGTTGGATGAGATTCCGTGGGAAACTGTCCTTAAGGAAAAAGGAACAGAACAGAACTGGCTGCACCCTCTGAAATGCCCTTCTGAGAGCGCAAAAGGGCTCCAACTCCCAGAAGAAGAGATCAGGCAGACAAGGCAAGAAACCAGCACGGCTGAGCAAGGACCTGATGGTCACGCTGGGAGAAAGCAGGAAAAGTATAAGCAGTGAAGTGAGGATGGATGGCCTGGGAAAAATACAGGGATACTGTCCAGATGTGCAGGGATGGGTTCAAGAATGCCAAGGCGCAGAAGGAATTAAATTTGGCAAGGAATGTGAACAACAACAAGCCTTTCCCTAGTTACTTTGGGCAGAAGTATGGCAGAGAATATACCCCCTCTGATAAATGGAAAGGGAGAGCTGGCTCCTCAGACATGGAGAAGGCATGTACCTAACAGGAACCTAACAAGTTCCTCGCCTAAGCCTTAACAGGCATTCTCACGCTTCTCATGTCCCTGAATTTCTAAGCGGGAGTCAGGGAAGCAAAATTCCTCACACTGTAAGAGAAGAGCAAGTTCAAGACCATCTCATGAAGCTGAATGTGTACAAGCCTACAGTGCCTGATGACATGCATCCCAAGATTCTGAAGGAACTGTCTGATCTGGTAGTCAAACCACTTTCCATCATACTTAAAAAATCTTGGCTGTCAGGCATAACCCCTGTGACTGGTAAAAGGAAAACATTGCTCCCATATTAAAGAAAGGGAGAAAGGAAGACCTGGAGAACTACAGGCCACTGAGCCTCACCTCTGTACTTGGGAAGATCATCTGAGGAAACACGTTAAGGCACATGCAATATGTGAAGGTGATCTGAGATGGCCAACATGGCTTCATCAAGGGCAGACCGTGCCTCACTAATCTGGTAGCCTTCTATGATGAGGCCAGGCTCTTCTTGGCAGTATGTAGCTATAGGACAAGGAGCACATGCAAAAGAATTTATTTACAGTAAGGGTAAAGAAACAGGTTGCCCAGAGAGGCGGTGGAGTCTCCTTCTTTGGAATTACTCAAGACCCATCTGGATGCCTATCTATTCAACCTATTGTAGGGAACCTGCTTTAGCAAGGGAGTTGGACTCGATCTCGAGGCCCCTTCCAACCCCTGCAATTCTGTGATTCTGTGAAGACCTCACTGAGAGCAGCCCCGCACAGAAGGACTTATGTGTTCTAATGGTCAAAAAGCTGGACACGAGCCAGCAGTGTGTGCTTGCAGCCCAGAAGCCCAACAGTATCCTGGGCTGCATCAAAAGAGGGTGTCCAGCAGGGAGAGGGAGGAGACTGTTCTTCTCCACTCTGCCCTTGAGAGGCCCCATCTGGAGTACTGCGTCCAAGCCTGAGGCTCCCAGTACAGAAAGGATGCAGAGTTGTTGAAGCAGGTCCACAAAAGGGCCACTAAGATGAGGGCTGAAGTACCTCTCCTATGAAGGAAGGTTGAGGGAGCTGGGCTTGTTTAGCTTGGAGAAGAGAAGGTTCCAGGGAGACCTCACTGTGGTCTTCTAGTACTTGAAGAGAGCTTAAAAGGAGGGAGACTGACTTTTTACATGGTCTGATCATAAAAGGACAAGGAGCAATGGCTTTAAACCAGAAGAGGGAAGATTTAGACTAGATGTTAGGAAGAAATTTTTTGCTTAGAGGGTGGTGAGGTGCTGGAAGACCTCAGAGAGATTGTGGATGCCCCATTTCTGGAAGCATTCAAAGCCTGGTAGAGTGGGATACTCAATAGCATGACCTAGTAGTTGGCATCCCTGACCACCGCAGGAGAGTTGGAACTAAGTGATCTTCATGGTCCTCTCCAATCTAAGCCAATCTGTGATTCTATGAATAAAGCCAAATCACACTATTGACCTCAAGAGGATAGGTGCATTCAGTGGGAAGACACAGGACATCTAACCAGAAAATAAGAACGGAATATTTTAGTGAGATACACCATCCCATATCTCCCATACATTTCCGTGCTTTAAAAAAGTTAATTCTTGAGAGTGTGTTTATGTTTATTGAAAGAAGAAAAGCTAATAAACACCATAAAACAAATTATAACAAACATATTGCTTTCTGTGCCAAAAAGAACACATTAAGAAGATTAAAAGGGAAATCTAAAACAGTAAAGCTGAAAAATACTCCAAGACAGGCTTCTATTGTTCAAAATTTAACACTTTGGAGACACATCATGACATAGTTTTGGCTTATTTGAACACACTCATCCCACTTGCAGGCAATTCGCAGAGTAGATATGAGCTCAGATTATATTTTACAGAAGCTGACTTACAAATTGTTCAAATAACTGTTCAGAAGTGCTTGGAATGTCAGAATTCCACATAATGACTACTGAGCAATCCCAGCTGAGACCGTTGAAAATTGTGCATAACCAACACTGAAAGAGAAACAAAAATAAAATTCTCACCGTTCCTCCGGTGTGTCTACGTGGAACGTCCTCTCTATGACAGTGGTCCATTGAAGACATCTGATAATAAATGTGTTTGGCTTTGGTCGCTCTGTTTTCATTAGCTGACATTCTAGAGAAATACATCACATTTCATCCTTTATAGTTTTCCAGGTAATGTGCGAAAAGCAAATTACTTAGATAAGATACATATAGCTTATGTATACCTAGTCAGCACATAAAAGAAAATACAGAACACCAATACAACCATGGGCTTGAACATAAGGTAGAAGAAATATGTCAGAGGTATTGATGGAACTTGTACTATTCCTCATACAAAATGTCATCTCCATTTGCAAATTAGGTCTATTAAAAGGGTGAGAGTATTAGATCCCAGATTGCTCCAGTAGGGCAAGGTAACAGCAGTAGCCAAAGGCACAGTTTTCCATCTGTACCTGGCAGGAGTATGATGTTTCTCCTTCAATGGTAATCATGCTGCAATTACCAGGGCACCATCACCTCACTATTAGATTTATTGTAAAATATCCTATCTGGGAGAATTCTGATGCTGAAATCAGTCTGATTATTAAACACAGAATTACCACCCACATGCCCAGTGAGGCTGCCCCAGGAAGTCAGCTTGTTGTTCTTAGCACTCCAATGCAGAAACAGGTCTATCTAGGCTGTTTCCCTCAAATATTTCTCTAAACACTTCCTATAATTCCCCAAAATAGTAATTTCAAATCTTTGCAAGCAAACTATTTTTTCCTAGCATTTTAGGAAATAATTTAAGCGTTGTTTCTTGTCCTTCCAACCAATTTATTCTCTTCTTCAAGCAGCTATTTCTTTTAGACATCTGAAGACTATTTTGTCTTTCTTCAGTCTTCCCTGGCCGAAATCAATTAAGCCAGTCAGTGCTCACAGGTTGTGCTTTCATATCCCAGATCTTTTCTGACACAGAAATCTCGACACACAGCAGACAATCTTCTACTCCTCTGTCACAAGAGCACAACACTATTAATTCAGACTTAATATCAAAAGTTTCATTAGACTTGATGTTTGATGTTAGATTTTACAACATTGCACACTACACTAAAACATTACATTTGTATGATGCAAAACACTGGAAACACTGACCTACTAAAATGTTTTATTCCTGCAAACATGATTTTATTTATTTATTTACTTACTTATTTTGTGAAGTTAAGGTTACTCTGTCAAAAGAGTGATTTGCTTTCTTGCAGCTACCATAAATCTAACACAAACATCACAGCCTGAGTTCTGGTAATTCAACAAGAATGTGATATAAAGTGACTGATCCAGTAAACAAAATCAATCAATAATGAAAGAAGCAAATGATTTCCTGTTCATTTACGATCAACTCTAACTTTCTTTTTATAGAGCTGCAACCTACCAGCTAGCCCACACCTTTCCCTGATGAAGTTGATGGTGTTGACTATAACTTACCATAAAACGCTGCCCTTCATTCTTGGAGAAATATTTATTTACTCAAGATAATGTCAGTATTTTACAGAAGTCATGTTATATGGCATGCACCACTTCTCAAGGCAGTTTGTTCTTTCACAGAAGTACTTTATCTTGGCTTTCTTTTTTTTTTTTACATAAATTCAGAGCCCTGACACCTCAACTATCACCCATAAGTTTACAGGAATATGTTTTAAATATTGTCTAAGGAACTGCATCAGATCAAGTGAATTTCTAAATACTCAACATACTTCGGTGCCTGCTAGTCTGTTTTACTTTTTCCTCTTATGCCTGTTGCGAGTGTTAATTGTACAAATGGCATACTCACAGCAGACCTTCTGAAATGCAGATATAAACTGAAAATACAATAAAGCAATTCTCTTTTATATCACTAACATATAACAAGCTTAATGCCTTTGCTCGAGGTATTAATTTGCATACATGAAGATCTAAAGAACATTATCTGAGAAGTGGCCTCTGACTGTTATCAAGCAAGTGCTATCAGACTTACTTGTGCTGCATCCTCAATACAGACAGGGAAGTTCTGACATTAGAAGGTTCTCTGTGACTTAAGAACTTGATTTAAGAACTGTAGCACAAGCTGACATGTTTTGTTGGGTTTTATTTGTTTGTTTGTTTTTTAAAGGAAAGTGTTACAGTAGGATGGACATGGGAAGTGGGAACTTCACACAAAAGGTGGAAGAGAAACAAGGATAGAAGCAGATGAAGGGAACACAGTGACCACGATGAAGTGAAGCTACTTAGGATATATAGTAGGGTCACAGCTGGGTGCAAGTACTATGAGATCAAAGGAACTCCTCTCCTCAGGCATACGGTTGAAGCCCAAGTTACAACGACAGTGATGGAGGCTCTAGGAATAATACACTATTTGTTTTCTTAAAATTCTCAGCTGCAGCTTTAAGAAATGCACAGGACTACTTTTATAACAGAAGAGACTGCACTGCATGTCTGCTCTAGGATTACCAGATCCTACCCCTGACTAAACCATTCTCTCATCTTTAATCCTATCACACTTCAATCATGTAGGCCGAAACTTCCTTTGCTTGATGTTTGCCTAAAGCTGCACACTGCTGGAAAATACTACGTTTTGAAGACAAGACTTAAAACTTGGCAAATCAAGACCTTTGCTATCCTTCCAGTATTCCTACGAAAACGTAACACAACTGTCCATTCTATCTGTTCTTTTCTCTGCAAGAGAGGAAAGAGCGCAGGTGAGATTGGTAAAAAAAAATAATTGCAATAACACTTACTAAACCATAATATTCTTAAAAATCTGTGCAGTAATCCAGAGGCTACAGCTATCTCCTATTACATATCTGCTGAACGGAAAG
This sequence comes from Perdix hodgsoniae, assembly GCA_035772895.1. Taxonomy (NCBI): domain Eukaryota; kingdom Metazoa; phylum Chordata; class Aves; order Galliformes; family Phasianidae; genus Perdix; species Perdix hodgsoniae. The sequence continues at coordinate 3,140,912 of JAPSGF010000039.1, forward strand.
CTCTTTTTCCTATGCTTGTATTGGCTCTTGCTACCCTCAGCCAGTACAAAAAGGAAGCTACCCAGTTAAGGTAAAATCCAATCCATACAGCAAAAATAATTTAAAGAAGAGACATCAGAACAAAAGGCCAGGGAAAAAAGGCAAAAGAGTGTAAATGACAAAGGAGAAAGACTGCAATTTGCGTGGAAAACAAACACTAGGGGGATAGAAGGCAGCTCATTAGGATCAGCAGCAAGAAATAGCAGCTAGAATGGAGAGAACTGCAAGAGAGAACTAGAGAACTTGTTAGTCAAAAGACCAGTTTGCATAATTAATATATTATCTATATATTTTTTGCATGTTCAACCATTAAGTCTGTACCAAGTTATACATATATTACTGGTACTACATATTAATTTTTCTTCAGAGATTTCTCAAAGTGATGGTGTGCTTCATTAATAAGAACGACTTTAGCTGTGGATGCATATACTAAGATCTGTAAATATCACAGAGTCCTTAACTCTCACAGATTTTCATTATAGATGATCAACAAGATCAATTAAATATCATAAAAAATGCTGTGGCAAATGAAAAAGGAAATGAAAACATTAAAAAAATGCCATTTGAATATGTTAGAAGGATGCTACTGAAAAATAATATCAAGCAAAGCTTACAGAGCTTTTTGAAATATTCTATTAAAAGTGGATAAATATATAATTTCCTTTTATATGGAAAAGTGAATACATAAATATCCTCAATTACTGAAACAAAAAGAGTTTTGGAAAGAAATGGAGAACTAGTATATTTCTAAAAGTGGTGTGTGCTACTCAGCCTGCTGAAGTACATAAAAGTAACTGAAGTCTGCTGATATTTAGTCACTCACATGTTTCACAGGCTGCTGTATACAAATGTATGGGATAAACAACATTCCTACCACGACTGCAACATGAATAAAAATTTGTTTGTGCATGCCTTTCACCTACGGGTAAGAAAACAAATAACTCTATTAAGATGAATAAGTGTTCTAATACACAGTTACTGCTAATTATCAAAATATTTTTCTACTAATTACTGGAAAAAAATGTAGTAGTTTTAGACAGAATAGTTTGGAAACTACAAAAGCACACAAGAATGAGTGAAACTGGCTACTGAAAGCTGGCTCAGAAAGCTTGAGTGATAGTTGGGTCATTACCAAACGGAGAGAACACTCTACCATAATGTCTTCAAGTTTGCTACTATACATAAACATATGTAATTAAAGGGCTGAATCTCAACTCCAAACAGTTGGAAGTCTAAATTATCATTCAAAAAGATGAGTAAGCCAGTAAACAGACAGACTCAACTTTGTGTTCTTGTATGCTAGCCATCTACAACTTGGAATTACACATTTTAATCCTAAAGCTTTCTGTTTTGCTTGGGATTAAACATCAGTCATAAAAAATTTTCCCCTTAATATTAGAGGGATACAGAGCCTTGAGGCAGAACATTTGTTCAAAGCAGCACAATACAAAATCAGTTACAGAAATCAACAACTCAGTTCCAACAAGTTTGTAGTACTTGGTTGGCCATTTTTGAATCTGTATAAAAAAATGGAAAAATGAAATAGAACCAGAATAAAGAAATGTAATGCAAGTTTCTCAATTATTGATTTTTTCTTTTAATTAAAAAAGGAGGTTAACCAGATGTTAATTTTATCTCCACATCCACAAACAATCTGATAATTCTAAAACGTTAGGCTATCTTTTCCAAATAAAATGTACTACTATCTAAATTAAATAGTTATGCTAGTTAAACTCTCCTGAGCAGCTCTAACTACAAACTGTATTTCAAAACGTTCTGTTTACTTTACACCATTCTGAACCACAGATGACAAAGTTTGCTTGAAGCTGTAATTACTCTGCAAAGCTGGGAAGCCAATTAGAGGGCCTGAAACCTGCCAGTTCCAAAAAAAAAAAAAAAAAAAAAAAAAGCGCACAGATCATCTGTTCAGATTTTATTAAAAAGTTTAAAGTTTGAATTCTATAACTTTAACCATATAATCACCAGTGTTCTTTTCCTAAATGCATTCATTCAGCATTAAGAAAAGAAAAACAAAGAAGGAATACTAATATTGTATTACTATTTCATATAAGGAAGCTTTCATCTTCAGCAGAATTTGTTGGTAGTTAGACAAGAATGTTAAACATATAAAAAGCCATAACAAATTTCTCCAAAAAATGAACAGAAGGTTGCATATGTGAGAAATTATTCCTAATGCAAACTGAGTTTTAGCACAAAGGAAAACTTCCTATGATTATCATATGATATAAAATAAATAGTATTGAACAGCTGATGGCATTTTTTAGAAGGTATATGCATTTTTACTTATGTAGGGAGATATTTATATGCAGATATTCATATCTAGCTTATCTAGCTATCTATTTACATTACAATGTAATCCTTAATTTCTTATTTTCCTCTACATCAGTCCTTCAGACACAGAATCACACAGAATCGTAGGGGTTGGAAGGGACCTCCAGAGATCATCGAGTCCAACCCCCCTGCCAAAGCAGGATCCCTACACCAGGTCACACAGGTATGCGTCCAGGCGGGTCTTGAATATCTCCAGAGAAGGAGACTCCACAACCTCCCTGGGCAGCCTGCTAGCAGCCAGACGATAAACACTTCACTATCCCAACCTTTGCTTCTTCAGTACCTACTCCAGTTAGCTTTCTTTCTCATGTGAAGACACACTTCACACAACCTTTTTTCATTACTGCTACTCTTTGTACTCTGAATCCAGTTTTCTCTAATGACTTGTGCCAGGAAAGTAGTAGAATTAATATGTAATTTTCTTTAAATTGACACAGATAGGTGTGCTTCTGTTCACATACAAAATGCCATGACTTTTACATGTATGTACACAGATGTATATACAGAAATATATATTTATATGTACACATCCTCTCAGCTTGGTCCTCTCCTGATTCTCCCACCCATTTATGTACACCATTCTATTTCTCTGAGGCTTTCCAAAAGGCTCTCTCTCCTCAAGTCTCCTCCTTTCTCACCGCATTTTATTTCTGTGCAGTATTACCCATTAAAACAAGATTGGTGACATAGCAATGTACGTGAATAATTTAATATTGTTTCTTTGGTTCCCAAAATTGCACTTTTCCCCTAAAAATGTCTTCCAAACTGCTCCAGAGGTTGTTGTTTCCTACTGTCCCTCTGATCATAACACACTTCTCTTTGTACTCCTCATTTTCTACACAGCCTTAGCACATAAGCAGTAAGTTTTCAACATGGACTACTCCCACAGCCTACTCTCCTCTTCATCCTCTTTATCACTCTTTATTCAGTGTCCAAATGACCATTCTTATCACTCATCCTCCCCTTGTTCCATTCAGCACCATTTCTGAAAAGCGTTCTTAATTTCTTTCTTTTTAGAGAACATGTTCTTCTTTAAATCCTCCTTAAAACTCTACTTCACCCTTAGAAACAGGAAGCAAGGAGGGAGAAAAGAATAGAGTAAAAATCTAACCTGGACAGTGGATAAGCTGTTATTGTGCTGAGACCACTGCCTATACTATAGGCTAATACTGCCTCATTGTTTTCTCATACTCCCCCCATCTGTTTGCATCCATCTGCTATCCCTTGTTTTATATTTGGAATTTTAGTATTTTGGAGCAGGAGCTGACTTTTTGTTCCGTATGGGTAGAAATCCCACTCCTGTGGTGCTTGGCTCATGACTCGAACTTGTATGTGCTTTGATGCTATAACAACAACAACATATATGACTGAATAATAAACACCAAAAAAAGATTATCTTCCTCGAAACTGAAAAAGACCATCGGTGATGCACTTCACCATGCTGGGAAGTCATTTATTTACAGCACTCCAAAAAGTACTGAAGTAGTGTCCTTGCCTTTCTATCATGACAATTAGTTTGCTAGTCACCTTTTCAGGCAAAGAGAGAGAATGAAAATGAGAGATCTCCACATGTTATTGCCAGGCTTTGCCTGGGGTTTTTCTTGTCTTCACAGAAGTCAGTAACATAATGTATCCCTCTCTCTTACATACTAACATCTCAATTTCTTTTATGCAAATCAATGTATCACACCAGATAAAAAGACCTGACAGTATACTTTTTGACTTGCCATGCTTATACCAGGCCCTATTTACAGAGAGCTGGAGATTACAGTAAGCTGGTGTCTGAGAAAGCACTGTCTGAGAACTGCTCTAAAAGTAATGCCTCCTATTTTATAATGTTGGCCCATGACCTCAGAGGCACATATTGGTGGCACAGCAATGCGGGTTGAACCTTCCCACCAATTTTCCATTTTGTTGCTGTGCTACCATGCTCTTTGAAAGCGTTGTTTCCATGTATTGTATTTTCAATTGGATTTAAATCTGTGCTGTAATTATAAGAAACTAGTTGGACACATATCTGTGTGTTCACGTCATCCACTGCTATGACAACCAAAAACACCTAGGACTTTAAACTCAAATCTCATTGAAAAGTTAACTGTGGAGCTCCTGGAAAAAAGTCATTTCTAACGGAAAGTATCTTCACAGATAAGTTGATATATACATGTATATGTATTTTCTATTCATTTCTTCCTATTCATTATTCCCTGAAAACACTTCAATTTTTATGATTTTATATTCTTAAATCCCCAAAATAATAAACGTTGTCTCTGTCCAATTTAAAGATTATGATTAGTAGAAAGTAGTACAAATTTTACATTCGGAGTAGCCAGGGTTCATCGGTGATAATTTCTGCAGTGAAGAAAAATAAAATTAAGGAAAACATTTTATAAAACAGTATCTTCTAGCAATAACCTGAATTTATTTCACCTTTATCACAGAGTGCTTGGAAAGTAAAATATTTCAAGATAGCACAAAAATTCCAAGTGACATCATTTTTGGCCGAAGTTCAAAGGCTACCACTAAAGGGATATATCTCTTTCCAATTATTCTCCACATTAAGATGAAAATGAAGGCAAAAGGCCAGTTCATACAGATACCTCAACCCAAATGTGCTACGTGATCACTTACATACTCATTGCGTGTGTGAGAACTTTTTTTAGTGTTGGTTTTCAGTGGTTTCTCTTTTGTGTTTGATTTTCGGGGGTTTTTTTGTTTTATTTATTTATTTATTTATTTTAATCAATAGGGCCACAAAAGCTCCTTAAAAAGAACTGGAAAGAACCACCACTTCTTCCCATCAAAGATCAAGGTGGTGTACACAAAACAGTATTGATTCTGCTTCAACAGCACTGGACCACTTAGAAACAGTGTTGTGAGATCATGCTGTTCTTTTTTGGGACCTCAAGGGGTATAAATCCTGCCATGAGGACATCCAGAGTACCAGTGTTGGGTTTTTTTTCCAAAAGTAGCCTAATATAGGCCTTTGCCTATACCAAGAAGTTACAGCAATTGAATCAAAAATATTTTTAGACTGGTTCTGACTGCATTAATGCCTAAGTAAAAAAAACAATTTAAATTAACATATTTTGAGGTAGGCAGGAATGCACACCCACTCCATTACCATGACTCAGTCAATCAACAGTGTCTCTTGAAGCTCCAGTAACTTGATTACTTGCAACTTCTTCTCTATACCTAAAAAGAGCTAAGGCTGACTTTGAACTAGTCTCTGAATTGGGCTCTGTGTAGTATAAAATACAGTAACTCTGCAGGAGAGAAACCAAAGTGATTCCAGCACATGACCTGGTATCACCAGACAGATTTGTTCACCCTGCCACAAGCTCTGGCAGCTCAGCAGTCACAGCACAGAGAACTCACTGCTGGTGCTCACGCACACTGGAAGGTGCTCTGGGCACCAATGGGCCAGTCCCAAATCTTCTCACTTTATCCAGCCCACCTCCACCACACCCCCCAGTCAACTCCACTTAGCATATTTATGGTCCAGCAAGAGATCGCTCACAACCATTTCAGTCCCACTCGTTTTCCCTGCCTTAATAAAGGCATATTCAGCACTGGAAGCACTGTTAATAGGCTATAAAATATTTTTGTCCTCTCAGACCTTTCTCTCATTCACAGGATTCACAAGGGAATACACTGGCTACAACGGATCAGGGAGAGAAAAGTGCTCCGCTGTGGGGTTTTGACTGCATTTCTTGGAAGAAACTTTTCCTGGAAGAAGTCAGGCAGCAATTCTATTCGGAAAACGATACTGTATCCGGAAAAGTCTTCTGCAAAAGTAAGCTTGGTGCAGCAGGAGTGGAAGGGGGCCATTCTGTTGGGAAAATATCTGTGTGATCAAAGTAACTGGTGTAACAGGGCTGGTGTAGAATTTTAAACTACAGAACAAGTACTACACAAAGCAAAAAGGTACAAACTTTCCAGTGTTCAACTCAAACAGTACAAAAGTAATACCATGGCCTTGGCCTTCTCTGCTTAAATAACAAGCTGTAAGTAAGAGCCAAAGATGTCTATCATTTGGAGAGCAAAAAGTAGACTGAGACCACATTCTCACTTTACAGATAGCTACAAAGATTACATGAAGATAGGACTATAAAGACATATCTTTAAGTCCCTGCCAACCTAATCAAGATGGTATTAACAGTGATCTCACACTCCATCTGCCTGGCTAGTAATTTATGAAAAACGCACTTCACTATTACAGGAAAAATATGCTGCACTGCTTGTGGCTGCAAACCTACTGCAGCAGCTCAGGAACTCAGGGATTGGAGACCATAAAGCCCATTCTTGAGATTAACCAGGTACTGCAGATGAGATCTGATTCAGTCATACAGAGCGTTGTTTTGTTTGTTTGTTTGCCCTACTGATGATCTCATCATCAGACAGATAAAATACCTGACCAAAAGCAGTCCTTTGCAATTCAGAGTATAATACTATTCTCGCCTTATCTTTCCAGCCTTTCCACATTATATAATTCTGCACTTCTTATTCAAGATAAAATCTAACATGTTTAAAGTTAAAAACTGGAATCTTATCAAAAAAAATCTTATTCCAGAAAATGTTATACTTTCTGCATTGTGATCTTCACATAGATACTTTGCTAAGATTTTATGGGATTATTTTTGTGAGGGAAAAGCTCTCACTATTCTTGCTCTCCTCAGCAGTCATTTCTTATTAAATTACTGCTTCTCCTGCCAAAAAACAGAAAAACTCATCTTCTTTACCAATACTGTAATTCTTTAATTAATACCACAAGTTCCTTCCTTTAGCTTACATAGCCTAAGTATCTGACCTACAGTGCTTGCAAGGACTCCTGTCGTTTCTGGAAACAAATAAAAAAAATTATTCAATTCCCATCAAAACAAAGTTCAGGGGCAGCACTCTATTTCAGCATTATAGAAGACGACCTCCTGGTATCAGAAAAAAGAGTTCAACACCAGTATCAACACAGTGGATCTAATTGTTAATTATGCATTTCTTCACTTGGCAGAACTACTGTTTGGATCATCCTTCTCATTGCAATAGCAAAGGAAGACTAGATATGCACAGTAAAGCAGGGCAAAAAAAAACCTGCTGTAATTCTACAGATATTCTTTCCCTTGGTCACAGGGCAAGAAGTATCTAGGAAACTACTAACTGCTATAAATGAATGGGTTATACAGTCAGAGGAATGGCTAAAGAATAACACCCTAGGACTTGGTCAGTGCTAGGTCTACAAACCCTTATGAACAACTTAAAGGCATCACTGCTTTTAGCACTGCATAACAACAAGGTAAAGCGAGTCTCTAACATTAAAAGGCTTGTACACTCAATATAATTTGTAAGACTTCTACCATCATGAGAATGTGCAAGGTTTTCCTCACAGAATTGGAGCTCAAGATTAATTCCTTCAGTAATGCGAATAAAGAAAATCCTTTCCCTACATACACCTGCTCTTGTGGCTCCAACATTCTCCTTTAAAACTAAACACCGCCATTTACTGTATTGCAGTACACTAAACACATTTTGAAAGAAGTTGGTTACATATTCTATATTCATTCCTTCAGAAGTTTATAGCCATAATATACACAAATCTTACACTCGGGGATTTTTTCCCCTTAGCTTAGCTCTGCAAATATTTTCATTTCTGTTCAAAAATATTCTATCCATCTCACAATCTGAAAAAAAACTTACTGACTTGTCTTCTAAAAACACTTTTGAAAAAGAAAAAAGCACAATGTCTTCATTTTATCCGATAGATTCATACTTTGTAGCTTTGCTAATATATGCAAATTGTCTGATTGCTCAAAATTACTGACTAACCAGGCTGGAGAGCTGATTACCTGATTATCCAAGAGAAAAATAATTTAGCACGATTTTGTGCCATTTGACAGTCTAGATAATTTTCTAATTAATTTGAGTTTTCAAGTGAATTCAGAGATACTACCAAAAAATAAAGAGGGCAGTGGTATGAATACATGTAAGCTTTCAAAGGATTTTCATCTTACAACAATCATTTATCAAATGTTATTGTTAGTAACAAACACTTTACATAGAAATAAAATAAAAACAAAAACTGAGGACTTAGATTTTAAAAATAACCCACTTACGATAAAATCTTTAATGCCATTTGTAAGAAAACCTTGTAGAACTGGATATGAGATTGGGCGGTACTAGCCTGACACAAGGCATCAAACTTGCACTGTTATCAATAAATTCCGAACTATGCATTCAGCAAAATGTAGCAGATATTTTGTCACTATGCTAAGAGAATAATAAATACTGGAAATACATACTTGCCACTGAAAAGTTGTTGAGTGGATATGGCAGATCCACATCCTGGGGCTTCTCCTTATAGCCTATGAAAGAACCATCTGTCTTTAGCAGGAAATATCTTGGCCGCCAGTTTTTTATATATTCTCCTAAATGAGAAAAAAAAATGTGTTCATTAGTACTGGAGAGAAAAAAAAAAAGCCAACTTGATATTAAAAAACATATCATCAATGTCTAACATTTATTATACCAAAATCTTTCCAGATGTTTTCAACTTACAAAGGAAACTAACTTCCTCCAAAAGAAGAGAAATTATAATTGCAATTGAAAACCTGGACTGTAGAAGGATGACTCTGTAATAAGGAGCTACATGCACTGTACTATATTCTGTACATCCAAATTTCATTACACCATACTCTTTCCCTTCCCCATCTTTGTATCTGTAAACAATCTGAAATTTGTGTGAAAGTGAGCACTACAGCTCAACTTAACAATAACGAAAGTAAAAGCCAGTTACTACAATGTAGAACATTCACCCTGCTGAACCAAAGCAAAAATCATTAAGTTCATTCAAACATAAACTTTCAGCAAGAAGACTGAAGGTATCCAATCCAGTTACCTTTCACAAGATAAGTCAACCAATAAACACACAACCTCCACTTTCACCCTTCTCAGGTTGGAAATGAAGGTTCTGCAAGCTGTGAGGTATTCAGGAACAGAAACATTAAGAACAAGGCAGAAGAGAGTTGGTAGCTTAAACAATTTTATTTATGAGTGAAAAATCTCTAAATTGCAATATTTCATCATATCAAAACATCACCAGCAATTTTACTTCTCATGTGTACTACTCAGGTAAGTAAAAGTGTATTTAGCCCAGCCGTCCCCATTTTTGACTTCTATCAACTTTGCAAACAAATAATGTACATACAACCACCAGCTAAGATTTTAAATGAGATACTGTTTAATCATTGCACAAGATAATATTTTAAGGAAAAAGTGTATGTACCAATGCAAAATTTCCAAATTTCCTCAAAACTCAAAGCTGACACTTACTACTCACTTGTAAACTTCATGCTAAAATACTGCTCTAGTCTGAGACTCTTAAGATTATATCAAAGTGTCACTGTGAAATAAGAATCGTGACCTAGTTGTATTAACTTTAAAAAACACAATTTCAAGTTCAGTAAGGCTGAAACTAAAAAATTATTTCAATTTCTCAGTTTGAAAAATGTTCAGAACTTACTATAAACCAGGGGCTACACTGGCCCTACGCTAAACCCAATCCTTGAGAAGTGTTTTGTAACTTGTTACATTTTGTTAACTGTACCTTTTAGACAATTCAGAAGTTAGAAGGAAGATGACATTCATCTGACACTGAGATTGTTCTGTTAAATGCCAGTCTATGTTTCCTGGCTCTCAGCAGCAAAACTTCTAGCTCCAGATAACAGGGCACCTGCCTTGTGCTGTTATCTAGAGATTTTCCATTTTCATATAAGTAGAAAAAGAATTTAAACAGCTGAGAATGTTACTTCATTTGACCACAAAAAAAAAAAAAAAAAAAAAAGGAGATAAAAAGGAGATAAAGAACCAGGTACACTTGTCTAGACTCAGAGCTTTCTGTCTCAAGTCTCTGGTGCTAGATCAGTTGGAAACATCTGCACTGATACAGCTGGTCTGAACTGATTTCACAATGGGAAAGTCCCACCTCAAATTAGAAAAAAAAAAAAAAAAAAAAAAAAAAAAGCATAAGAAAAGAAACATAACTAATACCAATAAGAGTGAAAAACTATACAATTACACGAAAACGTAGGGATGCTTCTTTAATTATGTTTGCTGAATACTAGAAAATAATAAATATACGTGTAACTAAAGGAATGTTTCTTAAGAATATTTCAAACATCTCCCATTAAAAAAAATTGCAGAAATATGCCTGGATCAAAGAGTTGAAGCTAACACAAAGCCAAACACATTATATCACCCAGTATGAGTTTAAAAAATATTAGCATTCTACTACCTTTCTTAATGTTGAACAGTTCATAATGAACCTTACATAAGGTTCTCATATACTACTTGTTTCCAGGAGACTGCTATGATAGACAGTGCCTGTTTGTTTAAAAATCTATAAAGACTTTAGCCTGCTCTGAAAGGTGTATTAACGGGGAAGGAGGCAGCTAAAACAACAGAAGACTTGCTCAAGGGCAGCATCCAATATGGACACAATACGAGTACAGCCAAGCCAGGTCAGCCATTCAAAGCTTCCTTCCTATCTGTAAGGAACAAACTGTAAAGAGGTACGCAGACTCTCCAAGAGTTAGGGATGATAGGGTAAGAACGCTAGTCACCTCAGGAAAAAACAGAAACTACTACTAACTCCTACTATTAACATAGACGCTGTCTGGAATCAAACCTATTTTTTTTTAAAAAAAAGAGACCATTTCAGCAGCTGCCCTTAGAGACACTTATTCCCTTCTCTTCTTTGGGCAATATTTCATGTTGCATTTAGCTTCTACTAGGTACTCAAAGTCTCTGAATCAGAAAACCGAACAGATTTTTGAATCATCTAATCAGTTTTGCAGTCAATATCCTGCTTAGAGAAAAACCATTAGAAAAGTATGACAAGTACTTCCAAGTACTTCTCTGAAGAGTGAAAGATATCAATACTGAATGGCAAGTAAGTACCAGATTGTCCATGAGCACCGCTGTATTTCTGTCTCTGCCCTGCAAACTACAGCAAGACACAAGGATGCACAGCATACAACGGCAGCTCCTAAAGTAACGCCTCCTATTTTACTCTGTTGGCCCACAACATGAGAGGCAGATGTTGGCGGTATGGCAGTAGAGGCTGAATCTTCCCACCAATGCTCCAATTTTCGATTACCATTTAATTCCATTTAATTGCCATGTGACAGATGGCAGCAGAGAGTCAGTCTGAAAAAATGGCATCTAACACAGCAATGCATACGAAGTAAAGGTGTGAAATTGAATTCCTCCATGCGAAAAAAATTGCACTGACATTCACTGATGCTTATTGAACATTGGTGGAGACCAAACAGTGGATGTGAGCACAGCGAGGCAGTGGCTGGTGCTTTTTACGCAACCTATGTAAATGCAATAGTTGATTCAGAAGTATCCAGTGTATTTCATTTATATACATTTTTCTTTGAAAAGTATTTCCCCTAAATGTTTCCCCTAAATGAATCAAAGTAAAAACACCTTTTCAAGACTTCTGTACAGACACACACCAAAAATACATACATACACACACACATAAATATTAAAAAATGCCATTTTTTCCTTGAAATGTCCAACAATCAAATCATTCTTCAGCAGATATACAGGAATATTTATCATCTGCTCTTTATTTATTTTATAATTTAATTAACAAATCAATGAACAGTTTTGAAGAATAAAGTAAACAGTAATATCAGTGAACAGTTCACTTAAATGCTTAAGTGGTTTAATGGCACTCAGGATAAAGTCTAGGAGCCCTCTTATAACTGAATTCCGTCTATACAACCCGCTTAAGCACTGAAAAACATTTTATTCCATAGTTCTTAATAGACAAGTTTACTGAACTGCTTTAAAATAAATATCCTCTACATACAAAATGAATACTAAAATACACTGGAGTATTGGGAAAGAAAAAACAATTTCATGTGACTTCTAACTTACCGGCCCTGTATAAAACAAACCAAACCAAAATATTTTACAGTATAAGCAGTATTTCACAGAATCACAGAACGGCCAGGGTTGGAAGGGACCTCAAGAATCATGAATCTCCATCCCTCCTGCCACACGCAGGGCCACCAACCTCCCCATATAATGCTAGACCAGGCTGCCCAGGGCCCCATCCAATCTGGCCTTGAACACCTCCAGGGACGGGGCTTCCACAACCTCTCTGGGCAGCCTGTTCCAGCACCTCACCATTCTCTAATTACTCTAAATTATTTAACTACTTTAAATACGTTTGGGGTATTTGCTTCCCAAATACTTAAGGGGAAGTGAAGGGAAAGGGGAAGAAAATGGGAAGAAAAAAGGAAAAAAAAAAAAAAAAGGAAAAAGGAAAAGAAAAAAGAAATAAAAAGAAAAAAAAGGGGGGGGAGGGAAAAGAGGGAAGGGGAAGAAACAAAGTCTACATCTGGAAATTCAGTAATTCAAGTGAAAAGAAATTCTATGAGAAAAGAAAAGTCCACGTAGGCTAACCAAAACCCAAGACACCCTGACAACTTAATGAAACATATCTGTAGCACTTGAAAAAGCACTGGATCCACCACAGAGTATTAATCAGTTTGTACCCAACTTCCTGCTGAATTAATGTAAGCTAAATTACTATTTTGCTTAAATTTACACCCTTCTACGTTGAAAACAATGCTTTCTTAAAATATGTTTATTAGACTGTAAGAAGAGGCCTCTAATTTCAACCACTGCAGCAAAGAAAGCCAAGTAACTCATACACATCTTTAATTCCAGTCATTTTTTAAAGCTGCTTGAGAAAAGTAGCAGTAGAGCATGTATCTCAGGTACACAGACAATAAATGCATGCACATGATACGCAAAATACAAACTGAGAACCTGTTTTGGGTTGTAAGGGCATGCCTTTTTTAATAGCTATGGTAGAACACGCTCCAAAGAGGAAATATGATGGCACAGCACTCTTGACGCACATGAAAACACAATTCAATCTTCATGCAAAATCCACACTCATAAAATGCAACTCTTTAATTAATGCTGTATTCAGTAATACACTGGATAACAACAGTAACAAATAACACTTAATGAAGATTTGTTTAGAACATGACCCTTTTGGCCAGCTCTATACTTGCCAACTGCAACCTTAATAAATCATTTGCCTTTGACAGTCACAAGAATCTGGCCTTCATGTTTCAGAAAACACGTTTATTCTAGAAATTCAATGTCTAGTTCTAATGCTACTGAGGATCACCACAAAGAAGAGTTATCTAGGAAATCACATGAATGTTCACCACACCCACACTAGATAAGCACATCACTACGAGTTCGTAATTGTTTCATTTCACCTCAGGACTCGAAGCATCTCTTCAAACACACGCTTCACCTCAGATTCAATAGTAGCTATTTTCAGTCTCATGCATTTGTAACCCTGAGTATATGGAAACTTAGAAATTCTTAAAAACATTTTTAGTGATGAATTAATCTTATTACTAAAAAATAAGCAAGCTTTAAAAGTGCACTTTTGCAAAACATCTACATTTTTTAATATGTAAATGGTTTTAGAGGTGTGAAAGAAATGTCTTTAACATACAGTGCTGATAAGCAACTGAAACCTGAGTTCAAAAACTTGCTTGCTTAAAAGAAGCAACAGCTGCCGCACAGACATAAGTGAGATTCAAGGGAAGGGGGGGAAAAAAAAAAACCCTCCAAGTAGAGAACACAAAAAAATCTGCCTCTTGTCTGTGTCATCAATTTACTACAGCGGCTTTAACAGAGATAATACACAAACACTGTTCCCCTCGTTGTGTTGGCTTTCTTTTGTTGTTTGTTTAGAGGCACCTCTGCATTAAATCAGACTGTAGTTTGCCTGTACTAGCATTTAATTAATAGTTAGGAACAAACTGCATGTTTAAGAACATTAAATAAAATTATAAAAAATAAAATTAATCATACGCACATGCAGGTTTTCTTTAAAAGGAACAACCTTAATGAATGCTGGGTCAAGTGAAATACCAGAAGCAGTGCCAGTGGTTTTGAGATTGAATTTACTTACCTTGGCCCTCTGAGGGCAGTGTTACCTAACACACGATTAAAAGCAGCAGCAGGCTGTGTGACTAAGTCAGTAGGCACCAGCATGTGTAAAGCATTCCTGTTTAATATTTACTTACCTGTGATTTCACGACAACAAATATGCAATACAGTTCAAAGCTACTGTAAAAAAGAAATGCTTCTTTAAACTAAAAAATATACCTGTCCTCATGATTCAGTATAAGGTTCCAGTATAGCATAATATGTAACTATACCATTGTGCAAAAGCTTTGACAAAATCTTACTGCACATCAAAAACATTAAATCACACAGTTTTACCCAACATGCATTAGCATTTGAAAAACTATTTTTATTATGTACTCCCTCCTAAAAAATTTCCAGCAGTGCAAAGAAAAGAGGAATTTGGAACTACGTCTTTGATTCGGTCTCTTACACTGTGAGACAGTGATTACTTATTTATACTGTTTTCCCGCAGCTCCCGGTAACGTTAAATGACATTTTAAGCACATCTGTACTTACGTTAGACAAATGAATTTTTTTCAGTCACAAGGAGGGAACGGGAAACATTTCAAGCAGTGTGTGGGCATCAGCCTATACCACAGCTATGCTTCCATGACACCTCCCGCAAACTGGGGAACGGTTTCCAAACACAAGGTTTGGATGTCCATGTAAGCAGAATGCCTTGCTAAGATAGGGACACTTGAGGACGCTTGAACTTTCGCATGGCATCGCAGCAGCCCAGTGTAGTTAAGAAGATTGTATGTTCTGCTTTTCACAGCCACGTGGTCAGAAAGCAGTGAAAACTACACGGATGTTCAGATTTTGCAGAATGCAAAAGGCTCAGGATCACACCCCAGAAATTACTCAGCTGAGCAAGAAAAGAAGAAAGCAGAAACAACCCTCTCCCCCTCATGGCAGCCAAGGGGCACTGAAGAGCAACAAACAAGAGGGCTATTTTTTCTTAAGCAGCAGCAGGTTGTGCTCAAAACCAAAAGCTGCCACAGGTAAAGCAGGCAAGTTCCAAACAGAGGTGAAATATCACAAGGGTGAAGCCATCAAGCAACTGTCCATGGTCTCAGCATGCTTCTCTGCATCTACAGCTGCAGGAAGAACCAAGCCTCTCAATGGGAGAAGCCTCTCTTCTTCTATTGCATGGTATGGATCCTCTCAGGCTTTGAATGCAACCTACAAGTGTTCGAGTGAGGGGTTCGTTAGGGCTTACATCACCACTCACCCTGATCTTCTCATTAGGACTACTAGAGTCAGTGTTCTGTCAGTGTTCTGTCCTATATAAATGCAACCCTGCTTCAGCTTCTGTTGTTCATTCAAAGCTTTCCCACTGCATCAATAATCTTTTATTTAAAATATATAAAAATTTAGAGGAAAATACTCAGTAATAGACAGACATGCCACTATGCAAATGACAATGCAGTTTTCAAAACGGGCATCTAAAATTACTGATGCGTTCTGGCATCTTGTGAAAAATAAATGTTGGCAATGCACACTCTATTTTAGTATGCAGAAGATTTTGTCCTTTTAAAAAATTGTACCAGAAATATGAAGTTAGCTGACATCCTGACAAATTGAGAATTGACCTTTACAATGTCCAATTTGAGCCAACAGGAAGAAAAATCTGCCAGTTTCAACATCACTCTCACTTCCCCTCCATTCTTAAAGGATAAGAATTAGAACAACAAATAAATTAAAGAGAAGTGGATATTAGCACATGCTGTCTGGAATAGCACAGTACTGGATTACATCAACATCCGTGAACAACAAAGGAGATCAATATTTTCTAAATGTCTGCTGTTCAGGAATGGAAAACCAAGGTCAACATCCTAGAAACATTTAGGGACACTGTGCACATTTTATACATGTCTCTCTTGCTTACAGCTTTATAGTACCTGAACCCAAAATGCTACATTAGTTGCTTCTTAGAGCAGTTTTCCAGTTTTTAATAGAACTAAGATGTATTTATAGTAACTGCTAAATAAATAAATAAATAAATATTGTCTTGCTGGATTTTTTAATTGGTATAAAGTTGCAAGTTCTCAGTACTAGTAAATATTTATGATTCCTTAGGTAGGACTATCACCATCAAGTGGTACATAACTGAAAGCATGCAACTTTCCTTTTTTTCCCCTCAGTTATTAGTAGACCAAAGTAACTTTTCTTAGATTTTGTAAATATTTCAAGAGTAAGACAAGTAAACAAATATTCATCTACAAATTACACCAGAAAGACACTCAGCTACAGCAGCTTTGATTTAATACATGTATAGGTACAAATATACATATTCACTGATAAAATGCACATCATTTTTACACATAGCTAGGTGGAATTAAACATCGTCTCAGTATTCTTTACTTACAATTTTTTGCATAACAGCCTACTCCAGCTTACACAAGAAATCTTAAACTTTCCACTGTTTGCAAAAAAGAATATGATAAAGTTTGACAGCAGCATTATTATTGAGCCGAGTTTCTTCAACAGATTAATGTGCTGTCAGAAATTTTGTCTTTCCACTCTTAAAAACAGGTATACTTGCTAACATGCTTTTGCAAAGCAAACTGTCTCACTTTTACAACTGGCGTATCTCAGTAATTTTAAAATATCTCCTCTAAACATTATGCTTGTCACTAGATATGAGCCTAGCCCAACCCCTTGTCAGGTGCCAAAAAGCTAGCACAAACATTATTCACCTGATACTTTTTCAAGCACACCATTAAAATGAACCCTTTCACTTTACCATTTAATCCACATCATTTGCAAACAATCAGTTTAAGACACACAGAAACACTCCTTGAACTGCTTGAGCTGAAAGAACAGTTTTGTTACTGTTGTACACTTCAGGATTTACTTGGAAACTCTTTGGGTGCATGACATTATGATAAACAACAATGCGACACTGCCCACAGTACTTCAGGCTTCACACCAGCCATGACACATGAAGGCAAATGGAACAGTTCTGTAGAAGAAACAACAACTCAGCTAGAAGGCAAAAAGCAGTTCACCAACTGCAGTGCCACTGACCTGTGCCTAGACTCAGATGCAGAAATCTTACTTGAGTAGGAGGCAGTCACACCTGAATTGAAGACTTAATCCAGAATCGACTTTTTCTGCTCAGCCAAGATGATGACAAAAGTTGACAACGAATGTTCCACAAGTAGTTATTGTCATCAATGGCCTACAAACCTGATGCATATTAGACCTAAGATGAAGGACAACAAAAAGTTTGCTTTTTTCACATATTCAGAGTAAACGGTGGGTAGATTCACTCAGATAATATTTAAGTCATGCTGTGACTAACCAACAATTCAGGATATATACTGATATCATGATTAAGGAAGACGAGTTTATAATCTGCAGCCATAGCGCTCCTCAAACACAACTTCATTTCCCACTTCTCAATTCAATACAGATATCAGAGTGCTGAATTTGCACATAACATTTCTGGGGGGGAAAAAAAAAGTTTCCTTTTATATCCTTAAAATAAGAGATCACCTGGATCAGATAAATGCTTTCCTTTGGCCTTTCTGGGCAAGTTTAATTTCCATCCATGTTTGTATCGATTTTCACATTTTTTCACATTAACCTGGAAACACATATTGAGTAGAAATCACCAAACAAGAAATAAGAAAGGATTTTAGAGGAAGAAAGGAAAACATATTCGTGAACAATGATCCAAATTTTGTTTTATTTTATGTGGAACCATCAAACACGAAAATACAAAAGTTATGCCTGACCGGCTCCTTGCCTTTGGAGAAAGAACTGAAAATAAGATCAAGTGAAAGAGAAAATTAGTTGCTAATCTCATTCTAACCCTTAGCATTTACTTGTCTATTATACAATAGCAGACAATCACCGATTGGCACTTTCTGCATAAGAAAAGCTCAGGATGCAATAGCAGGGGCATGCAATGTATCAGTCCTGAGGTACACAAAGCTATGTAAGAACTTGTGTAGCACCTGTCCTCCACATGTCTAAGACTGAAATAACTGCATTAGTTTTTCTACTTCCGCAAGTACCAAATTTATCAAGACTTTTTTCTTTTTTTTTTAATCCACCACATGGAGAAATCAAAAGTTTTCTCTGCTGAAAGAAAAGGCTCTTTTTAGGAACAAACAATGGAGAGAAGGAAGATATTAAACTCCTGAACTAATTAACAGAAGTAAAGGAGGCGGTGGGGACAATGATAATTAATATGTACCCTCCTTCTAACCAAATCTCCACATACATTCATTCTGTATATGCACACACAACAGCAGCATCATAAACCGTCTCAAGTTCTTGCCATTATTCAGTTCGACATCTGCACATGTTTATGCGTCTCTCCAAACAACCTCTTGAACACCCTGCTGGAGCTGTCATTTTTTTCTTCTCCCTATCTGGCAGATGGCAAGTCAACAATCGGCATCAACAGCAGCCGAATATCTCCCCCCTCCATCCGACCCCCCTAAACAGACACAATAATAACTTCTTTGTGCTTCCCCACAATGCAGCTGCTTAAACCATTTCGCTACAAGGCTGCTTTGCCTTAATAAAAAAAAAAAAAAAAAAAAAAAAAAAAAATCCCTTCTGTCAAGTCTAAAAAGCAGCATAATGTTAAGCAAGCTAAAGCCACAGCACAGCTGCAAACGGGCAGACACATTGACAGCTCCTCCCTTAACAAAGCCCTGTGAATTGAAGGGGGTTCATCTGAGGCTCACACAGTAATTAGTATAAAAAAGTCCGACAGCCTCTATTATGCTAGGAAAAAAAAACTGGACAGAACTGGGCTGCTGTTTTGCGTCAAGAGTTCTGCTGCAGAGTAGATAAATCATGTTGGGTTTTTTTCCTCTCTTTTTAAAGACAGTAATAAGGAGGATGAGAGAAGCTAATTTGAAAACTTGGACACAGTAATTGTACCATATGGTGAGCATTTATCCCTTCTGAAATACACGCTAACAGTCACTTACATGCACAGTGCTTTGTTTTACAGTTGTTATTCTCTCTACCATATTCATAAAATGGATCTGAATATTCGATACTCCAGAGAAGTTGTGTGTAATTAGCAACAAAACTGCCTGAGCTTAATATATTGGCCTACCATAGCAATCTAGTTAATTGCAGAAAATCCCATGCCCCCAAATTTAAATAGTGTCCACTCGAAGGATTTTTTTATTTCTCTCAAACTGGCTGAATACCACACACAGAAAAGTTCAGGGAAGTCGTTTATTGACAGCAGCACTCCTTGATACCATTGACTCTAAAATGCAAGATCAGGATAGATTTTCCTTGTTATCCATGCAGGAGTGAGGAATTAATTCAAGAACCACTTGAGGGTAACCTCAAAATACTGAAGTTCCATCCTACTTGGAAAAGGAATTGCACTATAAACTTACATGGTGAAGCCAAACTCTGGAGTGCAGCACAGCTAGGAGACAAAGGCTTCAAGTCCACTCCCCCACTTCCACCCCCATGTTCTTCCGGATTGTATTTTCATGTATTTTTGTCAGCACTTCAAACACTTCACAAGGATCTTGAAAATCTTGAAAATGTACCATCCAACCCTTGGGGTCTGCTTGTTCTTTGCCACACATTTCCAGCCTTTCACCGTGCTTATGACACCAAATTATACGGAAATCAGTACAGATAAGGAATCAGGTGAGCAAATTTGGGAAAACCTTCTATGAATAAAGAAAACACTGTATTTAAGTGGGAAAATTAATATCTCTTAGAAATACTTTTTATAGAAAATAAATTGTAGTGAACTTCCAAGCAAGGAAAATAAAATCTCAAGTAGAAGATAAAAATGTGATGAAAAATTAACAAGGAAAATGAAGTGTTTAACTAAGGATAACCATATTTTGAAAGAACCAGAATAGTGCCTTTATCTAAGAAGACAACAGAAAACCTACTTGGCACTTTTTCAGGTAACAAATATCTTGAGAGCCTTTGGCCCAAAAACAGGCACCAGACCAGAGTGCTGGGGGCTAAGGGATCACAGGGGAATAGCCCCCAAAGAAAAACCAATAAAGGTTAGGAAAAAAATGTGAAAATTTCAATTCAATTGTCTGGATGGTAATCTAAGAAAGCTGTGTACAAGTTTTAATCATACTCTTAACTAATGTAAACTGACATGATAAAGTATCACTGCCTTTCAGTAAAAAAATCGTTCCCATTATACCTATGGTATTTCTTTCAAAATGTCAAGAAAATAGAGACTAACTAACATAATTTATTCCAACTTTTTAAAATATTTCAATAAGTCTAAGGGAATCAGTAGTTCTGTGAATAGTAATTTTTAAAAAGCTATGTGGTGCAACGAAGTAAAAATGGGAAATTGGGTAAAAGACAGCAAAACAGGTCCAATTTCAATCACTCATGCTCTACAGTTCTCTGTTACCAACATTTTTAGTTAATATATTAATCAGTGATCTGAGGCCATCACTGCATGTACTGCATGGAAGTAAAACTATTCAAGATTTCTGAGAATGTGAAGAATTTGAGTGGCAAAGCTATTTGAGTGAGCAGTGAATAAGCAGATGAAATGCACTGAAAAACTGCTCAAATTAATAAATACGTACCCATACAATGTATGTGGTTTAAAATTAATCAACAAAGACCAACTAACGTAACCTTTGCTTAACTTTGCACTACTGAGAAGAAAGAAAATTAAATGCTATCATTAGTAAAGGTACAAAATTTTAGGAACACTGAAAATATTATCCTTCAGTTATAGGCAAGTGACAGTTTTGCTGACGACATTAAAAAAAAATACAAGAGAGTAGAAAGGATACAGAGACAAAACACACAAAATAACACTGGAGTCACAAAGAAGTAGAGGAGAGAACGACTGGATGAGGCTTCAGTTTTGGAGAGGGTCTACGATTTAATGTCACTAAAGACCAACAGCAGAACAACTGGTCATATGAAAACACAGTTTCAGAAGAGTTCAGGAGCAGATTTTCAAACACTCAGCATCCACAGTTACAGCTGGAGTCTGTAACACTGCTAAGCACCTAATGGCTTGCACTACAAAGTTGCCAGACATGTTCCCATCAATTCAGCACCAGTAACTCTGAGTTCCTTCAGAGAAATCAAGTCTCTCCTTCAATGCTGTGATGCATCTTTTTTGTCTGTTTGTTTCTTGTTGTTTTCTGAAAGTCTCACATACAGGAAGTTGCACTAAACATTCAACACGGGCATGTTGTTCCTTCTAACTGAATATACCTTAGTCCTTACACCAATTTGTAACTAGCCAGGCAGTGCAGACAGTGAACGAAAGTCCCACTCCTTATCCACCTTGGGTCATCTTAAATACAGCCTATAACCAGCGAGCACATTGTATTTGGGAAGGTGAGAAATACTTGTGGAAGAAGTGGGCTATGCATCCCATATCTCACTCCAGTGTGTCAGCAGTGCCAATCCGTGCAGCTGAGGCAGGTCTACACCAGAAGCACATCCCAAGAAGAAAAGGATTTTGATCTGATCAAAACAATTTCAGCTCACTGTACAGCTAGTATTTGCACAAAGGAGAAACAGGGGGATAATAGGCTGGGGACACAAAAGATGCAATGGAGAAGATGCAAAATTAATGACTGACAAATTGGACTGCCGGTCTAACACGTGGTGGCAATTCTTGTTTTCCGGTTAAGCCATAAAAGCAGGTCTGAGTGATTCAAATTTCTAAGATCAACTACATCACTAAGCAATGATGTTACTGCTGACACAAAAAATTAAACCAGGAATTTTCCTAATACAACTTCAGATTTTATGAAAGCAAAGTATATTGGCAACATTTTTTTTCTTACACGTGTACACACAAAAATTACAGATAAGCATATATGTTCACTTTAAGGAGTATGCACAAATGTCTCTATTTTGGCAAATAACTCAAAATTTACTTAAAATTTCCAATACGAAAATAACTTGAAATAAAGTACTTTGACATGTATTTGTGAAGCATTAATGACAATTTTATGATATCAACAAAATCTCAGCAATGCAAACAGAGATCCCAATACAAATTGATGTTTTGATTTAGCCATGAAGTACTTCCCATACCAGAAACAGCATCAAGAAGATGAGAACTTGGTCAGTAATGTATTTTCTTAAACTTACAGACTATAATTAAAGCAACTGAAGCTAAAAAACCACCCCAGTTTTCAACCACAGGATTCTACATATTTCTAAAATATTTTACTGTCTTAAAATGAATAAAACTACTTGTAACGCCCACATATGAATCATAATACAGTTTAATTTTAATATACATATTTTACAGTATTTTATCTTGCATGATTTGGCTACATTACAATTGGAATAAATGCTCAGGCAAATGAGATAATTTTAAAGTCTTTCACTTCAAGTTTTTCCATTCCTCTGAATTAAAAGAAATCTTGACTAATGAGCAGAAACGTGAAATTCTTAAACCTGTAATTTTACTAGCACAAGAATTTTGCCTCATTTTCAAACACCCTTTAGAAACTTTTAAAACGGAGCTACTAAACGTGAATTCCAGAATTCCAGTCACAATGTGGAATAGGTAAGGCATAGAAATGTAACTAACTGAATGTGGCAAAGTCACGATGAGGTCTGGAACTGATGTTTACTAACATCCACTTTGTGCTTTCTCTGCACTTTTTTTTTTTTTCCTAAACTGAATTTCCTAACAGTTTTTAATGATTTAGCATCCAAAACCACTTTGACATGAAAGACAAACTTATCAGAAGACCTGAGAAAAAAAGACAAAAAGCAAAGCAAAGCAAAACAAAAAAACTCTACTTCATTCAATGCGGAAATCAAATCTTATACAAGAGAAAACACCGATAATCTCTTTGTAAAACTGACTTTTCTGAAATTCACGCTGACTATTCATTCAGTTTTTTTAACTGGCACCAAATATTTAACATTTGTGACACCAATATAATGGGAGTCAATATGGAACAATAATTTTCCAAAATGTATTTGTATTAATATTGAAATAACAAAGCCATTTTGATGCGGTTCTAGCGGACATATTTCTCCTCCAGAAAGTAAGCAGTACAATTTTCTAATTAATAAAAACAAAATGGAAACTGACTTACAACACTGACTTCAAAATCCTTGTGAAAGTCTGTACTGGTGATGTCACAAATTCTGTCACATCTGAGCAGGTATTGTCTGTAGAAGGTTCAGAAATGTCCATTTTAATCAAAACATTTATTAGAGGTAGTTGTGTATTCTGTTTTTATTTTAATGAATTACAGAGTTCTCTAAAGAATTATGGTTGCAACTCTCTTTAAAAGTAATGAACTAAGAAAAATCTAAGTATCTGAAATATAGTATGAGTACTTGATCTATACTGGACGTAGGAAATACTGATACAGGAAATAGCGAGAGGAGGTCTATATACTTCCTCCAGACTTTAATAATGATGTTCACATAGCACTGATGTAACTAACATTCACATTTCCTCATTTGCTTAAAATGACCTACAAATCATAACTTCATCACAGCACAATGCCAGTGGTAAAATATTACTGAAGAGAAAAAAAGCAATGTCTTATGCTCATTTATGTTTATTCTTAAATTATACCCTTCAACTTCACTGTACTTCGGAACAAAGTATTTTCTTCCCACTGCTTACCTAATAAACCACTATTTTTCTTACACCTGTAGGTTAAGAACACACAAGTCAAGAAATCCTCACTTAACTGGTCCAAACCCCCAGGAAATTTTAAAGAGAGATTTGTCAAGGAGATGTGGATATCTGTTCAGCTGGATGAAGGTTTTGAGTGTCTGAGAAAAACTTTTCCTTCCTTCCCTTCTACCTGTGCAGTCAGGAAAAACAGCACCTCCAGAAGCATGCCCTGCTGCCTGGGGGAAGGGATTCCAACTGTGCGGGTGCCTGAAGAACTCTCTAACATTCACTTTGGTATGCAGAGCACAGATATGCTAAGATTCATTTGATACAAGTCATCTATATTCTATAATCATTTATTTATTTTCCCAGTAAAGTTAACAAAATGAAGAAAAAGCCTTGCCAAGAAAAGCTTACAGTGAGAAAAACAGATTTAGATACAGAACTTCTGAAAACATCATCTAAAATTTCCTGCTTCTGACTTCAGAACTGGAACGAATGGCAACAGAATAAAGCTATGTTTCTACCTCGTTTTTCAAAGAAAAACAAATCTGATACTAGAATTAGGTATGAGGACATATGGGCAGTCTATCACCTGACTACCAAACAACAGTACTAAAGCTCACACATGTTTGTTAATCCCAAGAGTAAAACACTGCTTTGTCTTCTGGAGGTCGTGCTGCAGATGAGTGCCCGTTATGATGCTGATGCATTTTTCCATGCTAAGCTCCTTGGGGAATTTGAGCTCACCGTCAGTAGAACAGACAGAAATTTTTCATCTCCTCTGTCCTGAAAGTATTCTGTCTTTTTGTTTATCAACTCGGTATGTAAGAATAGCAAGTATCAGCAGCACAGCTGAAACGGTCTCAACAAAGGACTGTCTTCTGAGTACCTATGATTTTATACTGCAACAATGTACTTTCCAGTGACATCTTGATCTTGTACCAACAGACCACAATTGATAGAGACAGACTGAAATTTAGTGACATGATTATTGGTGACAGACAGCAAGCCCTCTCCAGACAATCTGAGATGATTAAGGGGAGGGCTGCTTTCCAGAGATATGGCTGCTCTCAGCTATACTCTTTATCTCCATGGGGAGCAGAGTAGGGTGAGCCCAAGTGATCAAAATAAGCTACAGAAATACATCAGCCCTCTAGAAGTTCTCACTCTCTTGAAATAAGGCTGTCTGCAGATTTCTCCAGTTCCAGTAAAACACCTCGTAAAACACGTTATTCTTTGGTGTGGTGGTTTTTTGTTGTTGGGCTTTGGTTTTGTTGTTGTTTTTTTGTTTGTTTTATAACTCCCCCTTCCAACCCTACAGTACATTGGCTTTCCCTGTCTGATCCACCAGTTGTGCAGCTCACTAGTCCAATAGGAAAAAGAAAAAAAAAAAAAAAGGAAAAAAAAAGGAACTGGAGATGTTGAATAGGGGAGGTAAGAGAGGAACAGGACAGTGTCCTATCACATCAGATGACTGACTCCATCAGCCTGCAAGTCATATTCATGCTAAAATCAGCACAAAGTGGCCACAGGGATGCATTCCAGACAGGCTTTAGCTGAACCTCCTCTGTCATTAGCAGCATACTGCTAGATTTGATTAGAAGTAAAAAGAAAACATCCTCTGGTTACTGTTTGCAAAATTTCCCTCTCTCCCTGGCACACTAGGCATCTGTTCAAATGCTCTGGCTATGTGTGACACAAGTAGGGAACAGTTGTATGACTACCTCTGGTTGATTGAAAAGCATCAAAACACAAGACGTATAGCTTATTTGTGCCCTCTGCTTGCAAAAGAATGAACATGCTGCCCAGTTGCATCTTTTATGCACTTTCCTGCTTCCTATGGTAGAAGTGCAGAAACCATAATACCTGTGCCATCATTTGAGCAGGAAAGTGAACAGTGGCTTAACTTAGCAGAACATGAAAGCAGAGGACGGGATGTATGTGGACACTCCATGTTCACTGAGAGACCTCTAACTGTCCAAAACACTGAGTACAAAGGTGCTAAAATGGATTCAACAGCAGTGCTCATCCAAGACATACTATGAAACTCATTAGAAATTTCTGTAAATTTATTTTTTAATATTGATAGAGATTTATCAATGGACACCTCAGCAAAGAGCAACAGGATCAGAATAATATTCTAATCAGCCCTTGGAAAAATTCCTAACAATTTGAGATTTTGTTACTACTCTAAATTTATCATGCAAATCAGTATTGGGCATTTTGTGAGTTTTACTCATGATATCATGTATTTTAAGAAAAAAAGAACATCTGATTATTTCAGTTTAAACTCTTCAGAAATACAGCAGGTCACAACATTTCCCCATTATGGATATATTGTACCTGTTTTTTAAGTCCATATCTAACACACTCTTGCACTGATGGTATCAAGACACATTTGACAGTATTTTTCAAATATTCCTCTTAACCAACCTCATCTTGGTTCTGAATACATGTGGATTCAACATTCAGTTAGGGGGCACAATTATCCTTACCTCACTATGTTAAAGAGCTCATTACCTCATCAAGAATCTTTCTCATGTCCAAGCAATCCGAAATCTCTCAATACTCATGCTCACCGGTTCTTCCAGTCTTAGGTTCTAAAGCCATTCTCTCCAATACTGAAAAAATTACAATTTTTCTTTGTTTTAATATTAAATATTGAGAGAAAAACTGGAACGTAACTCTCAATTCCTACCTTTCAGTGCCAATTCGCTTCTCCGCATCCTTACTATGCATATTTAGAGATAGTAAGGATACTACTTGATTCAGTACTTTCTAAGGAACTCTCCGAATTACAACCATTAAATAACAGGTTTTCTTTGTTTGTTTTTTTTTAACTCAGTGGATTTTGACATCTTTCATTTGGTGGAAAGCTAACATTTTCCAGTAGAAACATAGAGTCCTAAATACCAAGAGGGTATACTGTCCATACCCCTGACAAGCTGGCTAATGTTTCTTTTCGAGAAGCAATTTGCAGCCTCTTCAGAAATAGTGACAGATCCCACTGGATCCGCAAAGAACAGAATGGAAACAACTACCATTACTATTAACTTACTATCTAATATCATGTTACTTCTCTGCTGGAAGATTTTTCCATTTGCCTGGAATCCACTTGAATGCTTCATGAGTAACTTTAACACTGGAGTGGAGAAAACTAGCCCAATAATTCTTGTCTGTAAATATTCAAAATCAACAGAAATAAAAATACAAATAAATGAAAATAAAGATAAAATACAGAAAAGAATCAAAAGAAAAAAGCCAACAAGCAGTGCAGAAGTCAAGATCTTACAAACAAGCTGAAAAT
The DNA here is from genome assembly GCA_035772895.1 of Perdix hodgsoniae. Taxonomy (NCBI): domain Eukaryota; kingdom Metazoa; phylum Chordata; class Aves; order Galliformes; family Phasianidae; genus Perdix; species Perdix hodgsoniae. Next base: position 3,168,226 of record JAPSGF010000039.1, read on the forward strand.
GGCTGCCACTATTCCGAGAAAAAAAAAATCCCTTTCCTCTCAATCATCACTAAAAATCTATCTTAATGTCTTAATGAAGATATTAAAGAGGTAATTATTGGTAAAAGATCAGCATTCAAGAGTGAGAAGTTTAACCAAATAAGGATGTAAAGGAAAGATCGTGAAACGTAAGGTCAGGGTAAACAAATTAACAGAGCTAGAAAATAATTTGAAAAGCTTCTTGCAAATGATGCTTGTCATCAAAACCAGGAAGCAAGACAAGAAATCACTGGGACTGCTTGATAAAAGAAGCACAGAAAGGGATAATAAGGCCACAGCACAGAAACCTATGAATTCTTTGCCTTGGTCTTTATTTCTGAAATCACTGGAAAGATACACAAGCCCAGATCATTTCCAGTAGTAGTAAACAAGCCAAAGCTAGATTATTTAATATAAATATGTAGGAATTATTAGATGTCTGTAAGTGACCAAGACTGGATGACAGTCAGCCAGCAGTGCTGAAATAAGTGAAATGTGAAAGCACAGATGTGCTGGCCAAGATTTGCAACCCTTCTTTACAAATGGCCACAGGCTCAGAAGGCTGATGGGCTGTCAAAACAACTCTAAACAAAAAGAGTGTTTAAATGGAATCTCAGGAACTACCTGCAAGTCTGACTCCTGCTTCTGGCAAATCACTAGAGCCTGTAATAAGCAAGATCACGGGGCACATGAGAAGACATGGATCTGCTGGGAATGAGCCAGCATGGCTGTTGTGAAGGAAAAACCTGCCTCATCAGCCTGATTGGTTTTAACAAGACGAGAGCAATAAACATGAGGGTGAAGGGCATTCAGTAGGCATAAAGTGTTTGACAAAGTTCTTCCCCAACAGAGTTAAAGAAACTACATTAACACGGGAGCAAAAGAGAGGTTTTTATACAGTCTGAAAATTGGCTGAGGAACAGGAAACAAAACATAAGGCTTGAAGGCCACTTTTCAGCATGAGGAATACAGTCAGCAGGTCCCACAGGAATCCACGCTGGGATCATTTCTATTCAACATCTTAATCAAAGATGTGGACGTTGGTATAAATCCATGAAATCGTAAAGCTTACTGATGACAGAATGCTGCAGTGGATACTCAAACACTATCTCAATGGCATGGGGGAAAAAAAAAAGAACTTACCAAAATTGAGTTGGCAAAGGTGACAAATGGTGTATAAATGCATGGTAATGTATATATAGAAAAAGAATAATCTAAACCACGCCTCACAACATTTATCTTAGAATCAGGAATTAAATTTTAGGAGAGTCCTGGAGTCACTGTTAATGGCTTTATGAAATCCTAAGTTCATGTACTAGCAGCAGCCAAGAACAACAACAACTGACAAAAAAAAAATTGGCATTTCAGACAGGATACTGTGAAGAGAAAGGATGCAATTTTGCTGACGCAGAAAACACTGCTGTGCCCACATCTTCATTAACCTGCACATCTCAAGAAGGATGTAGTGCAATTACAAAAAATACAGAGAAGGGCAATCAAATTGATCCAGGGGATGCAGCAGCTACCTTTTCTAAGGATTAAGATCTAGAAGATTAAGAGGCAGGGACTTCTCAGTTCAGAGGGGAGAAGGCTGAGGGGGTATGATGGAGGTTTACAAAATCACAGAGGCAATACATCAGTGTAGTTGTTGTTCATCCAATACCACAAAGACAAGAGCCAGGGCACCTGACAAATCTGCCTGGAAGGAGATGCACTGACAGCGTAGAAGCAAACCCTTTATGGAAAAACAATTAAAAAAAAAAATCTACATCTGAAATTTATGGCCACAGAGCCATTCTGCATTGGTGGGTTCTAGAAGAGTTTACATTCATGGACAACAGCCCCATAAGCAGATACCAGAAAGATGAAACAGAGCTCAAACATCAAACGTTATTAATATAGCAGTTTCAGATACTGGGAAAATGTAAGAGTGAATGGCAAGAAAATGGCTAAGTTTCATAGAATCACACAATGGCCTGGGTTGAAAATTACCACAAAGATCATCTTGTTTCAACCGCCCTGCTATGTGCAGGGTCACCAACCACAAGACCAGGCCGCGCAGAGCCACATCCAGCCTGGCCTTGAATGTCTCCAGCGATGGTGCATCCACTATCTGTCTGGGCAACCTGTTCCAGTGTGTCACCACCCTCTGCGCGAAAAACTTCCTCCTAATATCTAACCTAAACTTCCCCTGTCTTAGTTTAAAATATTCCCTCTTATCCTATCACTATCAACCCATGTAAACAGTCATACACTCTCCTGTTTATTCACTCCCTTGAAGTACTGGAAGGCAACAATGAGGTCTCCCAAAGCCTTCTCTTCTCCAAACTAAACAAGCCCAGTTCCCTCAATCTTTCTTCATAGGAGAGGTGCACCAGCCCTCTGATCATCTTAGTGGCCCTTAGTGGACCTGTTCAAGACCTCCGCGTCTTTCTTGGGCTGGAGGTCCCAGGCCTGGATGCAAGCTCTTCCTAAATAGCATCTTCTCTGCCACTGCTGCAGACAGATTACTGGGCTAGATGGGCCACTGACATGACTCAGACATAGTATGACTATTTCTTATTTTATACTTACTCTCTGCTGTAACATAAATAACAGATTACATTATCACTTTCTCTATTCTTACTCAACCTCAGTAATTACAGTTCATTCAACCTACACTCATAGGTCACATTCTCTAAATCACCGGTCACTCCCATTGCTAGTCTCCATTTATACTCTTTCTAATCTTAAACTGTAGCACCCAGAAATGGATGCTGTTGGCAACTGAGATTTGACGTGCTCGGTGGAGCAGATAGATGTATCTTACAGACTCCAAAACTGTTTATCTATGCTTGTGTTTGTCTTCTTAAGAACATAGAGATATAGTTAACATCCAGACTATCATCCATGGTATCTACTGGCACCTCTTCTTTCTAAAGAGTGACTTACCTTGGCGCTTTTTCTCCATTCATTTTTTTTTTGTAAAGTTGATCATTCTAGTGTTCATTTCAAACTTGCTCCTTCAAAGAGCTTCCGTCTCTTTCAGACACCACATCTCTATGTTACTGATACCATTCTGAATTCGATTTCTATCCTCCAGCATCCCCGCAGTCCCCTTCACGGTGGAGACACCTGAAAACATTAGTAACTATTCTCCACTAAGCAGTGAAAGTACTGCCTAGGCAGAACACGTGGCAGAGCCTACCAGAGTACTAACGCACATTTACTTAGACTTAGATGGAGAACATTTTAAAAATACCCAGCACAGTGGGTTTTTTATTTTGGTTGGTTGGTTTTGTTTTCATTTTTTGTTCTTACAAATTTTACTGTTAGAAACAAACCTCACTCTTGTTCCAATGAATGTATGCATCTTTTGTTTCCTCACAAAAGTTCTTTTCATAGAGTACTAGAAGCCTAACTAAATCCAAGATATGACATCCAAAGCTTGCTGCCTTGTCAGTAAAAGGAAATTTGATTAGTTTTATGCAATTTAACCTTGCCAAATCAACAGTGACTCATCTCATTATTTTCTAGATGTTCATAAATAGTCTACTTCTTCTAGTATTTTCTCTTCAGTTAAATTGATGTTAAGCATTTTGCCACATCAAAACACATTTTGTTTGAACATAAAAAACATAAGAAGCAATCCAGATAATTTTCTCAGTTATTTAATGTATTACAGCCTATGTTACCTCTAAATGTTCTCACCAATTATTTGATGGCTTTTTTTTCTGATATACTGAACCTGTCAAATAGAGCCAGACATAAAACTGCAGAATATGAGTATCACCACATAACTTCATCTCACATTTTCAAACAAACCTTACATTCTTACTTTGGGAAGAATCATAGAACCCTTAGAGTTGGAAGGGACCTTTAAAGGTCATCTAGTCCAACTCCCCTGTGATGAACAGGGTCAAAGAAAGAAAATTACACAGAAATACTACGTTTAAAAAAAAAAAAATGCAGCTTTGTCTCATAAAATCATGAAGGAAGAAAAAAAGGAATCCAGTTTAGTCTCAAAAGGCATAATGTATTTACCAGAGACCTTACATACCTTTATGTACAAGAGGCCACAGGACCTATCTTTAACTCTGACATGAACACAACACAGTAAGAGTGTTCCAGAATAATGGCATAATTAACTCAAAATGTCCACTGCAAATATGAAAGAAAAACACCTTCACATATTCAACAAATAGCACCTTGCCACAACTATTGTTATCTGCTGCTGCCAATCAGTATTGTTATGGTTGTACAAAGACTCCAGTGCACCAGACTGTCGCTAATTATGTATATTCAAGTGATTAGCAAGCACTTGTTGCCTCGTTCACACCACCCTCCAAACAGCAGCCTTTGAGAGTAGAATAGACTGCAAATTTATTGAGAGAACACTGTTAATCCTTTGGGGAGAATGTAAATGTAAACAGGACTACTCTACATCAAGGTGCTTTGACAACAAAAATCATCTGCATAAACACATGCTCAACAACAAACAGGTGTTCTATTTCACAACTAGCGCCCATTTGATGCTTTCAAGTAAGCATTATGCACAAACTGTTAGAAGTACTTTGAAACCAGCTGCAATTACTATAATTAGCTGTTTTCCTACACTTTGTGTGTTGTTTTTTTTTTCCTGTACCTGTTCAGTATTGTGTTGGCTGCAATCTGTAAACTCAAGTGAAACTAAGGTTCTCGCCTCATCTTTAAAAATTATTAACCTTTCAGTTCAGTTCCAACTAAGTAAGTTCATACTCATCATTAAAGCACCACCAGTTATAAGATGATGTCTGCATAAAATAACAGTCCTACAAATGTCAGGTCACTCATATAACAGTCATCACAGACAGGAAAACAAAGACAACAGCTAAAATAGCGCCACAAAAATAGTAAGCCTTCAGTACTGAGGATTTCCCTTTATAACAGAAATGTCCCCAGGAACTAACAACATTTAATTTTAATAACAACTTCACTTCTAGTTGTATCACTCAATGGGTGGTGAAAAGTCTTGCTAGTAGACAGCTACTCCTAACATATTCCAAGTGAATGTTTAAAATAATTATTTGGACAGAAATCATGTGCTTCGTTTTCCTTAATGTGTACAAAATTTAAAGTACTTACATCCATTTTCAATAATTATTGAAATTATTTATCCATGTCTGATCATTCCTGCCTCAGCTTCTGATGGTATCCACAGATTTGCTTTTCAGCAGTCCCAAATGCTTTGCCATAACGATGCATTTCTACAGGTAAGTTTAACATGAACAATGTTTAAGTCTAGCTGCCTCGTCTCCCAAGTCAAATTCTAATGCACTAATTTCATGAACTTGGCTGTGCCACCTATAGATAGCTAAAATCTGATCCTCCTACCCTATGATTTGCCAGATTTTAATGACTGCACTGAATAATTCCATATTCAGCATCTGCTGAGGGATGTTTTTCTTTCTTCCACAAATGAAAAGCTTAGCAAGCAAAGCCTGGGACTGCCCAAGGAGTAAGAACACAGCTGGGAAGAAGGGCTGAAGATGATAAATACATAGTAGTAAGATAAGGACAGACTATAGGCAACAGAGAAGAGACTCTTTCCCCTTGGGTGCAACCGGAAAAGCTGTGATCAGAGCGCAGCACCTTTCCAAGACTGACAGTCTTCTGCTGACAAGCTAATTTGGCATCCTTCACCAATAACAAAACATACCTGAGGTCCCTCTAATGCTTCTCCATTTGCAGCAGTGCGATTCTATTTTGGAGGGATATCCTCTACAGAGTTCTATATGTTTTTCACAATGTCCACTACTTTCATTTCACCAATATTTGTTCATTTGGAAATGATAGCTTCCGTTCTGTTAGGCCAGCCAACCACTACACACTGTACTCATAGCAGTCACTCCCTAACTGACTAAAAGAATGAGTAAAGATTTATAAAAGTTGCAATATAACAAGACCTCCCATGAAAATGCAGAGAGCATCGTATACCTAGAAAATTCCAAGCTAGCCTAATTTCTGGGCTTATTCCAGAGGGAAACCATCCCTTGAGTAGCCCAATCACAGGATGATAAACCAACTCATTTTCCCCATTAGCCCACAGTGTATAGATCTACACAGAAAACCCAGTAGTTTCAAGTGTATAAGTGTATAAGTAATCCCCACAATGACGATTTTTTTTTCCTGTCTTCCTTTAAGTAACAGAAAAATGTGGTTAAACTACTGAAAATAATAAATCAACAGATCTACACCTTGTATTCTAAATGTGAAGAAACTCCAGATTTAGAGGTACCTTAAAGCTTCCAGTGTACATTAACAGCTATATTTACAAGAATGCAATCTCATGGGAGTAATCTTTATTACTTGTATTCCTAGCTCTTCACTGTAATCCCAAGCCAAATTTTACAATACAGTCACTCCCAGTCACTCAAAAAATGCAACCACTCCGTAGCATCATTCATTCTTTTGACCCACTGTAAGATAATTCTAGGAGCTAATCAGAAGAAAGCAAACATTGTTTTTTGTGATACATGCTATATTTTTCTGCAGCTTAGTACTCTGCACCAACACTACTCAATTAGATGAACTCTGCTGGCAGAGCAAAAGATGTAGCAGAAATGCACATGCAAAGGTTACAGTGTACCCATTCTCCCTACTTCTAGAGAGGAACAGACATTTATCATCTCTATCATAATCTCTCTGTCTCAGCACATGAACGGATACATGATAGTATAACAGTCCATTTTTCTTCAAAATCAGAAGAGTTAAGAGCTAGTAATTTGTTGCAGAATTTCTGATGGGAACAGTAGCTTCTACTGTCACCACATGAAGGGTGAAAAGAGGGGAATGAACAGCTGTGAGATGCTTAAACAGCTACAGCTAGATACACAAATCGGGTTCAGTTATTTTATTGTCAAGTAAGTCAGCTATATGCTAAACAGAAAATACAATGACAAAGGCATTTACTACTCATTCATATCATCACCACCACACACAAAGTTACAAGCAGACATATCCGGGTTTTGTTTGTTTGCTTACTACTCTTTGTTAGACATAAAAGGAAATAATTAGGAGAAATACTGTATTGAATCCAGACATACAGAGAAGTGCAGAGTCTGGTATCCTACTTGCACACACAAGCATGTGCTGCTTCTGTGTTTCAAGTGAAAACTTTGAGAGAAAAAAAGTGTAGTAGATAATGGAAAGTTTATTTGGATTTCACTATCAGCACTGAAGACAGTTGGACTAGATGATCTTATAGGTCGTTTTCAACTTTGTGATTCTATGCTTCTATGATCTGCACTCTGTTTGATGTTGAAGCTGTACAAACTATCAGCACCCTGAAAAATGTACACATATGCCTGCATTCACTTTAATACAGGATATATGCATACACAAGTATGCATATGAGATCAAAAGGAAACACTTTGAAACCACAGGTTTAGAATGAATCAATCAAAAAGGGACGATACTCATCAGCCACAGCTTCCAAACAAGCAAGAAACAAATGTGTAGGTCACTCCGAAAGTAATGCCTCCTATTTGTTTCCATGGGAACTGGAACAGATGCAATAGCATTCGTTGATAGAACAAATTCTCAGCTACGAAACACTACTTTTGAACGCAGTCACCATCACTAGCTGTGCATTTACACCAGCAATAAAAATGACCAGCAGGTGACCCACTGCCATTGTTGCAATTGCTGAAATGTCCCTCCCACTGCCTCACTGCACTCATTACCTTGGTCTTCATTTACATTCAGCAAGTATCAGCGAATGCCAATAGGAGCACTTTTTCCACAAGGAGCAATTCAATCCTATACGTTTGCTTCATACACACTTCCAAGTCAGACATGGTTCTGTCACACTGCCCCCCTGCTGCCATCTACCACATGGCAAAAAAATGCAACAGAATATTGGTGGAAAGGTTAATCTCTAACTATATGCCATCATCATCTGCCTCTGACATCATGGGCTGACATAATACAATAGGAGGCATTACTTTCAGACCAGCACTTGTATAATTTTAACACCAGATCATTTTAAGATTTCTAGCAGTACAGTTAACACTAATCTACTGGTTCTCATAACATTCTAATCTTAAAACCCCTTTTTCCATGAATACTGCATCCAGAATTTTCATTTTTTGAATGTGTTCTAATGTAAGGGAACAATGAATCATTCAGCCACTAGGTAGGACTGCTCTACAAACAACAAACAGAACAGAATGCAACTAGGGGAACAGGATTAGTGGCTGGCTACTTGGCAAGCCCTTGTAGCTGAAGGAGGTTTGGGTCATGACTACTGCCAACATGTTTTGAGCATGACCGCTGATACTGTTATGATTCTATTGTCAACGGTTCAGACCTCCCAAATAGAAGTTCCATTATCTTTTTCTCCTATTTAGTGACCTGCTGTGATGGGGAAAACACTGCTCAGACTACCTAGAAAGCATAATTTAGTATCTTCCAATTGAGGGCCATATTTCCATTAAAATAATACAACACATTTAAGACTAAGGCTAAGCAAAATGTTTTATGCCAATATAACCACAGCAGAGCTAGCACAGCAACGGGCAGTGGAGCCCCCTACGTTTCTAAGTAGCCTTTGTGGTAATCACTTTCTCAACTCCTGTGCACTGTAAAGCTGTTGTGCTGCTTCTTATATCCCGTTCCCAGAGAGGGGAGTCCTGTACACATCTCAGCACAGATCCCAAACATGACATCATGCTGGTGCAGCGGGAGGGGGACTCTAAGAACTGGGAAGTGTCAAACCCTCTCATTGTGCAAGAGAATCTGCACGTGGATGCAGGCTGTAATTCTGGACACGGAGCAGAAAGATTCTAGATTACAATTTCACTCCGGGAGGCTGTTGTGGTAATAAGCGGAACATCTATTTCTGTTACCTGCAAGGTTTCAAATGTAAACATTAACTCTACAGTTGAATTCCCAGCTTACTCTACTATAAATACAGAGAAGAAACACAAATAGCTGACCTCTAGTAAAGCTAATAAATCTGAAAGCGTTGACTCCCGAACACTTTCAGACAATTCCCTTCTCCTCTTCCACAAAATACCTTTGGAGTGACATCACTACAGTTTTAAACAGCAAACTACATTTATGACCCTGAGAAGTTAAACACACGGAGGAACCAATGAATGAGATCATCTGGAACGGTGTGCGTATGTGTGCTGGGGGGGGGGAAGGGGAGGGGTTCTTTTCACAAATTACCCCCACTTTTCATTTTTTTTAATTTTTACTTTAAAAAACATTTGCATCCTAAAGCTTTTTTTCAATCTCTCCATTATGTAATAGTTCTTTAGGAAACCGCCAGCTACCCTGACAACTGGGATGCTTTGCCAGAGCGGCTTTGTCTAAATCCTAAAGCAGTACTTGGCTATGCATTGAGCCCAGTGGCTGCCTGTGATCTGAATGCCAATGAGGAGCACTGCCCCTCTTGTCTGACAAGTCAGAGACTTAAAGGTCTATCTGAGGTCAGCAAACTGTCTGGAATACTTTGGTACGCTTATACACAGCCAACAACATGTTCTTTCCTTCCAGTGCCGCAGTGGGCAAAAAACGTTTCATGCTCGACTGTCATTACATTGTATTTTAAGGAGAAAATATATATATATATTCTTCGTGTTTTATTTCTGCTTGGTTTGGTGTCTTACTCCAACTCTCTGGAACACTCAACCCCCTAGTGGACAGGTAGGAATGAAGACTGATTTACATGTACCTTAAAAATCAACCCAATACATATCTAAAAATTCAAGTAACAAGAAGACTACCAACAATGAATACTGACCTATATATTGCATAGTTTAATACATGTACTCTAACTATAAAGTACTGACTTCATATCATTTGATTCCCTAGCTTTCCATAGAGTCCCTGTTCAAACACACCCTATTTGAACACTTAGAACTACTATTTTTATTTTTATATTTGCAAATCATTAGAAATATTGGAGGAGGCCAAAAGTTGCTAAAATATCTCTTCGTTCCAATTTGTTACAAAAATCCTGAAATTTTCTTTTCTTGACAAAACAGGACTTTTAAGATGGCAACAGGTAGATAATCCATCAACATCAGTAGTTAAGAGGAGGCATTAAATTCCAAACTGTTATATCATTTCTACTTTTGCTGGCAGAGAGATAATTGCCTGCTAGTTGCACAAAATGATAGCTTATTCTCTTTCTATTGCTTTTGATGTAAACACTGAAATCTTATTTTGTTTTTGGTGGGTTTTTTTTTAAGACCTAAAATGGATGCAAGCCTTTTTTAAAATACGCTAATACCATGAGTTGAAAATTTTCTAATCAAAGAAACTGGGCTGTTCACATTTCTAAGTTTACCACCTTTTCTCTGTAATCGATAATTTAAGCTTTGATTGCTTTCAAGGGAGATTTCAATTTAAACATTCTGAATTCTTAAACATGAGTATCTTTCATTAACTCCAAAAGGAATGGATGCCTTCACTTCTAGGATGGTGAAGACTGAAGACAACTAGACTTCACATCAGATTCTAATATTTTCATACATTTTTTACTGAAATTCTGCATTTACGGTGTATTCATCAAACAGCATTACAAGAAACAAGGTGACAGAAAACTGCAGTATAAATCTACTGATTTAAAAAAAAAACTTTTCATTTTTGACATTACAGTTCAAAAATTACTGAAAAACAGTAAAGTTGCTCATTAACTTGTCAGACAAAACTACAAACTAAGGAAGAAACAGGTAAGAGTATAGCTTTGCTAAAACCAAGCTTAAATCTACCACTGAGAAAGGCTGCTCTTCTGTTTTTGAGCTTGCAAACTATTTCCTATATAGCTTTACATTAAGAAAAAAACTTTTGGTGATATATTTTTGGCGTATGATCTTGAGGGGGAGGTTGCCTTTTCACTTTTTATTACCTACACTCATTCATTCATTCTGGATGTTACTGTGAGCAAAGAAAACCGTTATAGAATAACAGTTATATAACAAAAGTCACTGACAGTATTCCCAAAACTTCCTCCCAACTTCTCAGTCAGGTTCCCGGTACTTATATCACAAATGTCTGCATAGCAAGTGTATATCTCACACCAGTTAAGTTTCCCTTGGCAGGCTCAAGCTTTGACACTACATACCCCCAATTCCCATTCAGTCTTCCACATTCTCAGGTTGCTGAGGTCTCATGAAAAGCTTTCTTACTAGTGAAGTGCTGATCCTGCAAAATCAGTCTTGAACAAAGAAGCTGAGATGTCAAAGAATAGAAAATTAAATTTAATTATCATTAATGTCAATTGTGGCTTGAGGCCAAAAGACCAAATTTTCATTACATAAAACCTACTGTGAATAAGTATTATGATCCTCCAAAGAGATCAAGAAGGTCTTGAGTGACCACAGAAAAAAAATAGTAATCTTTTCCACAAGCCTATGAAGAACAAGAGTGTGTCCAAAAGACGTGTGTCCACAAGAAAAAGAAAAAAAAAAAAAATAGGTTTCCCCACAATTTGAGACAATTACTCCAATTCCCAGTGCTCTTGTGGTCTTGGGAGGATTCCTCATGATATTCAGATTTCAGTGAATTCTCCAAGTCCACCAGTTTCTCCTTGTTAAACCAGGACGGCACAAGTAATTCATCTTATCAAGCTGCTTGCTTGCCTGAAATCAGAAGCAGTACTATATTAAGTAAAACCTATTAAGCAAAATACCATGACAATGTAATTGTCCAATTAGATTTCCCTCTTTTATCTTCTCTCTTAGAGTCCACACAACATCATAATGGTCACAGAGGAAATAATTTTACATACCAAGTTCACTTACAACTCTTTCAGTACATGGCTACAACTTTCATATACACAGCAGACAAAATCATTGTGCTCAGCATTACACAATAGAAGCAGGAACATACAACTGCTTAGATGGATGCTGACCAGCAAAATATCATCTGATGCTTGAAATACAGGGAGGCCATGCAAGCTGACAATGTCCCACAGGAAGAGTAGATCTTACTTTTTTAAGTTTTTTACTTATTTGGGGATATCTATCATACAATAAATATTTATATATTGAGCATAGAGGAGTATCAGTTCGCAATGTGGGCACATAAATTATATAGCGAAATGACTTTATTTAGGGAATTTGATCAGTCTTCTAGGAAATAACAAACCAAATACAGTTTTTCAAACTTTTTTTTTTTTTAAACCTCCTCAGTTTTCCAGTCTTTATCTGCCTGTAATTTTATTTCAAGGGCTGTTCTCTCTAGTCTCCCTTTACCTCCTATATTTTCAGTAGAATAAAAATCAAACCCAAACGCATTCAAGAATACGAACATGAGAGACTTTGTAGACAAAATTTTAAAATATTAAAAAGCCAATGTGCCTTGTTTTCTTCTGACATGAAAAAAAAAAAGACAAGACTTTAAACAACTTTTGTAAAGAAAAACGAAAATTCTGGACACAAAGAACAAGCACAAGGAATAACTCAGCTTTTGGGTTCATAACTGAATCACTTTTCTTACCTTTTGCTAAAAGCTATAGATGCAACAAGCAAAAAAAAAGGGGGGAAAGTACAACGAAAAACAGACTGTCTACTACCAGAAATGGGGTATGAATTAGGCTGATCATGGATGCTATTCTTACTTCCTTTTTAACATACAGGTTATCCCTGTAGATCTAACCAAATCAAACCAATGATAAGCTCCTGAATTAGTTCATTCATGCATGTTTCAGAACTGTGGCTGAAAAAAAACATAGTCTGGAGTTCAATGGCTTGTATTTGCTTCTAGGCAGGGTTCTTCTATTCAAAACTAAAACAATGGAGAGCCTTTCTCAAATTCTGACCCCCACCTATAAATGAAGACCTCTAACATCTCCATACAGAAATGCAAAGCATGTCAAAAAAGAGGATGATTTTGGATACTTTTAGATACAAGTGCTGAAACCATAAGTACTGTGCATTTCAAGAACTCTGTCTATCAAGGGATAGACTACAGCTGAATGGTTGTTCAACTCAAATCCTATTGCTTCAACCTAACATTTTAGAACTAAATCAGGTGCCCAACTTTCACATTTGTTGTATGACAACAGCACTGAGACCAAGTCTCCTGGTATACAGTATAATCTACAGATGATGAATTTCAGTATCTGACCAACTCAAAAACATCGTGGCAAAAAAAATACACATATAAAGTGGGGAGATGGAGGAAGAAAAAAAAAACCACTAGTATTTTTCCTTGTAGCTTTGAGACAGAACCTCTACAACTTCATTTTATTAATGATTAACTCTCTATCCATAGAGTACCAGTATAAATATTATCATCTTCATAAACAATTGCGAACACAGTTATAATTAGTAATATAAAGCCCCTTCCAGATTTCTAGGTCATGTTCCATTTTCAGAGTTCTCGATTTCATCCTCACAAAAAAAGGCATCATTATTTGAGAACATCTCTGACAGTCATAATCTTAATTCTGAATTACAGGATCATTAAAATAACTGAAAGGAAACAATCTGATAATTTCACCAAATGTTAGAGAATCCAGCAAAATAACATGAAAGAGGTCAGTCACACTTAACATCTAAATGAGTATTTGCAGTGGTACTTTGAGCATTTTACAAAAATGAAAAATAAACAATACTTCCCTACTAAGCTCACTGAACAAGTATACATTATCATTTCAAGCTACCTCCTTCCAACCATATCAGCCTAATTTTTTCTTTGTTTTTCACCTCGTGTTCCTATTTTTCCATTAATACAATGAGTTGAGAAAAGGAAGTAGCATGACTGCTGCCACATGCCTACAGAGTCTTGCTAGACATCATAGATCAAGAGTACAAGCTCTCTTTATACACTTGCATAATTAAAAATCCCAAGTGATATCCATCATTCTCTGGTCATCCAGACTGCAGATTTCAAGGGTGCTAAACAAGATGCTGGACACACTTCTCCCCTGTGTGCTGATTACCTACACTAACTGTCATACCTTACACATGATATTTTGACAGACAAACAAGTCCGGACTTCTTGAGTACAGAAGAAGAAACCACACCCCATCGCTCTGCTCAATTAGAAATAGAAATAATTTTCCAAAATCATACTTGGTAAACAATTGTATGAGACTGATTTGTCAAAAATCAAGATAATTTCATTCAAAACTAAAATGTAAGTACACAATTATGTATGCATTCATTCCCTTATTTAAACATAAGTATGTACATATGTTCTAAATGCTCTTTGAACATCGTATTGCATTACCTATAGTACTTCTGTCATATAAATGAAATGCTCATGTTTAGTTTACATACATTTAAATTGTAAGTCTTGCATCTGCCTTTTTAAACAGTTTTTCCTCATAATGTAAACTGTTTCATTTAAATTCAAGGAAGAATATGTCAGCATTGTTCAGCAACTCTCTTTTCCTCTAGCAGTGTAACTACCATCAAGTCCGGGAGCGCTGAAGAGCAACATCACCATATTCAAAGCATAAAAAAGCAAACAGGTGCAGGGCTGACACCACCTCCTTGAGCAGGAGGAACCTCAACTTCCAAAGCCAGTTCCTGCCACATCGAGGCAGCCTGTCCACTGATTTCGCTGAATGTAAATACAAGATGGAATTAGTTGAATCAATTTATTTCTCAGGGAGTTAGGGGAAGCTACACTGTCCTGCTGTGACACAAAACCTTAATGGTAATCCTTCTGCTAAAAAGCTCTAGTTACTAGATTTTGAAATCTGACTTGGAACTTGCCATTTGGCAGGGGACTCATCTGGTGTCAGACATGTCTGTAGGAAGAGCCACTCTAATCTGAAGAGTATGTACAAATAAATAAATAAATCACTTCACAGCTGCTAAGACAAGACCTGTTATGTCTGGCAGCCCAATTCTCCGCAGGCTTGTTACACAGACCATTTTCTCTGCCCATGCAGGGACTGACCAGGTCATTTCCTGCAATTGCTCCTTCTGACAATCAATTTTCTGCAACAGTGCCAGGCAACTAAATGAGAGCACAGACACTCACTCTTTCTTGGGCTTCAAACATTACCTTTAATGATGTCCAGGTAGCGTAAAGATTAAGGAAGCAGTCCAAATGGAGTAATTCAAGTTGGGACAAATTCATTGCAGAACTCTGAAGGTAATGGGGCAGCAGGAGATAAAACGCACAAGATGGGCAGAGTGGGCAGGTGGCTGGCTGGAAAGTTGAGATGAGTGAAATTCAAACCAGTGACAGAAATAAAGGAGCAGGAGCTGGCACTCCCATAGTCTGAGAAAACAAAGAGAAAGAGGGCCAGTTCTGGAGGGTATGAGAGCAAATGAGTAGCAGCAGGGCAATCAAGAGGAGAGCATGAATACAGAAGGAAAGGGGATGTGGGATTAAGTAGCAGGGGAAAGAAGTGAATGACAAGGTCAGAAAGTACATTTTCCAAAAAGAGCTGAACTTAGGGGTCCTGCATTTTTACATTCTTCTGTCAGTAAATAGCTGTGAAAACTGCTGGAAGTGGTGTTCATCCCCCTCTAGTAGCTAGCTGGTATTACAGAGAAGAGCTTGTTACAGCTACCAATTACATATTTCAAGTGCAAATGTCTGTTCTAACCCTAACTGAGAGATGCTATAACTCCATGTGATAGAATTACATTTCAGTCTGCTTTTACATAGGAAATCACATCCAAAGCAAGCTCCCTTAAAAGGCTAATCTGTTATAAGTTCAGAGAATTCAACAATTCCAAAAAATACACGAACTAAAGCTCTCTATACAGGATTCATTTCAGGTACGTACACTTCATCAGGGACCCCTGCTTCTGTTGCTGAGCAAGAAGCTGCTCGTATTTCCTCTATTTTTCTTTACTTAAAGTTTGTTCCCAACTCCATTCCACATTCTCCATTCAAATTCTCAAGCTCTGAATTTAAGAATTGTTACACACACTTATGTATTAAGAAGCCTACCTTGTATGCATATCACATTTAGAGCCTTAATGTTATATGTATGTTTGACAGCAAGCCTTCCATATCACATTATTATTTACATACATTTTAATTCATGTTTCTATTTCAAAGAGTAACTGTCAGTACACTGTATTTTTCCTGCATTTTTGTATCTAGAGATCTCAGATGGAAAAACAAAAACAAAACCAACAACAACAAAAAATGGCAATTACAATATAACAGTATTCACTGACAGTATCAAATAACTGAGAAATGTAAAACAACAGGAAGAGCTCCAGCTCATACGTCATCTAAAATACATGAGTGCATCTTTCACAACGTTGAGCTGCTGAGGTAAACTTACAAAGAAAATGGGCAATTTCCTTTTCTTGTTTCCTACAGTTCACTATTTTTTTCCACAGGTAGCAAAGAGTTGGAATATAAAATTTTGTAGAAGTACAGTAAAGAACTTGCAAACATTTTTCACATTCATCCCCTAGCCCCAAGAAAAAAAAAAAAACCCAAACCACAGAAATATGATAAACACAGATCTTTTCCTCAATGAGAAATGTCATATGCCAAATGTATTTTAACATTTGAATGTTTGGAATTATTTCAATACTGAAAGCTGAAAAATCAATTTAAAGAGAAAACAAACAAAGGAACACAGAAATGATGCTTTCTTGCTATCTGCTGCTTTGAATTCCCTAAAAAATCATTATGGGACTCCTATCAGGCAAATGAAGTTTATGCTGCCATCTAACATCTCTAATGAAGTGATCAGCACCAGAACAGGAATTTATTTTAAATTATATCAATCCCATGTATGAAATAACTGTGAGGATCTTTCTTTCATGTGTCTTCTTGTGGAAAAGCACGCTCTGTATATTACAGAAGATAACTGGTCTGATGTACATTCTTAACACAGTATCCTTGATCTCCTTAAAGAAATGTAGTTGGTAAACTTCTTTCTCGTAACAACTGATCTTGTAGAACAAATGATTTTTTAAAATATTTTTTCTACATGCAGAACATTTGAAGTCTTAATAATGCAAAGACGAGCATTCAAAGTTTTAAGCAGAAGCCAATGTTTTGTCACAATTCTTTTTGCTATGATGCAACTCACTGTAGCAAAACCACACCTACAGAACAAAGGGGGGCCCCGCTGGTGACTAATTTAAGTGTGATTCATCAAGGTTCTCCTCCCTCCTTTGATTTATACAGCAATCAGAAACCACTAAGATAAACTCAACCTTTCATTGTAGCATATCCTTTCTGTTCTGTATACAATATGCTTTTATTACCACCCCTTAAAATTGTTTTTATCGTTTGATCAAGATACTGTAGTATTTTGCAGTATCTGGTGAAGAAAGAAATGTATCAGAACGATCTCTTTTATCTGGCTGATGCATAATCAATGATCCACCCTCTACAGATGGCTATGAAAGCATCCAAAAATGCTTAGATGTGAGAGTTCATCATGTGCCACAAGATGCTTTTTTCTTATTTTTTTTTCTAATTAGATTTTTAACATACACCCTCCTTCCTGATCACTAGTCCCTTCAGGGCTCGAGCAATTTTTAGCAATAACTAACTAGGTATATGAATGGCCGGACTGCAGACCTCATCACATCTGGCACCACGATTTATGCAAAGTAAGTACACTGTATCGCTGATTTTAGATGCAAGTATTCCAGAAAATAAACACACTCATTTGTAGGGGGGGGGGGGGGGGGG
>JAPSGF010000039.1:3185953-3211097 GCA_035772895.1 Perdix hodgsoniae
GAACATAAAAACATTGTGTGTATACACAGCACAAAGTTCATCAGGACCAAACACATCTGCCACAAAGCCCCCTTCCCAGACACATTCTTCTGCATGTGTACTGACACCAGGTACTCAAAACACTTTCTGCTTCTGAAGGAGTAACTTATTGACTAAATTCACCTACCAAATTCTATCAAAACCATCAACTAATGATTACAGAAATCTTTCTAATCTTACAAAAAGCAAAATCATCAAATGTTATAGTGATCCTAGACTTTAAACTGCTTCCATGTACTGTGACCTGTGATCATGCTCTGAATACTGATATACAGAATAATATACAGAACTAAATATATAAGTAAATAAATATTCTGATCAGCTGGAAGGCTTTGAAGGAAGTCCAACTCAGAGAAACTTAACTTTATAAGAAGTTTATTGTATCCCTTAAATGTACTTTGATGAATAATTCTTAGTACTTGTTGCAAATCTCATTTGTAACCAAAGGAAAACAAAAAGCAAAATGCAATTCCCACAGTAGAAACCATGCTTTGGTTCTCTTCTAATCAAAAGTCTTCCATAGATTCTGGAAAAAGGAAAATGCCATCTTACGCTTTACATCACCTAAATGTCAAGAAATGCATTAAAGCTCCCTTTTGGCAAAAAATAACTACACATTAATGTAAACAAGTGAGAAAGAAAATCCAAATGAGACTGTACATAGCTCTAGACTTTGCGGTCAGGTGAAAAAGGCATTCCTAGTCTTATCTGTTCTCAGGATATTTTTTTCCCCCCACTGCCATAGCTACCAAGACACAATTCCTCATTTACTCCTCTCTTCTCTCTCTCTCACTAAGCATCAGTGCAGACTTCCACTCTCCCACCAGAAAATGATGGCCAAACTCACGCAATAATTGTCACTGTGCTTCTCGCAATAGCTCTTCATCCCATAGCCACAGGAAATCAGTACATATTTAGCTCCCTTCAATATACATCCTATACTTTCTGCCCTCACCAAATGCAGATTTCTCATGCATCTTTTGCCTTCTTCACCACCTTCAGAAAAAAAACATTCTTCAATTTTTTTCTCTATTTTCACGAAACATTTTCATTTCCTTTCTTATTTGTGGATCACTAAGCAATATATTGGGCTGCTTGTTCCACTTGTTGATACTGAAATAACAAAGTTTTCGAGTTTTCATTAAGTTACAAAAATAGATAAATTAAACTTAAATATACGTGAAACTGATTAATTACCATTCATCTTTTTCTAATACAGCTTTTACATACATAACCTCTAAAGAATGGCAGAACCATCCACAAAAAGAAAAAAAAAAGCATTATGACTTTGAAGACTGAGAATTTGTTCTAGGAACTCGCATGTGCTCCTCTGTACGACATAATAAATTACAGTATCTTATTAAAGCATGCTTCAGTATATTACATACAGGGGGAGCAATGTGCTTTTCCTACCAATCTCTCAAAAACGTTCTCGCTCCTGCTTTCGAGCACACACACAAAAATATTCAGCAGCAATTCTCATGTTTCACAAAATAAAGGTCAAAATGCACATAATCTCAATTAATGCTTCGAGAAGCAGAGATGAGTTTTCTGTGCCACAGTACTCAATAAATTTTACCAAGGCACAGCACTAAGCTAGTAATATTTTTAAAGTGACTTCTATAATAAAATCTTATTTCACACACAAGGGAAAATACGAAGAGTTTAAATTGTAGTAAAAAAGAATCACTAATAGAAGAAGTGAAAAACTGGGGAGTCTATATTTAACTTGGTGCTCAGTCATTAGAAAGGTGCCCCATAACGACCATATGTTACTCAAATATGTTATCACACCTACAATTTCATCATATGTCTCCCAAGAAATTAATTAGCTCTAACTTTTTCAACTTTGACAAAAATGTCTGCAGTAAGTCAGATTAGTAGCTGTTGCAAATGCTTCAGAATTCAAAGCTTGCCTCAGCTTTTATTTAACCTTTTAATTACTATCATTGAATAACATTTGGAAGGCAGATGTTCCTTTTTTTTTTTTGCACACGTAGTTAATATTTAAAAGACTATTTTTTAAAAATTAATACTACTTTTTCAACTACAAAAATACTACAAAGAAAATCATTTTATATATCAAAGAACAGAAACACCAGTAATGCTAAAATGCCAGTTACTTTAACTGGACATTGAGTAATCCTGAAGCAAATGGATTCTAATAAAAATTTCATAGTAAGATTCATTTGTACAAAAGATTGGGAGCTGACTCGGACTCTTAGCTGATTCAATTAATAATAATACAAAAAAATCAGCTTTGAACTGCCTCCTCTGCTCCTAAAACACAGCAAAAAATGTGTTTGAGATTAACATAATTGTGATGAGAACTGATTCCATGCACTGGAATCAATTAAAATATATGGGGAAAACATCAGAAGGACAAAGCACCAAAAAGCAATTATGTATATACTTATTTAACAGTACAGTCTAGGCTACCATCCTGCAGAGGAATTCAAGCTTACCTTACAGAAAACAAACAGCCTTAGTAGATGTTATTCACCACCAAATCTGATTTCTTTTGTTGTGACAGTTAGAAAGTATTTGCAAAAGTTATTTCAACAGCTACTTAAGTCTAAAAATTATTGAACAAATCATTCATATGTAAGAAATATTAACATTACATAATTTTAATTCAGTTACGAACCAATTCTAAATGTTCTACTGTAAAATACTGGGAAATTTCACTCTTGCTATCCACACAAATTAATGAATAATTAAAAAATAACGTCATAATCTAGACTCCACTGTTAAAAAGTAGTAGGCACAACAGGGTAGTACTCCATCATAAAATCAAATATATGAAAATTAACAGCTTACATGAATGTTGAAGTTTCACATTTTGTTTCTTCAAGAACTTCTATACACAGCACTTGACCATACACAGAATTTTCAGCAAAAGGTCCAGCAAATAAACAAATAATTCAATAAAAAGCATGAACAATAATGTTTTAACAGACACCTAAGGCTTTTTCTTAAGACAGTCTGAATTAACATGCCACCACAGAAAGGAAGCAAGTAATTCAACGCTTTTTTTTTTTTTTATTTTCTCCCTTATGCTCGGAAGATTCCTATGACTTTCTCCACAGCCAATATTCCCCTTTGTTAAAAGAGCGAAAATGTAAGCATGCACATACCTACGGAGCTCGCATATAGAAACACTAAAATGGAACGCATCTTTGAACAGGATGGAGATAGCTACACTATTCCTGTGGTTGTATGACAAACCTAAGTTACCAAAGTTAAGTCAAAAGTTAAGGCAAATCTTGTCCTTTTAATCCTGGGAGGAGGAGGTTGGAAAAAAAACACATTTAACAAACCCTAACTCCTTGTGTGATTATATCAGAACTGAATTAACAATGAGAAAAAATAAACAAAAGTGTCTTCCAAAAGCAAAACCAATTCAAAAGCTCATCTGCATCTACATATTTTCAAATATTTCAATCCAGTAGCTATAGCTATTTGAAAGCATTCATTCAATTGCCTTTGTATATCTTTATTTTTATTTCAATCTATGCTACATGAGATTTTCTGTAAGCTGGAATTGCTAGAAATGTACATTAGTGTTACAAGTGCTGAACTTCAAACATACCTTCCTCTGTTTTTCTAACAGAAACATTGTTATTTTTACTTAAGAAAATGGTGTCACTATGCTGCTATTATATAGTTGGATATACAAAATACAATTATAGGAAAATGTGATCTAAATATGACTTCTAGATGGTAAAACATATAGAGACAATATGACACTACAAAATCAACTTCAAAATAAATATTCGAAATACAACACAAAAAGAAAAATTTATGAATTGAAATTCATGAGCACAGCTGTATTATAGATATAATACAGAAAAAAATTAAACACTAAAAATGAAAAGGAGAAAAAGAGCTGTCTAGACAAACTGTTGAAAACCAGCAAACTGCAGCTATAGCCTATCCCATAACTCCTTCAGTCCTACATAAATAATTCTCCACAGCTTTTCCATATCTTCTGTATCAAACTAAACCAAAAAGTAAGCTTTATCTCTGTTTAAAAAAAACCACTAGAAAATATTAATTTCTGAATTGTTGCTGTGATGCCTCAGGGAAAATATAGTTCAGCCACACAAGCTCCTATTTTCTTTTTGAGCTAGCTTCCACGATAGAACTGTATTTTTCATAAGGCAGCACAATGGAACAGCGAAAGAGGTGAATTACAGGAACGTTTTGCCAGAAAGCCAAGCCAGCAAGAGATCAGAGAAACTAGGTGCTTGAATAACAACTTTATTTCCTTCCCCCACAGCTTTTAAATCCAGCAGCTGATATCATCTATGTGTGACAGAGCCATAGCCATCTCCCATACGTTCTATAAAATCTGTGAGAGCAGACACCTATGTGAAGGAGGCACAAGAGGATCACTCCCAGCAGGCAGCAGAAGATGCTGCACAGAGAGCTTGCTGGCAAGAGTGCAGGGCCAGGCGGTTCCTAGCCCAGTGCCATGCCCAGGCTATGCCACACACCCCGTACAGCAGCTGAAAAGACCAGGCTAGCAATGGCCTGGAGGGAACTGCCTTCATCAACAAAGGCCAGGCTGACCAGACCACCTGCAGGCTGCACCTCAGCATAAGCAGAACACTGATTTTAACAAGTGCTCATTCTATTTGTTGCACTTCAGTGAAAAGAAAGTCTTCCCACTTAAAAAGATTACTGGGATGCTTCTTACTGAAATATAAAGCTGTTCACAATCTCATTCTAATACCCAGCCTGCAAACACTGTGGTACAGGCACAAAGACAGGCATTCCTGTCCTTTGCCGACAGGTGCTGACTGATGTCTTCTTAGGAACATTCTAAAAAAGCAGATGACACTTCACTGATAGAAACCATATCTACCTTCAAAAGAAATCATTACACAGGCATATTTTACATCCTTGAAAGTACTTTGAAGGTAACACAGACATAGCGGAGTTACATTAAAATACATATATCTTTTTAACTTTTTTTTTTAATGAAATCCTGTGTACTATCTACATATTTTCAAAATTGCAAATTTAATTTTTACTGTCATCACCATTTTCCCATTTTTAAGGTGCAATGAACACTAAAGTAAATTGCTTTTAGTTCAGACTGCCATAAGCACATGTAAATGCAAACCAAACACATGATCTCCGTGGGTTCCAGCTGCCAAGCAAACCATGTCTTCCAAATGGTAGCACATTTTATTTGGTACTTGCAAGCAACAGTCTTTGTACTTCTGCATCAGTGATGTTGTGACAGCCATTAGTACATATTGTCCAGCTTTTCAATTGTTCAAGGGTTTTTTCACATTAGTAATTTTTATTAACCATTACAGTTGCATCCACATTTGAATTTCTAATGAACACATGTTAAAAATATATTTTCTATTGATATGCTTTTATATTATATGCAGCCCCCATGCGGACTTCATGTCTTCTTAATTTTGTATTATTTGAAGAAGTTCGTTCCCTACAAATACCAATTCAGTGACCTTTCTTGCCCTCTCACAAGACCCACGCATCTAAACATGTACCAGAAAGAAAAGTATCAATCCATCACATGAAACATTTCTAAAAAACATCTTTTACCTCATCCTGCAAACCAAGATCCCTGCGCTCACAAAAATGAGTAGGATTCATCTTCGTGCCTTTGAACCTCAATCTATGAAACGCAATCTATGAAACCATAAGTATGGTCACCGCAACAGCATGGCCCACAAAAGAATTCCATGCACCAAAAGATAGTCAACAGGACCCAAGTAATGACCCCACTCACACAGCGCCAAGCACCTCACACATCTATCTGTGTAGCCACAGGAAGCCCAGCGCTCCTCACGTGTGCCTGACTGCAGTATGGTAACAAACGTGGGCATTTGCCAAAGATCCCACATGGTTCCCAGGCTGGGCAGATGTGGGCACAGCCAGCACAGCAGGAAAGCAGGCTCAAGGTGCTCCAAAGCTCTCCCAACTTCAGAGGCAAAATAGACATGTCAAACACACACACACACACACACACACACACACACACACACACACAAAGTTTCTGAAACTGCCCCAGTTAAACTCTCCAGATGTAATTTCTTTTGTAGCAATTAGACTTTGCTTGTTATTTCATATCCTAATCAAAACAACACAGACGAAAATAATTTGCTTACTGAAGACGCTTTTTTTTCCTTAAAATCTGCCTTCCCATCCCCTTCCTCTGCCGCGTGGTGCTATCTCAATAGCTCGTGACATCACCAGGCAGCTGTGCCCGCTCACCCTGCACAACCGCTGCACCACAGCCCCCGCCCGGCTCAAGCAGTTGGAGCCCAATTACAAAGCTTAAGAAAGCAGGATGGATATTTCTAATGGACCCAAACATACAGACTTTCATAAGGGCAATGGCTATTTTTTTTAATCTTTTTCATCTAAAAATATTCCGGTGTTTTTTGGCAGAAACAATCAATACCACTTGACAAAATGCTTGCTTTTCTATTTTGCACCTGCATTCTTCTGCTGTAAAAGTATGTTTCACATCAAGAATTTTATCACCAGCTCTTGAGGTGGGTTGAATTAGAGTAACAGCATTTCTGGAAACCAGACCACCACTACACTGTGAGATTCCTTTGCAAACATAAGTAAGTAATAAAGCATCAACCTTATGTTCAAAATAATATTTTATGTTTCTGCCGGTATTCCATGATCTTGCAATTAAGTGATTTCAGAATACCTTTCCATCCCTAACATTCATATTTAACAAATTATGCATACAAATTGTCATTTAAGTTTGTAATAGCTATAGTACATGGGCTTGTGAGTAAGCTATATAAGCACAATACTGTATTAACTAGCAATAGGACTAGAGGGATGGCCTCAAGTTGTGCCAAGGAGGTTCAGGTTGAACATTAGGAAGAACTTCTCTGAAAGAGTGCTCAGGCACTGGAGCAGGCTGCTCAGGGAGGTGGTGTAGTCACCATCCCTAGAGGTGTTCAAGAAACATTTAGATGCAATACTAAGGACCTAATTTAGAAGGAAATATTGGTGATAGGTGGACAGCTGGACTGAATGATCTTGGAGGTCTTTTCCAACCTTAGTGATTCTATGATTGCTTGATAGAGACAATAAGCACCTGTTTAGTCACCCAGTATTGTAAGAGATAGTTCAACGTCTAACCGTCACAGATTTCCACAAAGGTAATACACCCGGAACGGGAACAGGAACTTCAGAAAACACCATTCTGCCATCTGTATTTGAACACCCTGGTCATTAGAGATGTGGGAAAAGAAGAGGAAACACAGAATGCACTACTGGACACAGCTGTCACTAATTCAGGCAGGGTATCAACAGAAGCACAGCAGAACAGCAGACAGCCCTTTCCATTGCACTGCTCTCCTCCTCACGCTGTGCAGGTTGCCCACCAAGTGCAAGACCCAGGCCTGCTCCAGTCAGGATGCTCCAGACATGTTGAAAAGGTAAACAGCATGCTCCAGGGCAGCCTGCACTGGCCCAAAGGCAGAGCTTTGCTCATTTGCAAGGCCAAGGCCTTTGTCAAAATGTCTAGGATTGTGTGTCACCCTACCCCCAATTTTCAAGTGTGGCTACTTGAACCACAGAGATGCATTAGCCTGGAAGCTGTAATTTTAAGGAGAAAGTAATGCTGCAAATAAGGCTATAACAAACCAAAGCAATATACTGGCAGTGATTCAAATGCATCCCAGCAGAGCTCAGCACAAATATCAAAGACCCTTATAGGCCAAAACTCCTGTAGAACATAAGCATTCAATTACACAATATAGTAACGTTGCAAAGTTGGACAGTACTACTATAGGCACTCATATTTTCATCTATGCAATGTTTCACTGTACACATAAACCACTCTCAGGTATTTAACCACAATTCCTATCTCACTGTTATAGTTTAACCTGCCAGGTGGCTTAACTCCACACAGTCATTGGCTCACTCCCCACCCCCTTCCAAGTCGGATGGGGGAAGAGAATGGGGGGGGGGAGGGAACAGTAGAACTCATGGGTTGAGATAAAACTAATTACTAAGAGAGAAAATGAAAAGGATAATAGTTATGACTATATACGTAAAAAAATACATATGACAAGTGATACAAAAGCAATTGTTCATCAGTGAGCTGAGATAAATTCCCACTCCCTTCAAAACTCTCCTTCCACATTACATCATGTGATATGGAATATCCCTTTGGCCAGTTTAAGTCAGCTGTCTTGATTTTGTCCCCTCCCAGCTCCTTGGGCCATTCCCACCAGCCCTTCACTGAGAAACTGGAATGACCTTGGCTCTACACAGTGCTCTTGGTAACAACCACAAATATCAGTGTGTTATCAACACTGTTCTTCTCCTAGAATTAAAAGTGTCATTAAAAGAGTGTCATACCAGATACTCTGAAGAACACAATACTGCCCCAGCTGAAACTAAGACATTCATCACCTCAAAGTCTGGGCCTTGATAATAAACTTTTAAAATTTACCAACTTAATTATTACAGGTCTATTAAATACTTAATAGTCTTTCTAAATTTCCCTGATACTCCCTTAATGTAATGCAATTCACCATTTTTGTTTCTGATGTGAACTAAAACAATTTTACTCACGGCTTCAGGTCCCACTGCTTCCCCACCAGTCCAGACCTCAATAACTGTAATTCTAAGCTGTACTTCTTAGGTGTGCCTAGGACCACAGCCTCGTCCATTTTCAAGTCTTCTAACTCTCACAGTGACAAAGCAGTAAGGGGATTATATCATATTTTACTGCAGGACCAAATCTGTAGTCCAGACCTTGGTACCAAACAGCAAACAATATAAATATTTGGCATACAATTTCGGGGGGGGGGGAACACCTGACAATTTGTTTTTCTTTCCGAGCCTTAATTTGTACAAGTATACTAATTCAAAAACTCGTACTTTATATTCCATTAGGCAAATATTATATTAACAAAGGGAACAGCTCTTCCCATTGGTATGTTTTCTGAGGAAATCACAACTACCTAAAGGAGTTTTAAACACAGTCAATGCAAAAATCAAAATTTAAATGAGTTAGGCCAGGATTCAAAGCTGCTCCAGTTTCATCATCTTACAGTACTTCAGTGGTGTTTTATGTACTGAGGCACTTATGTACTTCAGCAAAATTCTGTAAAGTCAAACTGCAAGAAGAAACTATTAAAGTAACTCAGGTTTTTTTGGATCTAGAAAAGTTATTTATGAAAAAAATCAAACCACATATTATAAAAAGAAGTAACCACAGCATCATCTAAACTGCTGAAAGTTCTGACAAGTGGGCCACTGGGCACTTATCCAATAAAAATAATCTGATTTTGAAATAAATATACTAAAAACTAATAAGAGTATTACCAAATTCTGCGGCTCCATTTCCTCTTCGCCTACATTACGTGCCTCTTGGAAAGGCACTTCAAAATTCAGAAGTATGTTTCAGAAAGCCGATTCACATTCCCGAAACATTTGACCCATTTGGAAAAGTGGAATTTCACAGATTATGGAGTCTTTGTCGCTCCTGGCAACGCAAACAAAGCATTAGGCTATATCCATAGGTTGTAATGAAACAAACATTTTTCCAGGCTACTCGCGGCAACCAAAAACAGATTTTACGTTGTTTAAGAGGAGACGTAAGAACAAAGAATGGAAAAGGAATTTTACATTTTAAACAGAATGAAACAAAAATCTCTGCTGGCTAGCTCTCTCAAATTTAGAAAATAAAAAAAAATCAAAAAAGGAACAAATAATGATCAGCTGTTGAAAAAATAGCTTTAATGAGCACATGTAGCATCACATTAAAACACCCAATTTGCTTAATAAGTAGGGAATATGAGTCTCAAACTACAAAAGATCGCAAAATGCTGCTCTGCAACAAAAACTGTACCAGAGGAGGACAGAGTGCACTGATTTTAAGAAGAATTCTATATAGAAACATATAGCAACTCCCTACAAAACATATAGCTAACATCATATTTTCAGACAGCACTGCACCGCACTTCCAATTTCCAACTCAAGCCCTGCAAAGTAAGAGCTTACACACATGTCATGTGCAGAAATACTCAACAGTGGAGATTGGGGAAAGCTGGAGGATGGTAAGAAGGGAAATGAAAACAAACATCTAACATCAGAAAGTCTTCCCTGTAGAATACATGTTTCTAGTTATTCATATATTAGGACAGCTGTAATCAGCAAGTTCTCTATGGGTTTTGGAGCTTCTTTACTCACTGACTGGAACATTAAAAAAAGGAAAAGGAGTATTGGCATGACGGATCTTCCTTCAGGGGCTATAATGACAAATATTCCTGTGGATATACAAGAGCTGAAGATGAGAACTTAGTAACAAAAATGACTGCCTTATGGGAAAATAGTTTATTTTAAACAAACACTCTGCATTTAAATTTCATTTGCTGTGAAAACCTTGCTAATGTAACTGGTTTGTTCGAGAAACACATCAGTCCTGCAGGAAACACCCATTCTCACTAGGGCAGGACCAGGAGGGATTCTTCCTCATTGAGGAAATCATGCAGATCTGTAAAGACATTATCTCTTCTTCAGCAGCCTCAGATCTCTGGTTTGGCTGTCACCAACTGCTAAGTGGAGCAAGGTGAACTGCTGGATGAAGGGAAGCAGTCACACGTAGCTCTGTGCTCACAGGAATTATCATGATGAGACTCTAAAATATGAGATGCGTGACAGAGATGTAGGTGCCAGTGAGAAGGCCACACAGAAGTTTCCCCCCCCAAAAAGGAAAGGTAAAGGCTTGAGAGACATGCAGGAAATGTGCATCACACTAACAGCCTGGGACATGGACATACCAGGTGGGCCCTGATGTGTTTTGTTAGGGATAGAAGAAAGGGAAGGAGGGCAAACACCTCAGAAATGTATTTCCCATACAACCGCACTCATGAGGCATTTGGACAAAACGAACAGCCAAGGTGACTGCAGCATCAGGAACTCTCCCGGAACATCAAGTTCACTTACAAAATGAATGCAGTACTGTACCACAGAGACTTTTTTGCAAACCAACAGAAGAAAAGCCGCTACTTTTTTTTTTTTTTTTTTTTTAATTAGTACTAGTTAAAACTGGAAAGGAGACCTCTCAAATTTAAATAAATGCACTGGCAAGAACATCTCATTTAAGCCCAGTACCATTTTCAGAAGCCTCACACAATACACGAATCTACTAAAAACACCTTATAGCACAGATCACCAGCAAAGACTATCTGATCATCAAAACATGAGCTCTACGGTGACCACTGGTCAAAGATTTCACACAACACCTCTCAGGATAACTTCATCACATCTGATTATTCAGAATATCACTATATTTACTTTCCTTAATCACTGTATTTATTTCCCCTCAGATGAAATTGCTGTTCTTTATATAAGCAAATAGAAACTGTTTTGTTTTTTTTCAAAAATTGAAACACCACAAAAGTGTACACTTTTTATTTTAAAAGATTATTGTTTTCTTAAAAAAAATACAAAAGACTACCAGAACACTACAACAGAAACATAAGATGAAAAAAAAAAAAAAAAAAATCAACCAAAAAAAAAACCTCACCAGTATTTTCAACTCTCTTTGAAACAAACAAACAAACAAGCCAATGGCAAATAACATGGTATGTTAATAAAAGATAAGATTATAATAACACTACCACAGCTAACAGAAGTCAACAGTTTAAAAAAAGAAATATTTGAATATTACTCATCTAACCTCCCAGAAGGTCATATTCCAGATTACTGAAATGCTACCACTTACTAGAAGTCAATATAACTGCAAAAAGCATCATGTCTCAGATTTTTTTTCCCCCCAACATTTTCAAGCGAAGCAAGAAAGAATAACTCTCTACTCCTTTTTCTTTGCATTCTGTTACAGATCACTTATTTAAGTACTGAGAAAAAAAAAAACACGGAAAATCTATTTTTAGCATTTGTTCTGGTTTTATTTTTTATAAAACAGACAAGTACATCTCAAAAAATAGAAAGAAAAAGCAGGCTTTGAAGTATGGATGCAATAATGATATAAAAGAGGCAATACCATAACAGGCAAATATCATTATGCTATATATGAAAAAAAGATACTGTCTGTAAGTTAAGGGGAAATAGCTAAATTGAATTATTCTTCTCTACTAAGCAAAGAGAAAAGCTCTTAAATATTATCATTTACAATTGATCAACACTACCAAATTAGGGGGGAAAAAAAAAAAAAGAGGTACACCAAAAAAGCCCAATGAGAATCAACTACAAAGTTCGTGTTTGTTTGTAGGAAACATGAAGTTTGAAACACAGTTAAAATAACTATTTAGGCTTAGTCTAGAACAAGGAATATGGTAGGGAATAGGAGGGACGCGGAATATAATATTCTTAAAATATGAAAGAGTCTCATAAGGAGGACAGCAATTAACCGTACCTCACATCTATAGATGGCAGTACAAAAATTTAGAAAGTTGATCCAAATAAAGTATGTTGAGTTGTAGAACAAAGTGTCAGAGGGTTGCTGCACCTTTCAAGAACACCACGGACAAACATGGTGTATGAACTTTCTTGTTTCTGTCTCTGCATCAAAAGAGGGGACAGACAACTAGCGCTCAAAATCTCTTCCAGCACTACATTTTTAAGTCCAATAAAATGTATCAATACATAATATAAATTGGCAGTCTTGTTGGAAACACAGGCCAAGATTTTGGAAGTTAACTAGTTACTTTGGTACATAATTTTCAACATAAGGACAGCTGTACCAGTTCACCTAGTTCAGTGAGGTCAATGAGGAAGTGATACATCTTCCCACTTTCTTATGGAGAAATGCACAGTCATACACTGACCTGCTTATTTGTTCAATAAACATTTTTATACACATGAAAAACTATTTCATCATCATAATTACAACTTTGAAAACAGTCACACAGCACTTTCTAATATCATGCATTTACGGATTATCTGAATTTTAAGAAAAGTGGGCTTGGAGGAAGAGAACTATTTTGTTTTTAACTGGACACGAATTCCACCTGCATTCAGTTTTCCTGGGGAAAAAATGGAACACCTCTCATTCTACCCGAGTCTTCAATGAGACCAACCAGAGTTGTTCACAAAGTTCACAAAATCTGAATCACAAGTCTGCCAGTATGGCAACAGAAACAGTCATAGGAAGCAGTGAATTCCGTTTGAAGTATAAAACCTGGTCTCTGAACTGAATTAAAATAAAAAGATTATCCAGGTATCTCCTCTCATTTTCCAACCCAATGCTCTAGATTCACAGCTTGGGAAAATGTCAGCTCTACTATCTGCTTGCTGCTGTCCAATCACTGTTACTCACCTCAGCTTTACCTACAAGTAATGTTTTCTGGGAAGCTGAATCAAGAATATCCAGTGCACCCGAATGAGAAGCTGAAGGAAATGCCAGTGTTCCTTCTGTCAGTTCCCAAACAACTTCTCAAATCAGTTACAAAAGGAATAAAGTTGAGACAGGGACAAGGACAAAATAACACAGGCATGCTGACCATAAACAGCAGAAAAACAAAGGCTGAAACATTCCAATTTTATTACAGTACTAGCTCTGGCATAAACTCAGCAAATCTGTACCCTGGAAACCCACACACACTCACCCATGGAAACCAGGTTTCTAAAGCAGAGAATCACTCATTCAGACCATCAGCCTTGCAAGCCGTCTTTGACTAACCACTACTCTGTGTATCATTTGGTTGTGAATTACATCAAAACAGGGGGAAGAAGTCTTCTTTCTGTCTTTTCCAAACAAATACTGCAAGGAAATTACACAAAGAAAACACATAATTTGCATAAACAACCACTTCCTCGATAACTGGAATCAAGTATTTTTCAAATGAAGATGTTTACAACATTTTGTCTTTTGTTGCTATTTTGTGTAGTGCAATCCTACAGAGTTCTTAAAAACCCTGTTTCTTCAAGGTGTTTTTTTAATCTTCTACTCCTGAAAAATGATGCCAATACTTTTAATGATCATCCTATAATTGTTCTGTTCAAACAAACCTTGAACGAACAATACAAGGCTACTCCTGCCAACTCAGTGACCACAGGTCAGAGCATGTAGTAATCCTGTATTTTTAGCACTTGAGTATTTTTCATTGTTATGTACCATTTGGCAAAAACCTTTAGTGGTGAGCACAGGACAACTGTATTTCAAAACACCAGTCAACACAACTTGAAGTAGTACACCACACAATGTTTTTTACTTGACTTACTCCAGAGATCTATCTTTCAAGCAAATTAAATGTAGTTCTGAAAGTATTTTATTACAAACTGAATATAAAGGAATTTCCAAACATGCAAAGAAGTAAAGAGTCATGAAAGCTAAAGGAGAAAAGATATTCAGGAGTTTTCTCAAGTTCATTTTTCCATAAAACGCAGATGAAGGTAGCTCTGAATTTGGCAGAATGAACACCTTCTGATAAAGTTTAGTTAAGCAGAGTTTTATCTGCAGTCCTAACTGCAATAATTACACAACAGATCAGCAGTGAAGTCTGTAGAACTGACTAAGTAGAAAAACTTGACCAAATAGGTGGTAAAGCGCAGTCAGTAGCTACATGCTTTACCTCCTGCAAATGAGAAGGCATCTAAGCTTTGTTCTATCAACTCCGAATGTGTGGAATTAATAAAAACACTCCATAAATGTTTTTAAAAAGAAAAGTAAAAACTAATTACATTTCTAGAATGCTGAACCTTTAAGTGTGGCTGAATTGCATTTGCAAGCATTTCTCACCTTTATGAAGCAATAAGGAATATATTCAGTGTAACACTCATTATATTATAAGTGGAAGAAACAGAAAAGCTGCAGCTATCAATACACGTTTGAAAATGTTTCAGAAGCTATTCACTTTGCCTAAACTTGGTACCCTGCAAAGTGGAACTACGTGATTCCTGGCACTCTACTTAAGCTCATAAGATAGGATTTCTCTGTATTTAAAATGCAAACGTTTTAAAATTGTTTCTGGTAAACCTTAAGCGGCTCCAAAAGCATTATGAAATGCCACGATTTAGAATTTTCAGCAGATAGAAGGTGAAAGCATTTTTCAAATTTTTCACAGGAAGCATCTCTACCCATATGTCAGGTTGGGTGTTAGTGAGTTGATTCAGAGAGGTTAAAAAAAAAAAAAGAAACCAAATTTTAAAAAGCCGTATCACACACACATTTGTTTGGAAGCACCTCCACATTACTGAGCGCAGAGCTTTCCCTTTTACCTGATAAATCATAAGGGAGTGAAAGAAAAACAAAACAAACATATAAGCAAACGCCATCATCAACAAAGGAAAGGAATCCACCAAGTCCAACACAGTACTGCTTACTTTGGAGAAAGTCAATTCAGATTGTTGTATTTTAATGAAATGCTTTGCATAACATGGGATCAAAAGATAGAGACAGACAACAGATTTGAAGCCTTACATTCCAACTGGAAGTCTTTTATGAAATTTCAATCCTCCCGAGGTGTTTCCAGCACAAATTTTGCTAACATTAAAAGGTAATACTAGTGCAAGTCAAAAGACAGTTTAGCAGAGAGTTTCTACCTTGGAAACTCCAGCAAATTGACAAGTAGTTTTACCACAAAGAAACAAAAGCAAACGTTCTCAGAGAAAAAGAAATTGACAGTGCTATCATTAACGTAGGTTACTTGGATAAAATAATTTGGGATTTTTATCCACATAATTCAGAATGCTCTATCACAGATTAAACCTACCAGAGGCAAGGCATAAAGATTTATTAATTTCTCTTGTCACACCTAAAGCTATCTACAAACTCTATAATAAATGAAAATACATAACAATTAAGTACTGTACATAGTCTGTACTTTTAAATTCTAATCTTTGTTCATTAATCATCCCTTGCAATCTTCACAGAAAACAACTCAAAACCTCCAGCTTATGTGCATTGAAAAAAATAAAAGCAAATTAGAAAACAAACCAAAAGCCTCCAACCACCCCTCCTGCAACCACTGTGAGGTCTCATTTTTCCTTTCTTTTTTTTTTTTCCCCTCAACCTTAGGTGTTCTATGGAGAGATTCTTTTCAGTTGGTGCTTTTTCCTTGTTCCTCCAGCTGCCCAATGGCATGCTTTCCATGACAGATGCTCTGGCTTCATTCTTAACATATGTTCCAGATGATAATTCCATCTTCTTTTCTGGATAACTTTAGAGCCAAGGGGTTTTTGAGCTGTCTAATGAATCTTGGCATCTGTTATAAATTCATTCCATTTAATACGTAGTATTTTTCTAAGGCATTTGCTTTCAAAGGCATTTAGATGTCTGTACCTTTGTTAGATTTCCAGCTTTCACATCCATATGTTGAGATGGAAAGAAATATCTGAGTTGAAGTTTCACACTCTGGTCTTTAAAGCATGGATTTTTTTCATGACCGCATCCTATTTAATTGGTAAATGAAACTGCTGCCTTGCCAACTTGTAACAGTAGCCGTGCACTGGAATCCCCAGATGACAGGCACCTTATTACCAAGATAGATAAATTTACCTCCTTCTTTTATTCCTTTACTTTTCAATGTAGTATTTGAGCTGGGAGTTTCCTGTGATTAATTATATTTGCTTAGATTTTTTCCTGTAATTACATAATACCATTTTATAAATAACAGTGAAGAAAAAGAACGCTTCTCTACTTAACTTCATCTTCCAGTCACTGAAGTATATGCTATTACATCTCAGGCGTTACTGCAATTACCATGTAATTTTCCTGTTATGGAAACTTCCTGTGACCTCATAATTAATTAAAAATCACCAGTTTCTCCAATATAAACATTCAATATTTTTTCAGAAACAATACGGTCACACCAAACTTTCTCTATTTTTTTCTTTTTATGACGTTACTGTATCTAGCAGTGGTTATTTGATTTTCATACCAAAGATACTCCCATTCCCAGCCCAATCAACCCATCTTTCAAATAGGTCTCCATGCTCTATATCCTTCAAATTTGCATCAATTGCTCTCTGTCAGGCCCACCAGCTGCTCAGAACTCTGCAAAAGTATAACATTCACCTGCAACTCCTTCAAACAAGTTCACACAACCGCGGCCAAAGGAACAACATAGCAAACTAATGCCAGACTTCTAGACCGAGAATAACGTAAGGGCAATTGCAGCAGGAACCAAAGGAAAATTATTTGTATCATTTCAAACCAGAAACAAAATCTTTAACTACAGTAGAAGCTGAAATAGCTACTGAATATCTCCCTCCCAGAAACAAAAGCTCTGCACAGCACAGCATGAGCATAAAGACCATTTCCTTGGTGACTGCACTCACAGCCATCTGAGAAAGTTCTCCAGATCTGTTCTGCTGTCGGTGTCTGCTCCATGTCCCAAGGCTCCACAGAACTTCGCACTAATTTATAGTTGAAAAGGCACACCCAACATGGCTAAAAACGAGTGATAGATCCACTTCTTGCAGTGAATGAGGACTTAAAGAAACTGCCATCTTCAGACACAGTCACATCTTTCTGATTTTAACTCTGTGAGTCTTTATGTACGCTACAAGCATTTACATTTATGGTGACGGTGCATTTTTAAACACCATTCTCTTCTTGCACGATACGTTCTAAACAATATTTAAAAATGTGTTCTTCAAGCACTGGATTACGATGCATCGTAATTTATAGCAGACAACAATTGTTGGTATTTTATTTTGAGAAGACTAAAATGTTAGCAAGTTGATTCATTTCTTGCTTTGTATTTAAAAAAAAAATATGCACACCCAAAGAAATAGGAACAGATTTTCAAGAAACTCTAAAGAAAACAAGATATTTGGAGCATTTTAAAATATGTTGATTGGCAAAACAGAGAGATTGTGGTAAATTATCTTCTTATAAACTGTGCATCTGATCACTTTAAACTTTTTTCTACAATACAGCTGTGATATACTGACATCTTCTACCAGCCAAGGCTGGCTTTCAGGAAACAAAGTGGAAAGAAAAGGCTATTAATATGCTAAACCTCCAATGCAGGATCATAATTTACTGCAAAAATGCAAACAGTTATTGTGAGGCAATTTACAAGTGACAATGTTTGTTACTGAATATAAAGACCTGTGACTTTCTCTCTAGCAAAACTCACTATACTACAAAGATCTTCTCCTTTGGTAAGGAAAGGTCAGGCACATTATGGACAATCAGGCAGCGATGCTTTTGCAGTCGTGCTGTCTCACAATAAAAATAGCATTTTTCTCCCCCTTATTTTACACAGCTCTGGTGTTGTGACTTGATAACTCTTATGGGAAAATTCATTTTAAGAAGCAAAAAATAGTACATTCAGATCAAACCAATAGCTACATAAAAATATAAAGATATTACATTATATTCTTTAAAAAAAATCCACTAAAAATTAAGATAATACTAGAATTTTTATAACATGATCTTTAAGTGGGTCAAATTTTACTATCAAAGGTAATATTTATTATTATTTCCATACCTACAACAGATTATTTAAAACTTCCTTATCAATACACTTGATATTACCAATACCCTCGTCATTGTGGCATTCTTTATTAATGACATTTTGGAGTCTGGCACAGGAAAAAAACAAAAACAAAAAAAACAGCTCACTTACACTCACATATAAATATGCATTACACAGCTATTACAAATCACAAATCACTACAACCAGAACAACAATTCCATCTCTTCTCTGGGGAAAGGATATTTGGATCAAGTGTGGAAAAAGTTCATCAGCATAAGACCCTATATACCAACATTGATTCCACATGGTGTAAATTAAATGTGTAAAGCTTTGACTGTGACAGAAAAACATCCAAAGGGATCCTAAATAAAAATGTTTACAAACAGAGTATTCTTCATGCATGATGTAATCATAAAGATATTGAACATACTCCAAATTTTGCTGTATAATCAAACAAAACCAGAAGAAGGTTTACAAAGAATGAATTTATGCAAAAACGTACTTTTAAGGGAATTTTACCAAATGTTGCAGTCACATTGCAGAATACTGCAAACTCTGCAAAAACTCAAAGGCCTGAAAATGAACATAATCTGAAGTTTCACTGATAGTCTACCAACACAGAATGCACACTGTGAAGTCAGAAAACAGAAAGTAGTTTACACCTCGAGTAATACCCAGAAACCAACAAATTCAACATTCTCAGAAGGGTATCCTGCTGCTGCAAGGGTGGCTTCTTAGTTAAAAATATTCTCTTTATGAAGCCCCTAAATCAGAGAGGATTACAAAGCTACTGTATCACTTGGATTAAGGCACTATTCAATTTTTCAGACATTAGCCAAGTCACTACTCTGTTACAAGTTACTGTTTGTTCAAAAATTTAAACCCTTGGGAATTAACCACCTGGTAGCATTTTTTAATTAAATCAAGTTTGGGATCAGCACAGACATTAAATCACTGGCTCTTTCCTAAACAGGAATTACAGAGAGAAAACCACCTCAAAATACAAAATAATTGTGCTGCAGCTTGGTTGTAGTCCCAGCCTAATTTTTAGGTGCAGTTTTGTAAGCAATTTACTCTAGGGGAAGGTGCAGGCTGTCACTACAAGGGACGTGCCCTGCCCCTCCACACCTCCAGTCACTCATTCCCAATTGTGCCAGCACTACTGTTTGTGCAGCTACACGGTGAGTCAGATCAGGGAAACAGTCCATCTGAAAGTTAGCTGAGAAAATAAAAATAGATTAGTTTTCAGCCAGATAAATTTCCTGGTATGATTCACCCTGTGACCGTTATGAACACAAGTGCCAACACAACAGTGCAAGAAAAGGACATGACACTTCCCCCATTTCAGAAACAGCTTCCTCTTAATACAAGTTCCAAGTAAACATGGAACTGCATCTATCAGGGGCAAGTTCACAGGATCCTAATTAAAATTCAGTAGTCGCTGCTGTTTCTCAAGATAAGAATAAACTTGTTCAGAAAAGTTTCCAATTTATTAGTCAGCATCCATAAGCTGGCATGATGATATAAAAGTGAACATAGTGAATGCTAGTTCTAAAGTAAAGCAATTTATGCTGTACAAAACCAAATTGTTTTGTATCTATTTTCATTCATGTAAAAGTTAAACCACTGATACAACCGCAGTTTCATCTGGTCAGACGAGTGTAAGAGAGATGTCACCATGTTCCTATGGAATCCTCTCCTGGGGACTGCTCCTTCGGAGCTTCTTCCATTCTCTCTTTAAGATATCTGGCAAAAAACACCGAACCTTAAGAACTGGTAAGGGACTACTGGCTTGTTTGGTTTTGGTATTTTTTGCATCTAATTATAAACACTACCCTTTGTGCACTCCTAAGAGATTTCACCTCTCCCTCTGCAAAATGTCAGGAAAAGAAGCAAAGGAAAACAAAATCATCCATTGCTTCTCCTTCATGCTAACTTCAACTACTGCTAGGCTCATTCCACTTTCTATACGAGCAGGAATACAGTAATGTGAAGCACTAGTTTCATGAAGACTACAAGAATTACATTCAGGTAGCCCCTGAGATGAAGTAGCAATATTATCTCCATTTGAAGGGAACCTGTGGCTCAAAAAAATTACAATTCTTAACACTGAGAGCCAAATTTAAGATACCATTGGCTCAATTCCTCACATGATTTACCACCTTATGTATCTTTCTTTGTTAGATAGTTGTCCATGAGTTTACTGCAGCCAAAAGCACAAAGGACTTATATAAAGTAGCTACAAAATCCCTCTCCAATTTCTCACGAGTGCGTTTCTCATTATCTCAGGCTAGTTAGTAGCTCTCTGTGAAAACTATTCAGGATCCAGTAACTTTCTTAGCATGACAATGTTGGTAAGAGAAAACCAGTAGGAAGTGAATACATTTTTTACAGTTCAACTGTTCAAACCCAACTGAAGATTAAATGATTTGCAGTCTCAGTGTAAATATGTTGACAATAAATGAAATTGGGGACTTTCTTATTTCACATAGTTAATATGCTATCACATTGTAATCAAATGCCCTTGAGAAGACAATCACCTAACTTTTCAAAAGCGAACTTCTGAATCTGTCTTGAAAAGGGACAACTGATTTCTTATCAGCCTGCTGACATGCAAAACACTGATTTCCTATTTTCCTGTTAGTCTTAAGAAAGCAATCTTACAATAAAGAACACTAATAAATTCAGAATTTATGGTAAACTATAGACAATGATCTAATTACAAAGTAACGTAGTTAGATTCATAAAAAGTAAACTAACTCTGCCCTGATTTCCAAGAAGAGTAATCAACAGAGCACCTATGACACAGCTAAAGACGGTATTGAAGAGAGTTGGAAAAAATGAGAGTAGAGATGCATCTGCTTTACAGATAAGGAGTATATATCTGAAGCAAATCTCCCAATTATCAACTATTACAAGCTTTGGCTTACACTGCAACTGTGCCTAATACATTCCCACTGCTACAAGGCGTCCAGCCCACAGGAACAGGCATGACAATGAGTCCAAACCAAAGCACTGGAAACACGCACAGTATGCACATCAAAATCTAAGCACCAGCTGCTTCACTCATCACATTCACAGAACCACACAGAATCACAACATGCCTGAGGTGGGAAAGGACCTATGGAGGTCATTTGGTCCAAGCACCTGCTCAGTCAGGTAGCCCCAGACCATATTCAGGCAGTTTCTGACTATCTTCTCCTCTGCTGTGTAAGGTGCTAGTTAAGGTCTACTCCAGGAAATCCTTCCCACACAAGTCAAGTAAGGCCAGAACAACACTGCTTTGCTTGCACTTTGGGAAAAGATCAATTGGATATCATCATGTTTAAGTCCTGGGCACTGCCATCACATTTTTTCCATATTTGCTGGGGAAGAAAACCTGTCATTTTGCCAATAGATTGCACAGATGTTCACGAAGGGTCAACAGCTCCTCTGGAAGAAGGAAAGCTACCAAAATAGCACTTCAGAGGTTAGAAAACCTTCTTCCCTTGTCCTCCATCTTTCATTCATTGTCTCAATGATCACTAGCCGAATCTCCTCCCAAATTTGGTTTTTCAGCATCTCATTTTATAGTTTCCGCTGTTTCTTCTGCATTCATGCCCTACACCTTTGACTTCTCTACCCAGCCCCCCTAAAACACTCTCAGGACATAATTTTGAATCACAGTTCTTGACCTTATTAACATTCCTGACAATTACAGCACACAGAGGCATGAGCTGATCAGCCCAGCTGAGGTGAGCAGGATATGTGGATTGCCTCTGAAACAAATGTAGATTTGGTATATACTTATTGGTCAGACTGGCAAATAGGTAGAGTGAGAGAAGACGACTTCTTAGTGAGACCAAAAACTCTGATATTGTAAGCAAGTTCTCATTACAATAAAAAAATATTTAATAAGAAAGTGACATAAACACAAGGAGATATAAGTTTAATCAACAGATTACAGAATTATTCAGAATTACTATCTAAGCTTAAAAAAAACAAAGAAGAGCATGTATTTGAGCATGTCCAAGTCTTCCCAAATGGTATAATTTCATCACACAGCACTGCCAGGCCAGAAAGGCTGTGAGTAGGACAAGGACAATGAATTGTCAGCATCCTGCTTTCCAGTCCCTGCAACTGACCATTAACCTTGCCTCTTGGAAAGAACTGCCCTCACAGGTAACAAACTGGTAGGAATAAGAGCGACTGGAAAAACCATTCAGAACACTGACAATAAGGCAGCGATCATGACATAGGAACTGGAACAGACATACAAGAAAATTCAATTCCAATTTGCTTGAAACATTCCAAAGACCACTGCCTAGGTGTTTTCCTGTGTAACAAGCAACCTGCAGTTCTCAGGAATAGTAGAAGCACTTTTACACCATAAATCTCAGAACATGTGAAAGGCCAAATGATGTCTTCCTTTTTCCCCTCCCCCTCCATCCCAAAGACTAAAGTGATAAGAACCAGAAGCAAGCCACTGGAAAAGTGGTAATAACAGGGATATTGAGACTCTCCAACCTCCTTTCCAGAAAACAAATATCTGACAATCAACAGCACCAAGGTCAAACACGCTGATACTCCCATGAATGTTATACACTAATAAAATCCTATTAACACAAACATGATAACACCTTTCTCCCTCTGAACATATTATTGCATCTTCTATCCAACACAGTTCTGATGAGAATAAATATATTCAAAGAACACACACAGAACACTGCTATCTACAATACAGCTCTAGACAAATGTCATTTTTACCAATCAGAATCACAATTATACAAACATTTCGAATAGGGGAAAGGCCATATTACAATATAAATTGAAACAAAAACAGATATCAAGCATGTTTGTATAACCTATGCTTAGCATTCAGCAAAAATAATGAAGAAGAAAAAATATTGGGACTGTTGGAACTACCTTGTGTTTCGTGATTATGTCTCAGGCTTCAGCTATTATAGCATAGTGCCTTTACCTGTAGAAATTTATATTAATCCAAGCTAAAGGGTTGAGAAAGCAACACTCACAAATTTACTACATAAAAAGTACCTGGAATAAACAGTTATTTAGCAAAGGGAATGTCCCACACTCATCCTACACACATCAAGTTTCAGACTTTCATGTGGCTCTGACCTTCTATCAGGGACAAGTGGGGTTAAAAAGATTATGATTATTCCCAAAAAGAAGAACTTGGCACTCAAATGAAAAGTGAAAGGGTCAGGGGGGAGGGCATGGAGGGCCCCTTTCCTGTGTCAGTAGCTGGAAGAAAACAGCCTCTGAGTACATACACAGCTCCCTCAGTTCAGGGGAGATGTGGAAGCCAAGTACTGCAAGCAACATTACAGATCCGTTTCTGAACTGAGTGAATGATGTAAAAATATCTATTTGAGAACATAAAAAATATTATAATTTAGAAGTATAAATATTTATATAACAAAGCTTTTATTGTCATTTCTTCTCTGTTTTGGTCAGTTCCTCGAAGCTACCTTTTACATTCACTGACTCTTTAACTTCCATGTAACACTTTAATGGAACTTCAATAACTTACTTTGTTTCAAGTGCTTCATCACTGATGACTTCACCTTAAACTACCATTTGCTAAAACAATTAGAAAATGGCTTAAATTCCTTCTACTTTCTGCAGCAGATGTTCAAGACAGTCTATTTAAATTTGTCTTTGTTAGAGGTGTGTTAAACTACTCAAATAAATCAGACAATCTGCAAACAAGATTTCTGACAGGTTGTGAATAACAGTCAATTAGTACCATAACTTCTGAGATTATTTTTTCAATCAAGGCATTCCTGCCCCCACCCAAAAAAAACATACCACAAGAATTCAAGTTCCAGCAAGTATTTCCAAAATTAACATCTTCTTGGGCTTGGTTCCACTGCAAAACCTAATGTCCACTGTACCACAGATATAACACCACAAAATATTTTCCACATGTTTATTTCTTGAAATCACATTATATCTGCATCTTGTCTTGAACTACAGAAATGAGAACAAACTGGCAGCTGAATTAATCTCATAATAAATCAAACAGATTTTACTCTATAATCTCCATGAGGCTAGACATGCTGATTCTACTTCAGGGGATTCAACTCTGGATACCAAGAAGTTACGAAAAGCTATATATTTTCATAAATAAATAATATTTGAGTGAAAAAGATACTGAAGTATTTGAAATGATACACTTATTGAAGGAGTTACAGGAAAGTTTCAGAACGCCTCTTCTTTTTAACCTCCATCTCAATATACCAAATGCCTGAAGTTATCATGGTTAAATTAGTACAGCTTTATACTCCAGTTCCCTCTCTATAAAACTCATATACAAATTTTTCTGTACTGTACAAGCATTGCAAGATAAGAAGAGGACAAGAAACACAATGATTAATGTCACCTCTGCATGTATTATCTATTTCACATAATCTGCATTAAAAAAATATAATAATAAGGTAAAGATGGCCACAATAAACAGCATTATCTCATCTAACACACCTGAATGTAGAAGCCCAACAGAGGTCTGGTAAGTGAAGTTCAGAAGTACAGACTTACACAGGCAACATCTTGTTTTGTTTTTAAATAATGATTTAGCCGTTTTGTTATGTAATCCATATTAGGTCTACACTCCTCAAACGGAAAACCTTTACTCTTTTAACACACACACACACACACACACACACACACACACACACACACACACA
>JAPSGF010000039.1:3211107-3226143 GCA_035772895.1 Perdix hodgsoniae
ACACACACACACACACACACACACACACACACACACACACACACACATTATCTGACACGTTCAATTTAAAACTAGGTCTCTAAAAAGTTAGCATCTGTGTCAATTTTTCCTTTGTCCCAAAAGATCTTTTAATAACATGGTAACGTAGACATTTAAAACTTTTCCCATGTTTAAACTAATTGAAATCTTGTGCACAGGTTGTATATAAAGAAATTAGGTTGCAATTAAGCATAGTTATTAACGATTGTTAAATCTAATTCTAATGGTTGTGACTATTATAGACCACAGACAAGGTCAACTCCACAAGACAAGAAACTAGCTTTAAAGAAAAAGAAACAAACCACCTGAATTATATACATAAAACCTCTTTCATAATTATATGTTCCCATCAGACTAAGCCTGTTCATCCATTTGAAAAAACAGCTGTTTCCAAACTGATATATTCAGAATATATCCCCACTCTGTAAGACATTCAATTTGCGTTCAATAAAATTAAAAAGACTAAATCTTACAATAATTTGAAAAGACACTCAGCAAAACATTGTGCATATAAGCAAAGCCAAAATGTAGAATTAATTTCAGCAATTACTGCAGAGTCCTTACGCTAACCACATAAGCACTGTGTTCTGCAAATCAGTAGCATGGTTTGGATCAGTCTATTTCAGGTTCTCAATTAAGACCATGTCCCTTTCACCTCTGCATTAGAAGGAAAGTAAGTTGGCGCCATCTAAAAAGGACAATCACAAAAGTAGACAACACAATACTTTTCTATTCTGGCTACAGGAATGATTGCAGAACAGAGGAAAGAAAGGAAAATGATTATCCTCTCTGAAACAAAGCATACTCAGCCAGTACAGTGCAAGACTATCTTTCCAGCAGCACAGGAACACAAGGCCATGAGATGCTTAGTTCTAAGGACTTGATCTGAGGCAGCAAGTCACAGACAACTGTAAGATCATGCGCACAAAATGCATTCTCACTGCTCTCTTGATTGGGCAGAGGCTACTAAGCACCACATCCAAAAACCATTCATGTCATACATTTGGATCTTGCTCAGACAAGTTCCAATGTCCCACAGGGTAAGTCTGCACTAGTACTTTAGCTTAGATAAGGAAAGCACCCTAGCAACAAATCTTCCTACCACTCTGGCTAATGCACTTTTGTTTGCTGAATGAAGCAGTCCTGGAGTGCACAAATCTGGTTTCTTTCAGATGAAAGCGAACCACGAGATGTACTCTGGAGCTCTACCACTGCCAAAACGGGGCACAGAAGCAGACAGAAACCAGACCAAACCCACTTCATTTGCAAACGCTGTGAGTGCAGGTAGGCACCAGGTCCTCATCACTAAGTACTGCAGTCTCTGGATCTGCTCTCACTGGACCACATCACTTGCTGAGGCGGGTCCAGCCCCTGTACCTCAGGATCTCCTGCATGGACTCTGACCTGTGTTGAGGTTAACTGAGCTTCTCAGGCTTTGCTTTCTCTTGGCTTTCAATTAATATACCATCTGAAATTCTCACTTCCAGCCTGTCACCTCTGCCAGTATAAGTATTCAGGTACAACAGCTTACCTTCCCTCAGTATCATCTACTCTCACCACACTGAAACACCTGCTTGTAAAGACTATTCAAACCCAAGTAAACTTAATTCTGGCATTTCTTACCTTGAGTGCTGAGTGACTTTAAAATAGGAATACTTTAATAGCTTGTTAACTTAAACATACACTGCACAACAGCACGTTGAAGCCAGAAGTGTAGAATCGTAT
Source organism: Perdix hodgsoniae (assembly GCA_035772895.1). Lineage (NCBI taxonomy): Eukaryota > Metazoa > Chordata > Aves > Galliformes > Phasianidae > Perdix > Perdix hodgsoniae. The sequence goes on from JAPSGF010000039.1 coordinate 3,212,872, forward strand.
TGACCCTATGCTCAAGAGCAGGTGTAAAGACTTGCAAACATGCAACTATCAGCCCTCCATTCCTAACATGGATACAGTGGGAAGGATGATTAAGCAAACATTTTCTCAGTGCATATCACAGCCATTAAGAATCACAATACGCTGCACTAACAAAACAGACCCTCTACTCCTCAGCATCTTTATCTCAGCCTCAACATGGAGAGAGATCCTCAGCTCAACTATCAGTCCTCCCCTCTCATTCCAATAATCAGTTCCTTTACCTCCATTTCATAACAGCCTCTCATTAGCTGGCTCTTTGGACCCCTGCTTCATCCCAGTCCTCATCACCCTCATACTTCTTGACTGGGTTCTGAATTGCAGCAAGAGATTGCTCTGCTTTTTTTCCTGTACCACAAACTTCCCTGACTGCTGAAGGGAACCGTTTTTAAAAGCCCTAGGCTATATTCACACAACCAAGTAATCTGGTATAATAAAACCAGATCAGTCAACTGAAGCACTTGGTGCCCAGGCCCTTACTTTTACAGTGTATAGACTTTATGAGTTCTATTTCAAGTTAAATTCAGTCTGGTGCCTCAGAAGGAATGTTGTACCATCCACGTGGCTTACAACTATTCAAAGTACCAGCTGTAAGCTGTTGGTTTGTATGGTCATGCCCCAGCTGGAGGCCGAAATCCATGCAGAGCATACATGGAGAGGAGATTCCGTGTCTGGTTTCCTCCAGGAGGAACCTATGTACATATCAAACTGCTCTATGAACTACCATTAACTGTCAAGTGGGAATGGTCAGAAAACCCACTTTAAAAACTGTAATTGCATTAAAGCTTGAGGAAGCAGTGTCACTTTACCCAGTCCCATGATGCTTCTTGGTACAGAGAGAGAATATTCGGCTGGCCAGGTGTCTACTGAGCACAGTGAAATCCCAACTTTCACAACATAGACTAGGTTTAGCTTAACTCTTCCTTGGCAACAATTTAAAAAAAAAAGTGCTTAGCAACTCTGACTCCAAAGCAAAGCCTGGGTAGAATCTGTAATTACATGAAATGTATAAGCATTGAAGCAAAGTTACAAATTTTTGATATCGGAAAACCGCACTTCACTCTTCCTGTTTTCAGAAACAAAAAACTTGAATTCTCAACACTCAGAACAAGTCAGACACAGAAAATTAAGGAAATACGAACAAATTTAAAAAAAAAAAAAAAGGAAAAGAAAACCACACTTAAACTTACAGATACCTAGAGCAAGAAGGAAAAAAACAACTATACATTTGCTGAAAGTTCATTAAAAATGAATGCCATGTTTTTAATTTGAAAACAAAACAATAAATCTAACAAAATGTGAAATTCAGTAGGCTTTTCTTTAATTGATAGCATGAGAAGGAGAACCTTTGTTTTACACTTCAAATTTTCCAATGTTCAGTATGACACTTAATTTCACCGTACAAATCCGTTGTCCTTTCTGGGACCCTGCTTAATACATATCACAGAGCTGATATTGGGCTTTAATGAAAAAGATCAATCAACCCAATCATATCCTAATATGATTGAAATTACATGAAATAAACAGAAAATGAAATGAAATATCCAAATAAAGCAAGCAAGAAGATGGGAAGGAAGAATAATTCAAAATTTTAAATAACTCCAGTCTTGCAAAATTTGGTTTGTTATATACATCAGTATAATACTACAAAACAGGAAGCAGGCCTTAAGCTTCATGCCGTTTAGCTAATTTTCATCTTCAGTACCCATAATGAAATACTGCAATACAATTATGCAGGAGTAATTACAGGATAATAAACTTCTTTTCCACAATTCTCTTGGCTTCTTTAACATTTAATGTCAATCTACAATAAGAAAGCTAATAATGATCTTTGTCTTTGCACACAGCTAATGAAACAAAGCATTTCTATGTAAATTAAAGAGCGATTTTGTTCATACTATTCACATCTAAATGCTTCTGGGATAGAGTCGGTATGCATTCCTCTTTAATACAGATCTCCTTCTCTCTGCAAGAGAGATGATCTTTTGGAAAGAATCACGTGCACAACCACAACCCCAAGCAAAGCAGCACAAAGCACAGATTTCATTCAAAGTTCATTACTTGATACAAATGCCAGGTGTTTCCAGAGGTTTCCCATTCAAGGCCCAACATACAGCAACCATCCCAAAATTCCAGATCACGCCGTGACAGACCATAAAATGACATCTCAAGAATTTACAGGAATTGAGTGTAAGAAAAAATACTGCTTTAAACTGGCTTATAATTAGGAACATATTCTTTAATCATATGGCTTCCAGGTCTGCAGATTAGGTATACACTGAGCTTTACACAAGTAACACATTGATTTTATGGGAAGTACCTGAATAAGTAATATCAGCTGAGCCACATTTTGGCACCCACTGAGTTTTACGCAAAGTATTGCATCCACAACTGTTTCCACACAACCTCCAACTGTGCACCTCTATTCTCACTTACAGCTGCCACCACCACATATTTAGTCTGATACAGGAGTGACAGAAGCTGCAGCAGCAAGGTTAAGTGGAAATTACTGAGACCAGCTACCTCCTCACTGTCACAGTTACCCAAGTAAACAGGGGCAATTCTGAAGGTTAAGTATTAACAAGACCCAGGTCTTACTGGCCGTTAATTCCATATGGTCAGATTAGCTTGCTGCAGACCAGAAGATAAATCAAGAACGCTCACAGTGTAACTGTACAATGCCACTGCACACAGACAGCTACAAATCAGCACTCTGCATTAATAGGTAGAACTTACCCCTCTTCTGAACCCAGCCTTCCTTCACAATGGTAACATCGCTCATGATGGCTCCACTCTGAACCCCCAACTCAAAAGAGTATTTCTTTGAGTTATCAGCTTGTCTGTATGGCTTCTCTTCTGCTGGTCTTCCGAGTTTCTATTGATGAGTCACCCTGGAAGGAAACATTAGAGAAAGAATTTAAGTCTTTTTGTTTTTCTCATTTGACAGCCAACAAAACACTCTTTGTTGATGCCTTTCTCTGACCGAGCTTATATTAAAAAGTCTGCCTTCCTTCTTTCAATTAACAATATAACAGAGTCAGATTTATAGTTTTACTGCACATTTTTCATGAACACCTTTTCATGAACACCTATCAAGCAGAAGCCAAGCGTGTTACATTTTAAGTCATGTGGCACCATTATAAAACACACACAATAAAATTTCTTGTACTAATGCAGGATGCTGTTAAATGAAAGCCAGTACTTCTGCACAGGTCCAACTTTGAAGTCACACTATCTTTAACCATTCCCTTATTTGTGAGAATCCATGTAATGGCTAAGTGATTCTATTATGAAGATACTGATCATATCGAAAGAGCAAGGAAATGGAATGAAAGATTCTGCAAAAACACTTAAAACCAAAGCCTTATGATGATAACCATAAGCCTTAATGGATAACTTAAAATCTATATTAAGCCACTCGCCAGCCATTCAATTACTTTTTTTAAATGCTTGAATTATAAATGAATAAATAAATAAATAAATAGTAAAGGCTACAGAAATACAATGAAAGTAGGAACAGCATTATAACTATATGATACCTGGTACAAATCCCTTAAGTTTTTAAAAACCAGCATCGCCTACAAGCGAATGAATAGAAGAACAACTTTCTAGGAGCACAGATTAACTCAGAAAAGCCGCTGTTCAGTTTATGAAAAGCAGTGCACATTCTCTGAGGGTTTTCACATAGGCAGCGCCAGGAGCGCTCTCTCCCTCCAAAGCCTGACTTACAGAGGCAGAAGGGAGGCTCAGGACATGCTGCTCCCAAAAGGCACAGCCCCCTTCCAAACACCTCACTCTGAGACTACCAGCTAAGTGCAAAGAACAGATAACGGCACTGTAACCAAACAGGAAGAGAAGTCAGAGGGAAGGAGAGGTTTCCTTTCGCCAGCAGACTGCCTCTCCCTCCATCCTTTGAAGTAAACAGAAACACCCACATAATATCAATCTAGAAAAGGGTGGGATGCCAAGGAGAGGGATTTCTGTGATGATGGAGGAACACCTTTATCTATACACACAGGAACACACCTTTGCACACTGCTGGCATGGAACAAGAACAGAACAACCAGTTTCATACTACAAAATGCAGCGCAGCCACATTCATTCAGTTTATTGACCAACACATGTAAATGCATAACAGAAACAAATAACTGTTGTCCTAGAAGCAGCTGCACAAGGAATGACTGGAGAACAGACAGGGAAATAAACTGTTCTAATGCAGCCAAGTACAGAGTAAAAACTGACCATTACATGTATGCAGTTTACTTCTTATTTATCATTTGAAACCTGTATTTGCAGCACTCAGCAGCCAGATGGAAGGTTGCTTCTGTATGGATACTGTGCTGTGCACAGTAAACCTTGGTATGAATATTTTTTTCAAGTGATAACAAATAACGCAGTACAGCTTGGTTCAGAAATACTGAGGTATCCATTTTACAGTTTTGCTTTCATTTATGTTCTCCTAAACATGCTGAAATCCAGCTGCTTAAAATTAAAAACCGCAACACTGAATCCATGAGTAGCACAAAGTTTAAACAGCACAGAAGGCAGCACCTCAGAGCCACCTTCCCAGCACTGGCAGATGTAACACCCAGCCCAATGCAGGCAATGAGCAGCCCTGTGCACCAACATCACATGCTGCGTGCAAAGGGACACCATCGGATACCTCTACTGATGCGACTGCTTCCTGCTTTAGGACTTTTATAGATTTAGGATTTCTTAAGACTTGAAAGGAAAAGTTACAAAGCTTTGGAAAGACAGTAGACAGCTTCATTACTGCTAACTTGTCTCTTTAGCTCTAACTGTTTACACTTTGTATTATGAAAGTCAGCGTGGCACAAAAAACACAACCTGCCTTTCCACAGCCTTTCACCTCACTGTTCCAAGACTTTTTTTTCTGGGTCACACACTACCAGAGCTTTTGTTTGTGCACTTCAGCCCAGTGATAAGCAAGTCCGCCAGCTGTGCCTCAGCACAGATCTGAAAGAGCGAGGCACGCGACTGACACAGGTCCCAGCTCTGCCGTTCTGGCTGACAGCAGCACGGTGTCAGCTCCTCCACAAATACACACACCTTCACAAAACCTGGGCTGAGTGTCAAAAAACAGCAACATACAAACAGCTGCAATGCAACGCACATGTAGGCATGTGTAGTGGTTGACAACCCCGCCCACGGTAGGGAGGTTGAAACTAGATGATCTTTGAGATCTTTCAACCCAGGCCACTCTATGATTCTATGATAAGCACAGTCACATCCCAGAGTCCAACTTCAGTATGAGTTTCCTACAAGACATTCCGTGCATTCTTTAAGACATGATCACGGGTGGCACTTTTTTTAACTATAAGAACAAAATAAGTAAAGTATTTAGCTTGGGGTGGCATGCACTGCCACTTGTTTTACCCTTCCAGCCACTTCAATGCACCTCCCAACGTCGGCGTGCTCTTATGCAAAGTGCAATCATTTATTTTTATTGGTAGAGACCGAGCCGTAAGGAATGAACTTCTTCACTAAGTAGCCATGATCTTGTCTGTCCACAAACTGATCATAAAGTCCACGATGTCAGTAGAGACCTGGTTTTAATGAATTAATTTATGTTTAAAGTTCCCTATTTACCACCAATCATGATTAAGCTAGTATTATTTAATCAAAATTTGAACTGTGACTGACTTTTATGTCAGCCAGTGCCCCAATAACCACAAACGCACACTTGCAGGATTGCTTTCTACTATTCCCATGAACTGCTATATTGAATTTCAAAGAGAAGAAAACAAAATACAAAAATTGGATAAATACAAAAAACTGAATTATCTCCAATTCAGCTTCACGGTATTACCAGGAACAAGTGAAGTAAAATTATCAACAGTTGTATGTGGACATAATGGTTATAACGATTGCTGCATTAATTGGTAGTCGAAAGTCAATCTGAATTACATAGGAGGCTGTAGAAGATAAATGAAAGCATTAAAAGACAAATGAAAATAAAGGTTATGCATTCGCACTCCACTTCCAAGAAACCATTTTTAAGCATCTTTAGCAATACCCCTGATTAAATTCCTATTAGATTTTCTAAAAGCTGTATTGTCTTACTCAGGAAGTCATCCAGCAAAGGTCTAGAAGAACAGATTCCTAAAAACTACCTACTACAATGACAAAAAGTAACCCAGATGAAAAATAAACATACAGACATCTCCCTGAAGATGTACTGGTGCATTTCTATAGACATAAAGGAGTTTCCTACAACATATGGAACAAGAACTCTCATATGAAAACAGCATTCCATCTATAGTTCAACTATTTCAAGAAAGGCTGCATAAATGTTAACGCTGCACAGTCTGCATAGAACTTCAATACTTGTTAGCCACCAATTCTGCTCTACTGATGAAGAGCTGTATTAATTCTACAGTTTCCCCTGTTGCTACAGGATGAACCCACAAAAATCGGGGGAAAACGTTTAAGAACTGAACCTGAAGGTTTTTTGCATTCCAGCTGCTTCCACAGGGAAAAACTTAGGTAAAATGTATGTTCTAGCAACTGAAGAACAGGTTGGATTGTAGAGTGGGTTGGTTTATTTTTTTCAATTTTATCAAATGAAACTCTTAGAAGATGCAATTCCAAGAACATTTTATCTTGCAGATTGTATCAGTCACTTACATTAAAAAAATACTAAAACTTACTGTCTGCATGTTTTATGGTGCAGGTACAACCATTTACTCAGTCATGACCAGTTATGTTAACAAAATGTGCATCATTCTTAACATCTGGTAAAAAATGGTGAGGATTTTTCCTATCTTCACTGGAAAGCTATTAAGCCACTTTGACATTGTTACATGAACCAATTCAACAGGCTTGCAAAGAGCTACTGCTTCACTTTAAGTTTCTAGCTGTTAGGGCTGCAAGGACATCTTCCTTAACAGAAGTCAAGCAGACACTTCTACACACGGCAGATCCAGCTGAGAATCATGGTTTTCCCAAGCCATGGTGAAAAAACAACACCTTTTCCTCCCAGGCAGAAAGGAGCAAGAACAGCAATTCAGGTCTACGCTTAACAACTACTATGTGCAAGTGAGTAATCATTGAGACTCGTAAGAGCAGACAACACTCTCTTGGAATCTGGGCATCCTCCCATTTCCCCAGTGACAAGAGACAGCTGAGTACAGAAGACAGTGCCCATAAATTCAGTGCAAATTGTATGATTCAGGTCTCTGTTGTAAGAACTTTCATAAACACAAGCTTCTCCTTTCAACAATTTTGGAGCTGAGGATAAACAGATACTCTCACATTTACCGACTTAAGCTACCACAGGGAACACCAACAGAATCAGCTTCACCTCTTCCAACGACTCCCTAATCTGCCTGTACCGCTCACAACCCTCTCATAACATTTAAGGGAACTACTATTTTCCCTTTTTACCAGTAACCATTTGTAAAACACAGTGCTTGGCGGGAGGAGAAATCAAAAAGTGAATCTTTCTGATTCACTCTCTCTGACTCACTGAGATTCCTTGGTCTTCAGTGTAATCAGAGCCAAATCTCATCTTTATCTCATTTCTCAGAAAGGTACACTGGAAAATTACGTGCTCGCACAGACAAAACATAACAAAAAAAGCATCTCAGTCATCCTCTAGTCCAGTGACTGTCACCACCCCCCATGTTTGTTTCTCTGCTTTGGGGGCATTTTTTTTTTCTACCAGCAGATCGCATTCTTAGAAGGCTTTCTCAGAACTAAGTTTGAATGCTCCAACACAACCAAACAGACTGTAGTAGTTTCCAAAACTCACTGCAGTCACAGAGCAAGAAATTAAAAAGATAAGGATCTAAACTAAAAACAGAGCTCTCTTTAGGATTTGATGCTGAGATCCAAGTTTCATTTGTATGAAAAATGCATGCATATCCTCTTCCCCTACCCAAGTTGTTACCTAACAGTCTGGTCAAACAATTAGAGGATATATTGCATAGCATCAAAAATCACACAGAAGATCATGCTGCAGAACAGAGACTACTACAAAAACTCCTCAATTAAATTAACCTTTATTACTAGTGAAAGAATCACGTCCAATTCAGTGATTTCTCTAAAAGGTATCAAGGATTTCTATAGGCTTCTATGAACTACACATCCCAGAATTTTGGTTACACTTCAAAAACAGTACAGTCACATTATGACTCTCTTTACAGTCTCAGGAGAACTGATTGAGTTGAATACTGCCACTGCTTAGGCTGAGAAAAAGGAACCTGTGGGTAGACACTACTTACTATTTGTTCAACTTATTAGAACTAACTTATAAACAAACAAAACAAACAAACACAACACCGAACAAAACATAAACGGGTTTCATTTAAAGCAAAAACAAAACCAAGCAGTATGAAAGAGACTGCATGCTAAATTTACAAAATCTTAACTGCATGCACAGTTAAGAAATTTAAACATGCCTTTAAGTAATTTCAAAGCATAAATTACAGTACTTAACGAATTTTAAGACAAATCTTAAAAAAATCTCTAATATATCTCTGTGATTGGCATTCAAAACATTTTTTAAATACATTTTGTACTAAAAGCCTCAGTGCTGTGAACATTGGCATCAACAGTTTCTTCCTGACATGCTTACATCATGAGCCTTGACTTGGAATTAGGAGGAGGACAACACACAAATGGCAATTTTTACACTTTGTGGTAAGAAAAAAGAACAGAAAAGACAAATGGGTCTTACTCAAGCACACTTACATGTTTGTTTTGTGCCTTAATTGAAAATATTCCCTGTGTTTTCACTTCCAGTATGACAAAAAGCTGCACATAACTCACAAACGCTTGGATAAGCTTGGTTAAGAGATTACAGGCACAGTGAAGCATTAATGCACAAGCTATGTGTTTTATTTAGATTTTGTAACCGAGTAATTTTATCTGTAAAGAAACTACAATACTGCATTCCTTTTCACATTATAATGACAAAATAAGTTATTTTAGGGGACAAAGGTATAATTAAAGTAAGGTGAAAAACCCACCCCTGTCTTTGTTTATCAAGGTATAAAGGAAGTTTCTAAAAGTAACCAAATTGTTTCTCTAGAATCCCACGTGAAACATTAACAACCCATTGTTTTGCGCTGCTTTTACTGACAAGAACACTTCAAATCCTTTTCTCCCCTCCAGCCACAGAAAACAATAACTGAAAATGACAGAAGGAGAGTGAGAAAATGTATGAGAAAGGTATGAGAACAGGGGTCTGAAATCCAACCAAAGAATATATTTAAAGCAGAAAACATGAAGGGAGGGCTAAAGCTAAGCGTCAAGGGAAAAGTCTGTCAGACAAGGAGCAGGGGAGAGTTTTGAAACTTCAGTCGAGGATGAGTCAGGTATCATAGCTGACAATCACATTCCAATCAACACTTCAGTATACATGTAATAAACAGCACTCACTGAGGATTAACACAGGAATACTATTTCTTGCCTTTTAAAGTCAAAGTCCCTTCACCCTTTAAAAAAATAGCTGAGTAACGATTCTAGCAACCAAGCAAAACCAAACTCAAGTTCCATATTATGAAAACAAACTAAAATTAGATTTCTGTTCTTAATGCTCTGAAATAGGTAATCTACTTTTCGAAAGCTCACAGAATTCAACAATTCCTGATCATTCTGAGGTATTTTAAAAGGTATCTTTAAGAGATACAAAATAGCTTTACTGAACTCCCAGATTTAAATAGCAGTAATAGTGCATTTCCTGGAGTCCAACATCCCAGTGTGAGCACAGCTCCAAGCACACTGCTGAAGCCATCACCACTGAAGATAACAAAAGCCAGAAATATGTGAAGTGCTGGGGGCAATAAGGAAAGGAAAGCACTGAAATAAAAATATGCTCTCAAACTATTAATATTCAAGTTGGAAAAGTTCAGAGATATGTCTAGCAAGAGACATCTTTTTTTTCAAACTCTTGAAATAGGATTTATTTATTATGTGGATATTGTACAAATTGAATACTGAATTCGTTTGCATAAATAGGGCTGAACTTTGTGATTCTTTCCCACAGATCCATCAAAGCTGCTGAACTTACTAACTGTTTAATTCTGCCCCAGACCAGAACTTAATCATGCTCCAACTTCCAACCTAAAACTTTGGGATCTGCTTGTTTGTCTTCAAACAGCACTATTCTCCCCAACACGAGCACTGAATTCTCAACTACAGAAGGAATTCTCTACAACCTTAAATGAAGAATGTGTTTTTTCACAAGCATATTGCTGCTTGAGCACACTTAGGGATAGATGCTATCTTTATCAGATGAATGTCATCTACTAAAATATATGAAGAGATCGATTAAGTGAAACTCACACATTCAACTTTAATCCTCTGTCTCCAATTATACCAATACATATAAGAAAAGGTAAAACAACTTCAAGAAAAATGCATTAGGGAACTTGCAGCGATCACCTATCCCAAGAAGCACACTGAATACTCTGGGAAAAACAAAAACTGGTTTAGTTTGTAGAAACTGTTTTGAAAGATGGCTGCAATTCAGATGAGAAATTCTGCACTTCATAATGTTAAGCCAGCTGTATGAGAGGGTTCTGACTGCTGGGCACTGCCATTCCACAGCTACAAAAATCCAGAGGCAAGATCTTCACTGAGCTCAGCAAAGCTGAATCAGGCTGTTCATCCCTGCCTCTGCTGCAAGATGCATTCAGATTCCCTTACTACACACTCAGCACAGCAAGGTCTGACAACAGTGCTGACATTCAGCCATGCACGGGAGATACTAAGGTCCTAGCTGCATTCTTAAAGGAACTGGAAAATAAGCACTGCTCTTTAGTCAAGATATCTCAGAAAAATTCACAGGTGACAGCTTGTTCTCAATACCATTTTCAATCAGTAGGACTCGCCCCTAGATACCTGCATAAACAAACGCAGGAGAATTGGCCAAGATGAACTGAAGATGTACAAAGTTATTTAAATGTCACTAATATGAAAAATCTAAGAAGCATTTTAAGTGATCAAAAGCAATAGTCTTCATAACTTTCAGGATAAAAATGCTTGCTTTCCCTGACAAGAACCTTTTATGATGAAAAAGACCAGTTTCAAATCCATCACATGCTCCAGCACTACTCTACTTCTGTTGCCATACCTCAAGCTGATCTAGAGCTACAGGACAAGAACAAAATGCCAAACAACCTAATGCTCACCCTCCAATTTTTGTTTTGTTTGCCATTTTTCACCTTCACACAGACAGCCCTGAATCTTATTCATACAACCAGTCCAGGAGAAAACGCAAACCAAAATTTTAAGGATGATTTTACACTGTGCAAAACACTAAAATGTGCACTTTCTCATTCAGTCTTTTATCATCGGCCTCTCAGTTTGATTCATCCCCCTGGTTCAGCAGATTTTTTAAAGGCTTTGAACCAGTTCTTCCATTTACCATGTAATTTTTCTTATGGAATTAGTCTTCTCCACCAAGCCCACCTGTTGCACAGAGACCAACTGGTGCCACAGCTCTACCAAGGACAGCCTGTGGCACCAGGCACGCTCACACAGCACACTTAGCACTGTAAGCAGTGCCGTGCTCCCAGAGGTACAGCTCTACAGGGAGCAACCCCGTGCCCATCCTGATGCTCTCACTGGGTATGTCCCCACAGATTAACCTAATATTCTAAAGTAATTTTAATGAGCACTTAAATCGGATATCTTTTCTTCTGAAAACAGTACTTGAAACAATAAGAGGTTGGTAAACTTCATATAAATATTGTCAAATAGAACTCACAAATGCACACCTTTAACCATGCCACTCTTTTTGAGTCTTTACTGTTCCTGCCAAAGGGAGCAGCACACATGTTGAACAGAACGTTCATTTTCTTGGAGGGGCTTCAGGCATGTGACACCAGCGCACACGGGACAACCAACACCCCACGGACACGCAGGTACAGCCTGGCAATTCTTGCTGAAGCAACTCCATTTACACACTGAGATGGAAGTGGTCTACCATTGGCAGTGGTAGACATTCCCAACCCACCCGCAGGCCCCCAAGTTCACGTAGGAACTTCAGGCACACACTGTGCCAAAGTGAAGGTCCAGCCTCTGGTAACACTTCACACACAGAAGCAGAGCTCCACCGGTTTGGAGTTAGGCTAAAAAGAAAACTTCACCACTATTCTTCCCCCAAAGCATTTGTTCCAGCGTCAAAATGCCAACACCATTTTATAATACAAGTTACTGTACCTTCAGCCTTGACTCAACACAAGCTGAAACTCGTGCATCTCTCAGATTTCCCAGCGGCATCCGGTGGAACGCCAGTATTTTATTTAACAATGTATCCTCTTCCTTCAAACTACAAACAAATGAGGGAGCGATGCACTGAAACACCTCTTTCTATGAAGCTGATGGTCTGTGTGGGCAATGATAGAGAAGGAGGGCACTGCCCAAGTGGGGCAGTCCTACCACGAGCACCCCATGCTCACGCACCCACTCCAGCACTGCCACTGGAGAAATGGGAGCTCCTAGGTATGGGACAGAACTTTCTAGGAAACAGAGAGTTTTCTCCCTCTCTGCAGTTTACCTCAAATCTCCTTTGAACTTGACTTAGTAGCCAACCAAAATATAAACACATGGGCTATAATTAGCAATCCAATCCAATTAAAGATATTGGGGTCAACCTAAAGATGACTCCTATGTAAAAAAGAATGTCCAATGACCAGGCTGCCCTTCAAGAGCACACTTGTTTAATACATCAGGTAAGCCTTCCTCCCTATCTCATTCTATCCATACTGCTATGCAGCAGCCTCAAAAGCACACAGACACCTGTCTGAGGCTCAGCCAGCTCAACTAGGTGCCTCCTGCCCTAGGAAATAAGTGCTCTGTATGCAAAACGAGGGGACACGTGTCTGCCCGTTTACAGAGTTGTGGTGAGCAGCAAGCAGGCAGCTGTGGCAGAAGGGACGGCTGCAAGTTCTTGCCGCGCTGAGAGCTGGCGACGCGGTACCTGGCACATCCCAGCCCCGAGCATAACACTCCTTCGGCAGGAGCTCAGTGAGTCAGGCCTGAGGCACATCGTCATAACAACAAAGATGGGATCGTGTCGCTGTATCCAAGCAGCGGTCAACCAATAATTACAGAATAAAACCAGAATTAAGGTCAAGAGGGATGCAATCGGTCACTACTCCCTTTCGGCTGCGCAGCAACGAGAACTCGGGGCTCTCACACCGCCCCGGTACCCATCCCAGGGCGAGGGTCGTGACGGGGCCGCCCCGCGCCCCCCCCCCCCAA